>VZQC01014413.1:4158519-4174319 GCA_009823505.1 Rhizomys pruinosus | reverse complement strand
AACAACAGAAAATACTGCATCAAAGAACTGACTGAAACAGTGAACTTCTGCTCAAAACAGTCAACGTCCCCATGGAAAATATTGAGAAAGACTAAGAGATGGAAAGCATGTTTGGCAGAATGCACGAGCTCTGACGGGGTGGGGGAATGAGCGGGAACACGGGTCTAGATTTGTTAAAAATAAATAAATAAATACAATAAAAAAAAAAGAAAAAAAAATGTTAGAGCTGTCTGAAAGAAGGCAAGGGAGGCATCTGGTGTTCAGTCATGTAAAGTAAATGTGAAGGATTTTTTTTTCTCCACATACTAATTTCTCCATGTTCCCCAAAACCCTTTAAAAAGTTAGTATCAAAGGCCGGGTGTGATGGTGCACACCTTTAATCCCAGCACTTGGGAGGCAGAGGCAGGTGGATTTCTGTGAGTTCAACGCCATCCTGGTCTATATAGCAAGCTCCAGGCCAGCTGGGTCTAAAGGGACACCTGTCTCAAAAAGAAAAAAAAAAAAAAGTTGTTATAAAATGATGTCTCTAAATGTCAAACTGTGTTCAAACTGACATTCAAGAACTTTTTTTTTTGCCCTTTCAGAAGCAAGACAAAAGAAAAATGGAAGCAATAATATCCATAATTTCTAGTGGCAACCATAAAATGGTTGTTTGTTTTCCTTACCCACTGAATCTGACTGGCTGCAGCTCACGCAGATGATCCAGATCATTTCCATCTCATTTGTTTCATGAGCCTAATGTCTCGTTTTGACCAATGGGAGCCCTTTCTGAAGGAGCTCCAGGCCAGCTGGACCAAAGGGAGACCCTGTCTCTAAATAAATAAATAAATACATAAATAAATAAATAAATAAATAAATAAATAAATAAATAAATAAAAATATTGCCCAAACCACTGCTGAGTATTAGAGATCCCTCTATTAGGTGAAACAGCAAGACATAAGAAAATTGATTAGGCACCTGTGCTTTCTTTGTGCAATCAGAATTTAACTTTTTCTTGATGTGACTATAGTTTAATAGCAAAAAGCAGAGTAGGTTAAGGAGCTCTGGCCAGCTGATGGACACTTATGATCTCTGAGCTGTGCTGGGACTATAGGAAAGTTGAGGTAAACTCAAATTTCAGCCTGAGGGTCTTGAGCAAGCTGGAAATATCTAGTCACCTTGCTTGTTTTGTGTGTCTCAGTGACATTTGATATACACGACCTTAAAAAAATTTTTTTCTGGCATTCTTTAATTTCACAAAAACTAGAGTCTCAAATCAGTAATGGCAAGAAAGGCTAACACTTTAGGCAGTGATATTTAATATAATCAAGGGATTATGAATTCTTCCTGGGTTCCAGCATGTTTCCAGGGGTATCGTGTTCCTTCAGTAAATAACTGTACTGCCGCAAAGGACCAACCAGGAAGGACGCTTTGCAAACAAGTACTGGTCAAATTGCTAAAGCCTAGGGACAGTTCTGTTGTCAGACCAAGTGACAACATCCAAAAACCACTGAGATAGTTGAGTGGGTTTCAAGCCCTGTCCCTCTTCCAGCTATCATCTGGGTTCCTATTTGTGTGCAGACTCTGTTTGTGTGTCCTTCCTCCCCTCTGAGGACTGCCAAAAGCCTTCCATGTAGCCAAGCTCATGGAACTGAGCAGCAGATCTCATGGGGCACTTCTTCCGGTCAGCATTCTTATAGATTCGCGCCTGTGTGGTACTGAGGTGTTGGAAACCATACATTCTTCTCTAGAAGCTCCACACATTCATAATGACCTTGAAGGTAGCTTTACATTCCCTGGGGACTGTCTGGTGTCATGTCCCCTGTGCCTAAGTCAGGAAGTCAGACATATCACAAAAGGAAGAAAATGATACTTCTAGAACAGGCTGCAAATTTGGAAATTAATTTATAGATCTGAACTATAAAGCTAAATGCTGCCTGTGTGTGTCCCTTTCTTATGGCTAAGCTAAACATTTGTAAGTAGAATGGGAAAGGAGCCTAGATGCAATTTTATTATATATAATATTTGTTGTGTATCATATATGTGCTTTTTACTTAAAAATGAATCGGATTTTACTTTTGTTTTGTTTCTGAGACAGGGTCTGGCTATATAGGCCAAGATGGCCTGAAACCTGGAACTCATTATGTTTGGCATACTGGCCTTAACTCAGAATCCTCCTCCTCAGACGCCCTAGAACTGGAATCACAGCCATGTGCCCTGCTCTTTTAACTGAAGCAAGTGACATAGTGTATACATCATGATGTTTTGAAATGCATATACCTTGTGCAGTATCTAAGTCAAACTACTTGTATTACATGATATTTTTGTTGTGAAAATCCATAAAATCTATTCTCATCAGTTTTTACATGTGTACTACATTAACTTTAGTCACTATGTTGTGCAACAGATCTCTTGAATTTATTTTTTCCTGTCCAGTTGACTGGCGTTGCTCTAACCCCACCCATCTTTTATCCCCTTGTAACTGCCACTCTTTCTGCTTCTGTGATGGGAATCTTTTCATATTAGACATAGAAGTGAGATCATGCAGTGTTCTTTCCTTCTGTGCCTGGCTAATTTCACTTAATGTCCATGTTTTCACAAATAGCATGATTCCCTCTTTTTTTTTTTAATGCTTAATAGTGTGATAGTATGCCTTTATGTGTACATACCACATTTTTTTTTCCTTTGGGGATTTTATTTTATGTTTTCGGTTTTTTTCTAAGAGAGACGGTCTCTTATAGCCCAGTCTGACTTTAAACTTGCTATATAGTCAAAGATAAACTGTTCTAGTTTCATTTCTATTGCTATAACAAAATAACCCTAACAAAAACTAACTTAGAGTGCAAAGGGTTAACTTTACCTCACAATTCCAATTTACAGTCCATCACTGTGGGGAAGTCACAGGAGGAGATTGAGACAGCTGGTCACATCACATTACTGGTCAAGAGCAAAGAAAAGTGAATGCATGCATGCTCGCTCGCTTGCTTGATCATTTTCCCACTTGTTATACATTTAAGACCCCCCCCCCGCTAGAGAATAGCGCCATCTTCAGTGGGCTGGGTCTTTCTACATCAGTTAAGTCAGTTCCCCCCAAAGATGTTTCCACAGGCCAACCCAACATAGACAGTCCCTCATTGAGGCTATCTTCCTAGATGATGCTAGGTTGTGTCAAGTTGTTGATGGTTAAAGCTAACTGTCACAGGGGCTGAAGGGATGGCTCAGTGTTTAAGACCGCTTGCTACTCTTTTTTTTTTATGAATTTATTTATTATATTTTAAGGGATTCTTTTTTTTATTAATTTTATTTATTTCTGTATGTGTATGAATGTACTGTCTGCATGCAAGTCTGTGCACCCGTGTCATGCAATGCCACGGAGGTCAGAAGAGGGTGTCGGATTCCCCTGGAACTGGAGTTCTCCTGGAATTGGAGTTTCAGACGGTTCTGGCCACCATGTGGGTGCTGGGGATTGAACCCGGGTCCTCTGTAAGAGTGCCCTACAATATAAGAGCACAATTGTTTTCAGATCACATTGATGTTGCTCAGTTTGCCATACAATTAGGTAATTGGTGCTAGCATCCACAGATGAGGGATACCATTCGTCGTTTGTTTTTCTGGGACCGTGTTACTTCACTCAGCATGATATCTTCTAGCTCCAGCCATTTACCTGCAAAGCTCATGATGTCATCTTTCTTTACTGCTGCATAGAACTCCATTGTGTAGATGTACCACATTTTCTCTATCCACTCATCAGTTGAGGGGCACTTGGGTTGGTTCCAGCTCCTTGCTATTGTGAAGAGAGCTGAAATAAACATGGCTGTGCATGTATCTCCGTGGTAAGATGAGTCTTGTGGATTACATGTCCAGGAGTGGTATGGCTGGGTCAGGTGGCAAGTTCATTCCAAGTCTTCCAAGGGTTCTCCACACTGCTTTCCATAGTGGCTGTACAAGTTTACATTCCCACCAGCAGTTGATGAGTGTTCCCCTTTCCCCACAACCTCTCCAGCACTTGGTATCATTTGTTTTCTTGATCCTAGCCAGTCTTATTGGAGTAAGATGATATCTTAAAGTGGTTTTGATTTGCATTTCCTTAATGATTAGAGATGTTGAAAAATTCTTAAGATGTTTCTCAGCCATCTCTAATTCCTCACTTGTGAAGTCTCTATTCAGTTCTTTGCTCCATCTATTGAGTGGGTCATTTGTTTTCTTTCTTCTTTGTTTTTTGAGTAGTTTATATATTCTGGAATTCAATGCTTTGTCAGATGTATCTCTGGTGAAGGTTTCTTCCCACTCTGTGGGATTTCTCTTCACTTCCTTGATTGTTCCTTTGATGTACAGAAGCTTTTGAGTTTAATGAAGTCCCATTTGTCAATTGTCGACCTTAATTCTTGCGCAGCAAGCTGTGCTGCTGTCTGATTTAGGAAGTCTTTTCCTATGCCTATGTCTTGTAGTCTGCTGCCAACTTTTTTTTTCTATCACCTTCAGAGTTTGGGGTTTCACGTTGAGGTCTTTGATCCATCTTGAGTTGACTTTTGTACAGGGCGAGAGGTAGGGGTTGAATTTCCTTTTTCTACAAGTGGTGATCCAGTTTTGCCAACATCACTTGCTGAAGATGCTGTCTTTCTTCCATTGTGTCTTCTTGGCCCCCTTGTCAAATATGAGGTGGCTGAAATTGTATGTGCTCAAGTAAGACCACTTGCTACTCTTGAAGAGGACTTGAGTTCAGTTTCTAGCACCCACATGAAAACTCACGACTCCCTGTAACTCCAGCTCCAGGGGATCTGACTTCTGCTCGACACAGGCATGCACATGTGCACACATACAAATAAATAAGCTGGGCATGGTGGCATACACCTTTAATCCCAGCATTTGGGAGGCAGAGGCAGGTGAGTCTCTGGAAGTTCAAGGCCAGCCTGGTCTACATAGCAAGTTCCAGGCTAGCTGGGGCTACAGGGAGTAGCCCTGTAGCTCAAATAATAAGAGTAATAATAATAATAATAATAATAATAATAATACCTTTTTTTTTTTTGAGACTGGGTTTCCCTGTAGCCCCAGCTGTCCTGGAACTCACTCTGTAGACCAGGCTGGCCTTGAATTCACAAAGATCCGCCTGCCTCTGCCACCATGCCCTGCTTCAATCTTTTTTTAAAGCTAACTCTCAGAATGGCATTGAACTCCTTATCCTCCTGCCTCTACCTCCCTGGTGCTGGGATTATGGTTCTGCACCTGCTAAACCATATTTCTTTTAACTATTCATCTGTCAATGGACACATGTTGGTCTGTGTATTGACTACTCTAAATAATGGTGTATGGACATTGGAATGCAGTTACTTCTCAGACATACTAATTCCATTTCCTTCAGATATGTGCTCCATAGTGGGATTGTTGAATCATGTGGTGATTCGGTTTTTAATTTTTTGAAGAAGCTCCATACCATTTTGCACATGGCTGCTTTACTTTCCATCCCCACCAATAGTGTACAAGGATTCCATTTTCTCCACACCCTTGTCAACACTTGTTATCTTTATTTTTATTTTATTTATTTTATGTGTATGAGTGTATTGCCTGCATGTGTGTAAGGGCACCTGTGTCATGCAGTGCCCTTGGAGGTCAGAAGAGGGTGTTGGATCCCCTGAAACTGGAATTATAGACAGTTGTTAGCCACTATGTGGGTGCTGGGAATCAAACCTGGGTCCTCTGTAAGATCAGCCAGTGCTCTTAAGTGCTCAGCTGTCTCTCCAGCCACTGTTTCATTTTTCATGATACCTATTCTAACAGATACAAAGTACATTGTGCTTTTAATTTGACTCCCTGATAATTGTAATACATTTTTAACATATCTTTTAAGCACTTTTATATCATCTTTGGAGAAATACCTATTTAGTTTCCCAATTTTTTATTCAAGTTGTTTTCTTGCTTATCTGTTTTGGACATTAATCCCTTATCAGATATATGATTGCAATATTTTCTCCCATTCTGTAAGTTATCTCTTCACTATTGATGGTTCTTCTCTGTGCAGAAGCTTTGTAGTTTGATGTCACTTCACTTGTCTGCTTACATTTGAGATTATATTTGAAATCTTCCTATGTCTTATAGGTCTTAAGTTTAGGTCTTTCTTTAGTCTGTTCTTTTTTTTTTTGAAGAGCAACAATTGTTTATTGAGTACACTGGAAGGGGCAAGGTAAGGGACCCCCCATCTTTGTGTGTTCCCACATTGTCAATCCAATACCGCCCCAGGAAGAAGGGCAGGAAGCAGGCAGTGAAGTCCAGGTTAGGATGGCGATGTGCCATGCGTTCTAGGACCTCAGACAGGGGACCAAACTTAAAACTTCGGGGGGGGGGTGAGAAAATCACGGGGAGTGATACAAATTCAGTCTCAGCAGCAAGCACCTGGCTGCAGCTCTCTGTGGTGTCATCCTTCACGTCACGAGTTCTGAGTCTGGGGCTTTGTTTGGAGATCGATGGCCCTGGCCCCAAAACGTTGAACTAATGGAAAGTTGTCCCTCTTCTGGTCTCTGTTTGGGTGGGTGGGGCTCCAAATGTCGGAATGTTGGGTGGGGGACTAGGCATGCCAATCCGAGAAACTTTGGACTAAAGAGAAAGTTGTCCGTGCTGTGATCCTCTGATCTCGGTCAGGTGAGCTCCGAATGTCCGAATGTCGGAATGTTGGCTGGGGGCCTAGGCATGCGGATCCTCCTGTGGTTGCCGCTGCTTCTGCCATCCTTCAAAGACATGAGACACAGCTTTTCAACCTTCCGACTTGGGCTGAACACTCATGTCTCTCCAAGAACCCTCCAAACCTTCAGTGCCAGATGGGGACTGCTGAGACATCCAGCCCGTGTACTGAGCAGCCACTGGGGTTTCATAGACTGCCACTGCTGGAGCACCCATTCTGTATCATGGAGGCCAGTACAGGAAGATCAAGACAGGACACGGTGCTTACTGGACCTCATTTGGTGACCATGGGAAGGGAAAACCCCAGTGTGGAACACAAGGGCAGAACTGATGTCTGTTTGGGCTTGCCGGAGGAGCCCTCAAACAATTCCCTAAGGAAAACATGACATCTTTCAGTCTTCCGGTTTATGTTGAAACTTTGAACTTTGTCCATCCTCTGATCTGAGTGTCGGAGTGTCCGAATGTTGTTTGGGGGCTTAGGCATGCCAGTCCTCTCGGTGAAAGCCAATCAGCCACAGAGTCCGGAGAACAACTGGTCATCCGCCGATCTGGGGGGAAAGGGAGGCGTGGGGAAGTGGCAGGACTGCTAGTGGACTCTTCCCTTAGAGGGGGTGGGGGAAGGGAGTGGAAGGAGGGAAAAAAGAAAAGAGAGACGCACCTCCCCCTGGGAAAAAGGGCCATGCCAAACAGACACGGCCAACCTCCCTGGAACTCCGTCTCCCAGGACCCGAGGGAAGGCCGCGCCCAGTGGGACCCTCTTCCACCACCACCACCCCCAACACCAGGGGCGCCAAATAATACTCCACACAGCACGGGCGCGTGGACCCACGATGCACTGTGCGGGCTGAGGGCACACGCACACCCGGTGCGGGGTGAGGAAGCCTAGTCTGTTCTTGTATACAGTGTGTGAGATAAGGGACAAAAGGGGGTCCAGATTCCATAATTTTCAGCTAAAGGATGGTTACATCTGGTAGACCAGAATGTCATGTCTTCTCCCAGGGCCAGAGATGGAATTCCTATTCCATTCTTTGGACCTGGAAGCAGTAGCTTTCTGTTAATGGGCCTCAAGAAAGCCCTGATAGCACCACCTTTTTATACGATCTTTTAAATCCTAAAGAGAAGCAGCTATGATGTTTCGCTTTCTAGTGTTAGCAGGGAAATGAGAAGTGGGGTCCAAAGAACAGTCAACCTTCAGTGGCTTCCGTGGCCGCTAATCCCTATCAAGCTATCTGACATTCTCACCCACCTCGTGAATTGAGATCCTAAAATCTTGAAATTTAGGAGATGGATTGAAATTGAGGCACAGAAGGGTTTAGGGTGCCCAGTATTGTTGACTTTCAGGCCTTAGAGGGTGATAAGGAGACCCAGATAGGGTTAGATTGTAGGACCGTCCCTAATACAGATCACTATAAATAAGAGGAGATAATTTAAGAGTTGAAATACAAGGTCCATAGATTAATAGCATCACTACTAAGAGGATAATAGATTAAATCCAGAGATCCAATCCCAAAGCTGTTCACCAAAAGGAATGGTGGTGCTGAGACTGGGGTTTGGGTACCCCCCCCCCCATGTGTAGCTTCTAAGAGCTGTGTAAAAGGAGAAGGAAGATAACAAGAGACCAGACCAGGGTCGGTGCCTCTAAACTCTTTGAGTATTTCTGGTCTCCAGCAGGGACAAAACCACAGTTAGAAGCAAAGACATTTCCAGCTTTTGGCCAAGGACAGAAATAAAGGTTCTTGTCCCTAAAACTGCCAGACCAGTTTCTCTCTCTCGTTCTCATCACCTGTTCTAACATCACCTCACTAAGTGCTCATGACCCCTGAGGTGTCTGAGCTTTCCCTTTTCCCCTCATACCACACGATCCTTGTGTAGATTCTCCAGGAAACACCAGTCAGGTGTCGTGTGATTTAACTCAGTTCTCACACTGTCTACCTGGATATAGAATCATAGCCCCAAGATTAAAGGCTCAGCCCCATAAGATTGTTTTCACCTCAGATCTTGGGTCCATCATAAGCTCGGATCTCCAGAATTCTGACCAAATAGTCTTGTATCGAGGGTTCCTGTGGCTCCTCAGATCCCATTAATCTGCTGGAGCAGCTAGCTCTAAGAACTCGGGGGAGCACTTTACCTATGCTTCCATTTATTATAAAGGATATTACAAAGAATAACGAATGGCCAGGCAGAGGAGGTGCCAAGAACAAGACGTGCAGAAAGGGACAGAAGCCGCCCTCCCTCCTTCCAGCCTGCTTTGGTCTTTACTGAGACCAACCCGCATCCAGTCAACTCAACGGCATACAAAAGACATTCTTATCACCATGGAGATTCCAAGAATCTCAGGATCTACATGCTGAAAATGAGACAAGGACCAAGTATGTATTCCACATTCTCACAGACACCAACTTTGGCCTTCTTTCAATTTAAAAGTCATTGAAAAACAAAAAAACCATCCTTCCTTCCAAACTCATGGTTCCTTTCCCCTCCCTCTCGTCTACCACTGCCCTCCATCCTGTGATTCAGGAGGCCTTCAGGCCATGGATGAGAGGTAGCAGGGACATGCAGCAGAGCCTATAATTTTATTCTAAAGCAGAATATGCCGTCTCTGCATTATGCCTCTGTCAATGTATACTTGCAGGAAGGTTCCACTAGAGAAAAACAAAACTAAGCCTGAAAATGCACATCGCTTGTCCACGTTCTGGCCTTTTTTTTTTTTTTTTTTTTTTTTTTTTTTTTNGAGACTAGGACCAAACATCTTATTTTTTTTTTTGTCTTTTTGAGACAGGGTTTCCCTTTAATCCTAGCTGGCCTGGAGCTTAACACTTATGCCATCTCTCATCTGCAAGCACGCCCAGCAGCGGAGCCCCTGTTCCTCTTCTTCTGCGTTCCTGTTTGTCCCTCTCAGCTTCCCAACAGCCAGCAAATGTTTGTTAGATAGGCAGGTTCTTGACTTTTAGGTAGTTAAAAACTGATTGATCAATACCTGACTTGTGCTTTTCCTTTTCTCTGATGAACATTTCAACATGGATAATTTTGACAGAGACAGTGATTTTTTTTTTTTTTTAAGGGGGTTAGGGTTAAGGTTAAGCTTTTATTTTGATATCTGATTGACACTTCAAAGAACCTGGTTGGCCCGGCCTGTGCCTGAGGACATCCAGCATTCTTCAGCCGTGGCCAGGCATAAAGGGCCAACATCATCAGCTGCTGGGCTATCTGTTTGACAAGGAGACCAGGTGATTCCTGAAATGACAAGCACCTTGTGGTTGTGGACAGAGGGAACCTGAGGGCCTGTGGCTGGGACCCAGATATGTGAGAGATTTGGGACAGTCTACTGTCTAAGCAAACTGAAGATGGAAAACTGCCACGTAGACCTTAGTCATCAAACTGGGGAACCCCGGGGCCTATTCTGAATGGATTTGGCATCCCGTGGCCTGTGGGAATTCCTCTCTGCTTTCTGTGTGGATTTTTCCTTTGGGAGAGACAAGTTTCTCAGGATGGCCCCACAGTAGCTGGAGGAGGAAGGAGAAGCCATAGAAGCAGGTCGTGTGTATGTGTAGATCGTGGATGGCACAGGAAAGAAAGCACTGTTGGAAGACTGGCAAGATTGCTCAGTGGTTAGGGATGCTTGCCACCAAGACTGGAGACCTGGGTTCAGTGCCCTGGATCCACATGGGGGAAGGAGAGAACCGACTCCTGCTCCACGCTGTGCTGTGGCGTGTGTGTTCCTCCCAGCCACACAAACAACATAAGTAAAATGTAATAAGAAATGAGTAAGAAAAGAAAAAGAGAAAGACCAAGAAAGTTTGATCCTTTCTGTCCCTGATCAGTGTGAGGTTTGCAGGGTAGATCTGGACGTGACCCCATCCCCTTTGTGCCTTGCAGGGTAGATCTGGAAGTGAACCGTCACCTTTGTGCCTTGAAGGGTAGATCTGGACATGATCCATCACCTTTGTGCCTTGCAGGGTAGATCTGGAAGTGATCCATCTGTCACCTTTGTGCCTTGCAGGGTGTGATCCATCTGTCACCTTTGTGCCTTGCAGGGGCAGGTTTTTTGTTTTTTGTTTTGTTTTGTTTTGTTTTGTTTTTGGGGGTCATTTTGAGACAGGGTCTCCCTGTAGCTCCGGCTGTCCTGGAACTCACTATGTAGACCAGGCTGGCCTTGAACTCACAAAGATCCGCCTGCCTCTGCCTCCCAAGTGCTAGGATTAAAGGCCTGTGCCACCACGCCTGGCCCAGGGGCAGAGTTTTATGTGTTTGCTTGTATCCAAATAGAGTGTTGCACAGTATTCTGAATTAGCGTATATACCAATAAAGTCAGTAGTCCACTGTGTGTGTGAGCAGATCTTTATCGGAAACAGCACTGTATATTTTCTATTTATAACTTCTGCCTGTTGATTTCATTTGCTTTTTTCAATTTTCTTTTTCAGAGCCAGAAGTAACAGATGTTACTGTAAACCCTCGCTCATTTTTTCTCAGGAATCCAAGTGAAAATGTCTATGAAGTGTTCCCCCTGGAGGAGGAAGAGGACAAAAATGAAAGTGCTGTGCCTGAGGGCAGGGCCCTCTCAGTCAACAAGAGCAGTTCTCTTCCCAAAGCATCTGTTCCCTACATCTCAGACGATGCCTCAGGATACCTGACCAGCCCCTGGCTGACGCTCTTCATCCCTTCTGTGTACACCTGTGTGTTCATAGTCAGCCTTCCTCTGAACATCCTGGCCATGGCTGTGTTCATCCTGAAGATGAAGGTCAAGAAGCCGGCCGTGGTGTACATGTTACACTTGGCCATGGCCGACGTGCTGTTTGTGTCTGTGCTCCCCTTTAGGATCAGCTACTACTTTTCAGGTAGCGACTGGCAGTTTGGGTCTGGGATGTGTCGCTTCACCACCGCAGCGTTTTACTGTAATATGTACGCTTCCATCATGCTCATGACTGTCATCAGCATCGACCGGTTCCTGGCGGTGGTGTACCCCATCCAGTCCCTGTCCTGGCGCACTCTGGGCAGAGCTTCCTTCACTTGCCTGGTCATTTGGGCATTGGCCATCATGGGGGTGGTGCCTCTTCTTCTCAAGGAGCAGACCACCCAGGTCCCAGGGCTCAACATCACCACCTGTCACGATGTCCTCAATGAAACGCTGCTCCAAGGCTTCTACGCCTGCTATTTCTCAGCCTTCTCTGCGATCTTCTTTTTCGTGCCGTTGGTCGTCTCCACCGTCTGCTACATATCTATCATCCGGTGTCTCAGTGCCTCCACAGTTGCCACCCGCAGCAAGAAATCCCGGGCTTTGTTCCTGTCAGCCACCGTGTTCTGTATCTTCATCGTCTGCTTCGGCCCTACCAACGTCCTCCTCGTGGCACACTACTTATTTCTCCCTGACGGTCCTGCCACTGAGGCTGCCTACTTTGCTTACCTCCTCTGCGTCTGCGTGAGCAGCCTGAGCTGCTGCATTGACCCTTTGATTTACTACTACGCATCCTGTGAGTGCCAGAGGCACCTCTACAGCATCTTGTGCTGCAAAGAAGGTTCTGATCCCAATAGTTATAACAGCAGTGGGCAGCTGATGCCAAATAAAATGGAAACCAGCTCTAGTCACCTGAACAACAGCATATACAAGAAGCTGTTAACTTAGGAAACAGGACTGCTGGTCGATTACAAAGAGGAGGCTGAAATGGTGGACAGTGAGAGTAGCCCATTAGTCCCTGGCAAAACTATGTGGACTTTACCTCCTAAAACAAACAGTGTCTGATTTGCATGCCTGCTTCTTACAAGAGCCATCAAGCATATATAGTGATTAATTACCAGAAAAGGTAATAGGAATAGAAGACAAGGTTTTCCAGGGAAGTATTCCAGGGCTACACTAGTAACTGAGTGTCACTTCTTATGTATCCAGCTTACAAATGTGCTTGTCATGTGCATACATGTATTATTTGCAGTGCACTATGGAATAGACACTTTGACACCTTGTTTTTTTTTTTTCCCCCTAGCAGTTATTATGGAAATAATCTAATTCTCTGACTTAATATACTAAGTCTAGGGTGATGGAGTTTAACACTGAATAACCAAAAATGTCTGATAGAGAAGGATTCCATAGTTTAGACTTAGTACAGCTTTTACAAATACATATATCTTGAAATTATTTGACAGCAGTATGTAAGCTATGGAAGAATGAAACAATACTGTCTATGTAGGGAAAATCTAGTTCATTTTAAACATATTTGTAGTGTAAGAATTATCAAAGCAGGACTAGGCATAGTGGCACATGCCTTTAGTCCCAGCACTTGGGAGGCAGAGGCAGGCACATCTGTGTGAGATAGAGGCCAGCCTGGTCTACATAGTGAATTCCAGGCTAGCTGGAGCTAGAGAGACCCCGTCTCAAAAAAAAAAAAAAAAAAAAAAAAAAACCGTAATCAGCACAAAGTGGCATTAGCAGTACGACCACGGGCCTGACTCTTCCAGAGGACTCAGGCTTAGTTCCCAGCTCCCTCATGGTAGCTAAAAAAAAATCTGTAACTCCAGTTCTAGGTGCTCCAACCATCCACTTCTGGCCTCCTTGGGCACTGCACACACACAGTATATTTACATACATGCAAGCAAAATACTCATACACATAAAAATAATTTTCTTAAACGTACTTGTAGAGTTGGGCACGGTGGTGCACACCTTTGATCCCAGCACTAGGGAGGCAGA
The DNA here is from genome assembly GCA_009823505.1 of Rhizomys pruinosus. Taxonomy (NCBI): domain Eukaryota; kingdom Metazoa; phylum Chordata; class Mammalia; order Rodentia; family Spalacidae; genus Rhizomys; species Rhizomys pruinosus. The sequence goes on along the minus strand of VZQC01014413.1, from coordinate 4,160,989 downwards.
GGCAAGTGGATTTCTGTGAGATCAAGGCTAGCCTGCTCTACATAGTGAGTTCCAGGCCAGGTAAGCTAAAGGGAACCCGTCTCAAACAACAACAACAAAAGTACTTCTGCTGGGCGTGGTGGCACACACCTTTAATCCCAGCACTCCAGAGGCAGAGGCAGGTGGATCTCCGAGTTCAAGGCCAGTCTGGCCTACAAAGCAAGTTCCAGGCCAGCTAGGGCTACAAGGGAGACCCTGTCTCAAAAAGACCAAAGAAAGTACTTCTAAAAAAAGAATTATCAAAGGAGTGGAAAGCCCACTTTGATGTGGGTGGTGTTTTCCTAGTTCACATACCAAATATGTGAACCAGAATAACATAAGACCCACCAGGATAGAAGGCAGCTTTCAGAGTAGCCAACGCTGAGAACCGCACACGTCCACCCCCAGTGGAGGACTTGCAGCAGTAGGTTCATGGCAGCAGATTTACCTCTTCAGCTAAGGGTCCCAGAGAACAGCAAGATGGGGGGCTGCCACACCTATTCCGGTTAGAAATTGGCAAAACCAGATGTCTCATTGTCGTGGAGCTCAGATCAGAGAGAGAGAGAAAAAAGTGGGTGAGAAGAACCCCACAAGACACAACTTAAAATTAAAAAGCCAATTTAATAGCACTATGATGAACAGTGTCAAGGTCAAAAGGGAGGAGGGGAGTCTTTTTATGTTAAAAACACAAAGCCAATTCACAGCCTCACAGCTGCACCGTGTCCTTGAGATTGTTTTTGCAGACTGGAGCTGAGAGAGTCAAGGTTAACTGATGAGCTAAAATAAAATACTCTCTTTTAACCAAGTGAAGGCCAATTCTAACATCATAGGAGATCATAAGCACATCTTAGTAACAGAAGCATTTTCAGTAACTGTCCTGCAAGGCTGGCTCTTGCATGGACTCATCCACATGCCCTGGGCACTCTGATGAGTACTGGGACTACTAACAGGAGTAAGACTGAGTCTTGCCCTCACCTGAGCAAAGCAGATAAGCTAACAGGTGGGGTAGGGCCACCTAGACATAGCAAATATGCCCCTGTATATATAGGAAGTTTTCAGTGTTGTCACCAAGCATGTTTCCCACAAGCAAGCCTGTAGCTAAATAACTTTAGATACTAGATTTTACTTGCAATAGTTATAACTTAAGGTAAAAACACAATAGAAGATGTATATTTTTAAGAAATAAGCCCTCAGTCTATAATTGTTAGACACTATAAAAAATTTTTTCTTAAAAATTACTAAAGTTTTAAGAAACATGTAGGTCCATCTGGTTAAAAATAATGGAAGAGCTGGGTGTGGTGGCGCACACCTTTAATCCTAGTACTTGGGAGGCAGAGGCAGGCGGATCTTTGTGAGTTCAAGGCCATCCTGGTCTACAGAGTGAATTCCAGGACAGCTGGGGCTACAGGGAGACCCTGTCTCGAAAAGACCCCCCCCCCAAAAAAAAAAAAAATGGAAGGCCAGGCATGGTGGCTCACACCAGTCCTAACAGAAGCATGCGGATCTCTGTGAGTTCAAGGCCAGCCTGGTCTATATAGAGAGTTCAGGGCTAGCCAGGCTACCTAGTGAGACCTTATCTCAAAACCACCAAGCAAACAAAAATTTTTTTCAATGGAGGAAAATGGAATTGAAATAGAAACCTGATAAACACATTTTGTTTAATACTAGTGACTAACAAGCATAGAAAATTTTGATAGGTTTGACAAAGTAATTTGAAAATTAGGTTGAAATACATTTTATTTCTGATTAAAAAAACTATAGTGGCTTCTTAAATAAAAGTTGGAAAGTGAATGTTTATTTAAAAGTGTAAAGTATTTCCAAAAATTTTAGGATGACTTACATAAAATTAATATAATTGTACTGTGAGAAGCTAGCACGGATTTGATGAACTGTTACCATATTCATTCATCTCAGTCAGTGATTTGCTGTCATTGCTTATTCACTCTGTACATATTAAAATACCTATGACTTAATATGACTTATTGCCATACTTGTGAAATATTTCACTGTTTGTGTGTTCACTGTCTTTTTAAAAGTATGGTATAACCTATATTAATAAACATGACAATTTATTTGGTAACGGCTTGGAATAGATTTTTGTGGGCCCTGGCAGGATTTTATATATACATATATATTTATTGCCAGGCCAGGTGGTGCACGCCCTTAATCCCAGCACTTGGAAGGTAGAGACAGGAGGATCTCTTAGTTCAAGGCCAGCCTGGTCTACAGCATGAGTTCAAGGCCAACTGGGACTAAAGGGAGACCCTGTCTCAAAAAGACCTCCTTCCAAAATATGTATATATATATTTATTTCATTTTGTGTGGGTGTGGGCTGAGTGTATGTATGTGTACCACATGTGTGCAGGCAGTTGTGGGTAAGAGCTGCAAGCACTCTTAACCACCAAGCCATCTCCTAGCCCCATGATGGCAGCTTTTTTTTTTTTTTTTTTTT
>VZQC01014413.1:4147891-4158095 GCA_009823505.1 Rhizomys pruinosus | reverse complement strand
TAAGGCTCAGAGGCAGGGCACAGGGAGGAATACGCTGGTTTCCCCTGTTTATGACCCTCTCATCCCCCGCTGTTGCTTCCCATTGCTCTTCATCTCTGTCTGTATCTGTGTGGTAACTCTACAAAGTAACAGCTTCATTGTGACGTTTCCATACCTGTATATATACACCTTGGCAACATTTATCTCCACCTTACTCCTACCCCCTCCTGCCTCCACATTTTACCCCCACACGTAGTCACTCTCCTGTTTACTTTCATGTCCTTCCTCTCCTTCCCTCATAAATTCCACATGTAAGAAAAGACATTCTCCCTATCTCAACCACAAAGCCAGAGGCCAAGAGAACCTGGGTGACAGTTCATAAAAATCAGCTTCCCTGGGCATGCAGAAGGGAACTGGGAGGACAGGCAGGAAGTGGTGGAGGGGAGGGGTTATAGCTGCATTCACTGGATGGTTGCCTTTTTGGTTTTTTTTTTTTTTTTTTTGAGACAAGTTCTCCCTGTTGCCCCAGCTGTCCTGGAACTCACTCTGTAGACCAGGCTGGCCTTGAACTCACAGAGATCTGCCTGCCTCTACCTCCCAAGTGCCAGGCCCGGCTTCTGTTTGTTTCTTAAAGCCCCCCTTTAAGAGGAAAACTGATGGTTACAACATTGAAATACACTGAAGCTTGGTGAATCACAGCTACAGGTCTTTCCTAGTGATAGAGAAACATCTTTAAGCTGGGTACTGAGCATTGTGGTGCAGGCCTGTAATCCTGGCACTCAGGATGATAAAGCAGGGGGGTTATTGTTCCAAGCCAACCTGGGAAGAAAGTCCAGAATGGAAGAAAACTCATAAGGGAGCTACGCTACCTCTCCTGCCCATGATGATCCTGGGACACGCAGTACTCCCTGGGCAAAAGGGAAGAGGAGGAACTGAGGTAGAGGTGGTCTTAGCCTTTGCAAGTGGAAAATCAGTAAAAGTTTTCAACCCAGCATTTCTGGATTCATAGTCAATGAACACTTTAACTAAAGAATTCTGGTAGCACAAAGAAATTTTTTTCAGAGTCTCCCTGTACCCCCAGCTGGCCTAAAACCTGCTATGTAGACCAGGCTGGCCTTAAACCCAGAGATCTACCTGCAGCTGCCTCCCAAGTGCTGGGATTAAAGGCATGTGCTACCACTCTGGGATTTGCACTAAGAATTCTTAACATGAATTTTTGATTTTGAGGCCATAAGTACAGTAAATGAATCAAGTGATCATCTCAGCTGGTGATCCCCAGAAGGAATCCTGCCTCTCTCTAGCCAGAAAGTGACCTTTAACCTCTCCTGGTATTTACTTTTCCAGATACATTTGAGCTCAAACAACACACTTGAATTTTATTAACACAGAATGCTTGGTTTTCCACCACTAAGTCAAAAATGCTATTTTTGAGGAAATGGAACATTTGTCTGTTGAATATGCAGCTGGAAAGTTTTAGATTATACTTGTGAATTTAAGAAATTAGGGAAACAGCACATCCTTAAGGAAACCTTGAGTTCCAGAAGCAAGTGGAAAACGTTAAGCATTGTTTGTGAGCCAGCTCTTTCTGTTTCTGAGGCCTGGGTCTTCTACATAAAAATTATGTTTACAAAGAGCCCTAGGAAAATTAAGGCAGAAGCACAGTCTCTATAGTGCTCACTGACATTAATGTGCCTCACAGTAAGCTTTTCAAAGTTAGCAGACCAACTGCCCATGAAAGAAACTGATCTCAGGATAAAACAACTCTTGTTTTATGAAGGAGGAGCAAGCAGTAAAGTGAGTTGCAATCTGAGAATAGAAAAATGCCCCGATGTAGATCATTCTCAGAGACATCTGTGAGCTCAGAACTTGAAACACTGAGAAGGTGTCTCTGATCTTTCCCAAGGATAGTGTTTTCCAGAGTCCATATGACTTGTGATAGTACAATACATTGAATGCAGGAGACAGCAAAACACTATTAAACTAGAGGCTGGGGCTGGAGAACTGGCACAGCTGTTAAAGGCCTAGGCTTCACAACCAAAAAGACAAACTAGGGGCTGGAGAGATGGCTCAGTGGTTAAGAGCACCGACTGCTCTTGCAGAGGACCCGGGACCCAGGTTCGATTCCCAGCACCCATAGCAGTTAAGAACCATTTTTAAACTGGGTTTGGTGCTGCACACCTTTAATCCCAGCACTTGGGAGGCAGAGGCAGGCGGATCTCTGTGAGTTCAAGGCCAGACTGGTCTACAGGGCTAGTTCCAGGCCAGCTGGGGCTATAGGGAGACCCTGTCTCAAAAACACCAAACAAAACAAAACAACAACAAAAAAAATTAGCCAGGCATGGTGGTACACACCTTTAATCCCAGCAATTGGGAGGCAGGCGAATCTCTGTGAGTTCAAGGCCAGCCTGGTCTACATTAGTAAGTTCCAAGACAGCTGGAGCTACAGGGAAACCCTGTCTCAAAACAAACAAACAAACAAACAAACAAACAAAAACCATTAAAGAGATCATAAAAATGTAAAAAGATGCAAATATACAACTCTCCTTAATAAATTACAGGTTTATTAAAATTACATTTATGACAGATATGGTATTTTGTCTCAAAATGGAATGTTCTTCTGGCTATGTTTTTTGGGGGTGGGGGGGTCTTTTTGAGACATGGTTTTCCTGTATTCCCAGCTGGCCAGGAACTCACTATGTAGACCAGGCTGGCCTTGAACTCACAGAGATCTGCCTGCCTCTGTCTCCTGAGTGCTGGGATTAAAGGTGTGTGTCACCATGCCTGGCTCTTCTGGCTATTTTTAAATGAAATATTTTCAAAATCTTTCCATGTAAACAATGAAAATATCATTAGCTAAAACCAGTAGCATACTGCTAAACTGGGTCGAATGACTAAATCCTGATTTCAAGAAGACAGAAAAGCAGGTCCAATGGCTCATGTCTGTACTACTAGCACCTTGGAGCCTGAGACAGGAGGATGAGCAAGAGTTTTGAGTTACCTGAAGAGTTCCAGGCATTCACTAGGCATGGTGGCCCACACCTTTAATCCTAGCATTGAGAGGCAGAGGCAGAGGCAGGTGGACCACTTGAGTTTGAGGCCAGCCTGATCTACATAATAGGTTCCAGGCCAGCCAGGGTAACATAGTGAGAACTTGTCTCAAAATAACAACAAAAGAAAGAATTCTAGTCCTTCCTGGGTTACAGCACAAGATCTTGTCTCAATAGAAAAGAAGAAGGAAGGAAGGAAGGAAGGGAGGGAGGGAGGGAGGGAGGGAGGGAGGGAGGGAGGGAGGGAGGGAAGAATAGAAGAAAGAAGAGGAAGAGAGAAAGAGAAAGGGGAGGAAGGAAGGGAAAGAGAAGAAAGGAAGCAAGGAGTGGAGGGCTTCCATGTGTTGAAGCAGTAGAAGCTGATTGAAGCTGCCAGAAGGCATGGTATTGCTCACGAGTCAGGGGGCCTCTTAGCCATCTGATGTCTAAAGGAAAAAAGAGCTTTTGCTGAGTAAGGTCTCTAGCCACCAGGAAAAAGGCAGTTTAAAACTGCATGCAGCCTTCTACCCATGGAGGAGGCATCGTTCAAAAATGGAGTGCAGTACAGTGAGTTCCAGGACAGCTGGGGCTACAGGAGACCCTATCTCGAAAAGACAAAAAAAAAAAAAAATGGAGTGCAGGCCCAGTGTGGTCCAGATCTGCAACCCTAGCCCTTAGATAGCTGAGGCAGAATTACAAATTCATAGGGCACTTTGGGCTCTATAGCAAGACCATGTCTCAAAGCAGCAACAACAACAAAAATAAGTGAAAAGTCAGTGTTTGAGTCTGTTGTCCTGGGACTGTGGTGGTCTTCTGAAAACATGGAAAACCAGAGGTCAGGTTCAGCAGCATCTTGGATTTCAGATAAGACGGCACATGTGGAGTGGTTTTTCCTCAGGTTTTTCCTTAGTCTGTTTGTTCCTCACTGAAATGACTCATCACCAGGAAGATTAGCTTATTAAGCTGCATCCACAGTAGCCAGAAGTCTGGGCTGGGGGCTGGGACAGCCTATCCTATGACCTCAGAGAAAGACTGTATTTCCGTGTGCTTTTGTACAACCTACCCAGGGATCTGAGAACACCCACTGTGGGGGTGGGGGGGCTGCCAATACTTTGGGGTACTCTGATGGGCAAGACAGCTGTTTGATTGTCATTTTGGTTTAATTCCTGAGATAACCGAGTTATCCTTGAAACTGGCAGAGCCAATCACTACATCCTCAGAAAATGACTTAGACAACTACATTCCTTCCACCAGGAGCTGATGGGTTTTGGATGCGCTTGTTTCTGTGGTGCTGAAGAACCAAACTTAGAGCCTCACACGTGGCAGGCATACTCTTCACCACTGACTTACAGCCCCGGCTGGGTTTTTGGATTTTTTTTTTATCCCAACATGTAACACTTTTAAGAAGCATGGAATCTAAAGGCCTCAGATTTAGATAAAGTTTTTGCAGTTCTGCTTTATGACAAGAAAGTTTTGGAAACTTTAAGTCATTTCTGAGCCCTGGCTACATAAAGAAACCCTAGAGAACTTCTAAAGAAATCCAGTTCCCCTGCCCACACCCAACCACCATGAGTCAAGTCTTCGGGACAGGGCCTGAGCTTCAGGGCTGCTCAGGAGATTCTAATGTATAATCCAGGGCTGATACCACTACATTCAAGAAAACCACTGCATTAAAGAAAATGGTGTAGGGTTGGGAGTGTCAGTCAGCGGCAGAGCCTGCCTGGCTGGTGCAGGGCCCTCAGCTCACTTCCCAGCACTACAAAAAGAAGAAGAAAGTTTTGCTCAATGTTACCTGCATGCCCATCATCTGGGGATCTGGTGAAACTGCAGCCTCCATGCAGTAGTCCTGTGCAGGGTCTGGTCAATGTGTCCAGCCACATCCTAGGAAATGTTGCAATTGTGGATTATTGGCCAGACTTCGTATATAGCAAGATCCTAGGAGCTAGCATCAAGGTCAAAGCTTCACGGGTCTAAGCACTCACAATATACAATTCTTAAGTCCTTAAGATAATTTTCTGGACAATTCTTTCAGTCCAATAAAATCAAGGTTGCTTTTGTTTTGAGAGAAGGTCTCACTATGTAGTCAAGCCCTGATTCATACTTGTGATCTTCTTGACTCAAGGACCTCCCTGGTGCTGGGATTCCAGATGTGTACCACCACGCGAGGCTACATTGGGGCAATTTTTTAAGGGGTGGTAGTTATAGGTGTTTAATTCAAATTTGTTTGAGGTAATATCTATCTTGAGTTTCCACCCTTTCTAAGTTCTTTGCCAGAGGAAAAATATAGCTTAAAAGGCTCTAATCTCTACAGACACTGGGGGTTTAGAGTGGCGACTGCATATTTTACAGATAGTGCCCAGCAGATAGTGATGGTGTCTGGTGGCTAGAAAGCAGATGTAGATTTCTCTGGGGCTGGCTGAAAGACAGTGACTTCAAGGACACCCCGGGTGTGCTAGGTAGTGCTAGGTAGCTTCAGTGGCAGCCTCCACAGTCCTGGAAGAACCTGGAAGAAGAATGCTGTAGACCTTGAGGCAAATGAGTCTGCCCAGGGATCACTGCCAAAGATTAGTGACTCCACAATGCTTGGGAACAACAAAGCTGTCAGAAATCCACATTACCAATACATATTTATAGCACATACAAAAAAAAAAAAAAACTGAGGTAAATTTTTCATTGTAGGAACCTCCTTAGAAGTGGATGGAAAAAAAAAAAAGCAGGATAATGAAAGAAGAAATTGTGACTTAACTAACATTTAAAAATTATACTTCAGCAGTAATCAAGTAACTGTATAAGGACCCAGCAAGATGGCTCAGCTGATGGATACGCTTGCTGCTCAAGACTAGAGACCCCAGTTCTAGAGGCAGGAGAGATCAAACTCCATAAAGATGTCCTCTGAACTCCACATGCAGGCCATGGCATGAATTCCACCCCCACAGTAATAATAAAATTTTTAGAAAACTAAATAGCTGTACAAAATAATCTTGCCTTCTATCCAGTTAGCAATCGCTTTTTCTTCTTTTTAAATTTTATTTATTAGTTTTTTATGTGTATAAGTGTACTGTCTGCATGTAGGTTTGTGCACCCGTGTCGTGCAATGCCACAGAGGTCAGAAGAGGGTGTCGGGTTCCTCTGGAACTGGAGTTAAAAACGGTTCTCAGCTGCCATGTGGGTGCTGGGATCAAACCCGGGTCCTCTGCAAGAGCAGTCTGCGCTCTGAACCACTAGGCCATCTCTCCAGCCCCACAATCACTTTTTTCTACAGTGGCTACAGATATGCCCTAATAAATGGCTCCCTAGGAATAAGAGACTCATGCAAAATTATACAAATGTGGGTGAGGGTAAGATGAGGCTAATACACATTTTTTTACAAGCAATGTGACAAATTTTTGTCATCTTTAAAGATGTTGGTGACGTTTGACCCAATTGTATAGTTTCTGGGAACCTGTCTTTAAGAAATAATCATAAACCGGGAGTGGTGGTACATGCCTTTAATCCCAGCACTCCAGAGGCAGAGGCTGGTGAATCTCTGTGAGTTCAAGGCCAACCTGGTCCATGTATGAAGTTTTAGGCCAGCTGGGGCTACGGGGAGACCATGTCTCAAAAAAGAAAAAAAAAATAATAATTAAGTTCAATCTACTATATCTTTACTAGTTATACTGTCCATGACTTTTGGACTCAAAGAGAAATTATGGATTCACATTGCACAGCAGGGCTATAATAAATTATCTGTGCCTGGCTGGACATGGTGGGCACACACCTTTAATCTTCGTACTTAGGAGGCTGAGGTGGATCTCTGTGATTTCAAGGCCAGCCTGGACTACATAGAGAGATCCAGGCCAGCTGGGACTAATGGGAGACCCTGTCTCAAAAAAGACCAAAAAATATTGTCTGTGCCCAAGGAGAATCTTCAACACCAGGACTATTAAGAAATTTTTTAACAGGCATAGGGGTACATGTAGATTTTTATGAACATATAGCTAAAGTTGGTGTGGACAGTCAGACGCAACATATTGGTAAAGCAATTGGAAATTTGCCTGTGTCTCATATTTTTGCTAATCATTGTCTATGTTTTGCTGTAAATTTGTTCCTTTACATTGCAGTTCCACCTCCAGTCTTTCCTTAAACAAAGGAAAATACATCTATAGAATGGACATTTAAAAAAATTTTGTTTATTATTATTTTTTTTTCATGTATATGAATGTACAGTCTGCATGCAGGCTGTTGCACCTGTGTCGTGCAATGCCACAGAGGTCAGAAGAGGGCGTTGGATTCCCTTGGAACTGGAGTTAAAGACTGTTCTTAGCCACCATGTGGGTGCTAGGAATCGAACCCGGGTCCTCTGCAAGAGAAGTTGGCACTCTTATCCGCTGAGCCATCTCTCCAGCCCTAGAATAGACATTTTTTGTAACAATGAACGTTTTAAGGCTTTTCCCACTGGATATCAGAGTTTGTAATGTGGGAGACATAGAGCCCCTATTATTGATTCCTCCTAACATAAGAACTAGCAGGTGCCTACCATACCACTGTGATGAGTCACTTCATCTGTTAGACCCAAAAGCTGTAGCTAAGGGATCAGCTTTCTATGCTTCCCATACCTGGCTTAGTGACTGGAATGCAAAAATAAATTTATAAGCTTACTTTTATAACTATTAAAACCACCAATATGACAGCAAGAATATTTGGAGAGATGAATCAGGAAATGGGTGAATTAAGAATAAGGACTTAAGCTTAAAATTTTACTTCCCAAATAAGTAGAAGTCTTAGTCCAGTCATATAGCGTTAAAGAGCAAAGTGTTTATTGGGTAAAATTTATTTAGTAGGTGCTCAACTCTGCCCAAGCTTTATCCACCAAGTAAAGGATATTTTAAGGCTTAGTGAATTTTTTTAATTAGTTTTTATTGATGCTTTGTGCATTTCATACATTTTTTCCAATTCAGTTCAGGCTTATTTCCCTTTNAACTGTGGGACACTATGAAAAGATCAAACCTCCACATCATAGGAATAGAGGAAGGAGAAGAATCCCAAGAGAATGGTATTGATCAGATCTTCAACAGAATAATAGATGAAAATTTCCCCACACTAAAAAAAGACAAACCAGGGGCTGGAGAGATGGCCTAGCAGTTAAGAGCACCGAATGCTCTTACAGAGGACCCAGGTTCAATCCCCAGCACCCACATGACGGCTGAGAACCATCTGTAACTCCAATTCCAGGATAACTCCAGTTCCAGGGGAATCCAAAGCCCTCTTCTGACCTCCTCGGTATTGCACGACAAGGGTACACAAACCTACATGCAGACAATACATTCATACAAATAAATAAATAAATAAAATAAAGTAAATTTAATTAATTAATTAATTTAAAAAAAGACAAACCAATACAAATGCAACAAGAACATAGAACTCCAAACAGACAAGATCAGAAAAGAAACTCTCCACTCCATATCATAGTTAAAACTCTAGATGCCCAAAACAAAGACAAAATTCTGAAAGCCACAAGAGAAAAACAACAAGTTACACATAAGGGGAAACCTATCAGAATTACAACTGACTTCTCAATGCAAACTATGAAAGCAAGAAGAATGTGGAGCAAAGCATTCCCAGTGTTAAAGGACTATAGATGCCAACCCAGGTTATTATACCCAGCAAAAATGTCATTTATAGTTGAAGGAGAGAGAAAAATCTTCCATGACATAAACAAGATGAAAGAATACATGTCTGGAAAAACAACCATTCAGAGAATACTTGAAGCAATTCAAAGGACAGAAGAAAGGAGCAACTATATCCCCAGGCACCTAGAAAGAGAAATTAATAAAAGCATAACTGCAGAAGTAGAAACTAAGAACAAAAACGCAAATGGATGTTAAGGTGAAAGGAAGTAACACACAACTATCAGTTATAACATTAAATACTAATGGACTAAACTCCCCAATCAAAAGACATAGACTGGGAGGTTGGATTAGGAAACAGAACCCATCTATATGCTGTCTACAAGAAACACATTTTACCTTCAAGGATAGGCACCACCTTAAAGTGAAAGGAAGCAAAAAAATATTCCAAGCAAATGGTACCAAAAAGAAAGCAGGTATTGCTATTTTAATATCAGACAAAATAGACTTCAAAGTAAAAGAAATCAGAAGAGATAAAGAAGGCCATTACATTTTTATCAAAGGAACAATTCACCATGAAGACTTCACAATCATGAATATATATGCACCAAATTCTGGTGCACCAAACTTTTCTTTAAATTTTATTTATTATTATTATTATTTTTAAAGATCTTATTTATTGATTTTTACTTATTATGTGTATGAATGTACTGTCTGCATGTAGGTTTGTGCACCCATGTCATGCAATGCCACAGAGATCAGAAGAGGCCATCAGATTCCCCTGAAACTGGAGTTAAAGATGGTTCTGAGCCGCCATGTGGGTGCTGGGGATTGAACCTGGGTCCTCTGCAAGAGCTGTTGGTGCTCTTAACTGCTAGGCCATTTCTCCAGCCCTAGTGCACCAAACTTTATAAAGACAATTCTCCAGGACCACAAGGCACAGATTAATGCCATCACACTCATAGTAGGGGACTTCAATACCCCACTGAGCCCTTTGGACAGGTCAACTGGACAAAGAATAAACAGAGACATCTGAACTAATCGATATGATACACCAAATGGACCTCACAGACATCTACTGAATATTTTACCCTAATACCAGAGAATACACTTTCTACTCAGCACCCCATGGAACATTCTCCGAAATCAACCACATACTGGGACACAGAAGAAACATCCACAAATAAAAAAGATTGAAATAATTTCACACATTCTATCAGACCACAGTGCAATAAAGCTCATTATCAACACCAGGATAAGCCCTACTATCTACAAGAAAACATGGAGACTAAACAACACACTCCTGAATAATGAATGGGTCAAGGAAGAGATAAAGAAAGAAATAAAAACATTCCTGGAACTGAATGACAATAATAATACAACACAACAAAACCTATGGGATACTTTAAAAGCAGTCCTGGGCTGGAGAGATGGCCTAGCGGTTAAGAGCACCGACCGCTCTTGCAGAGGACCTGGGTTCGATCCCCAGCACCCACATGGCGGCCGACAACCGTCTGAAACTCCAATTCCAGGAGAACTCCAGTTCCAGGGGAATTCGACACCCTCTTCTGACCTCCGCGGCATTGCACGACA
>VZQC01014413.1:4130739-4142433 GCA_009823505.1 Rhizomys pruinosus | reverse complement strand
GGAATTGGATTGGAGGGATCATTCCTCAATGTAATCAAAGCCATATACAGGAAACCCACAGCAAATATCATCCTAAATGGGGAAATGACAGAAGCACTCCCTTTAAAGGTAGGAACTCAGCAAGGCTGCCCCCTGTCACCACTCCTCTTCAATAAAGGGCTTGAAACACTTGCTAGGGCAATAAGGCAAGAAAAGGAAATTAAAGGAGTACTAATTGGAAAAGAGGAAGTCAAGCTATCCCTTTTTGCTGATGACATGATTGTTTACTTAAGGGATGCTAAAAACTCCACCAGAAAACTCCTAGAATTTATTAAGAGCTTCAGTAAAGTGGCAGGATACAAAATTAACCTAGAAAAATCAGTAGCCTTTCTTTACACCAACAACAAGCAACTGGAGAAGGAATTCAAGGAGACCTTCCCACTCACGATAGTCTCAAAAATAATAAAATACCTAGGAACAAACCTAACAAAAGACACCAAAGATCTCTACAACAAAAATTTTAAACCCTTGAAGAAAGAAATTGGAGAAGACATCAGAAGAGGGAAAAACCTCCGATGCTCATGGATTGGGAAAATTAATATATTAAAAATGTCCATTCTACCCAAACTCTTGTGTAGATTTAACACAATCCCAATTCTTCACAGAGTTTCTTCACAGGCTTGGGGAAAAAAGTCCTTAATTTCATTTGGAAAAACAAAAGTCCCTGAATAGCCAAAACAACCCTGAGTGAAAAGAGCAATACAGGGGTGATCTCTATACCAGACTTCAAACTATACTACAGGGCTATATTCATAAAAACAACTTGGTACTGGCTCAGAAACAGACATTTTGACCAATGGAACAAAACTGAAGGTCCAAACTTGAGCACATACGATTTCAGCCATCTCATATTTGACAAGGGGGCCAAGAAGACACAATGGAGGAAAGAGAGCATCTTCAGCAAGTGGTGTTGGCAAAAGTGGATCACCACTTGTAGAAGAATGAAATTAAACCCCTACCTCTCGCCCTGTACAAAAGTCAACTCCAGATGGATTAAAGACCTCAACGTGAAACTCCAAACTCTAAAGGCGATAGAAGACAAAGTTGGCAGCAGACTACAAGACATAGGCATAGGAAAAGACTTCCTAAATCAGACAGCAGCTGCACATGAAATAAGATTGTCAATTGAATAATGGGACCTCATTTAACTCAAAAGCTTCTGTACATCAAAAGAAACAATCAAGGAAGTAAAAAGAAATCCCACAGAGTGGGAGGAAACCTTCACCACAGAAACATCTGACAAAGCATTGATTTCCAGAATATATAAACTACTCAAAAAACAAAGAAGAAAAAAAAAAAATGACCCACTCAATAGATGGAGCAAAGAGCTGAAGAGAGATTTCACAAGTGAGGAATTAGAGATGGCTGAGAAACATCCTAACAAGTGTTCAACATCGCTAATAATTAATGAAATGCAAATTAAGACCACTTTAAGATATCATCTTACTCAATAAGACTGGCTAGGATCAAGAAAACAAATGATACCAAGTGCTGGAGAGGTTGTGGGGAAAGGGGAACACTCATCCATTGCTGGTGGGAATGTAAACTCGTGCAGCCCCTATGGAAAGCAGTGTGGAGAACCCTTGGAAGACTTGGAATGAACTTGCCACCTGACCCAGTCATACCACTCCTGGGTATGTACCCACAGGACTCATCTTGCCGCAGAGATACATGCACAGGCATATTTATTGCAGCTCTCTTCACAATAGCAAGGAGCTGGAACCAACCCAAGTGCCCCTCAACTGACAAGTGGATAGAGAAAATGTGGTACATCTACACAATGGAGTTCTATGCAGCGGTAAAGAAAGATGACATTATGAACTTTGCAGATAAATGGTTGGTGCTAGAAGATATCATGCTGAGTGAAGTAATACAGTCCCAGAAAAACAAATGACGAATGGTATCTCTCATCTGTGGATGCTAGCACCAATTACCTAATTGTATGGCAAACTGAGCAATGTCAGTGTGATCTGACTACAACTGTGCTCTTATATTGTAGAATCCCTTTAAAAAATTAAAAAAGAGCATAAGAACATACTCTAAATGACCTAAGGGGAAAAATTAATTAATTAATTAAGTCAAGTACAGTACCAAAAGCAAACAACAGCCAGGCATGGCAGAGGCAGGCAGATCTTTGTGATTTCAAGGCCAGCCTGATCTACATCTACAGAGTAAGTTCTAGGACAGCTGAGGCTACAGGGAGACCTTATCTAAAAATAATAATTAATTAATTAATTAAAGAATACTAAAACCTTATAAGGATTCCACCTATAAAAATTATGTTGTGGAAACCTGGGATCCTCAAAATCAGCAGGAGAAAAAGTATGTCTTTTTGGTGAGTCTCTGAAGCCACAGCCGTCTCCATCTGTCCCCAGCAGCTATCACAGCTTTCAGCCCCACACTCTGTCCCCACACACTACCAGAACTTGACTGTTGCTCTCTCGAAGAAACTCCATACTTTATATCAAAGAGCCATGATTTTATTTTCTTCTAGAACTCTTCATACCTTATCAAACATCAAACATTATTTCCCAAAATACCAAACTTTGAAAACCATAGAACTATTTAGCTTAGTTTCCTTATTTAAATGAGTTTATGTGTATAAAACCATATTCTATTATCTACTATTTGAAAAGTCTGATTGACTGTTTCTCAATTTATTTATTTTTTAATACTTTTTATTTATTGTTCCCATTTTATGTGTATGAGTATATTGCGTGCATGTATATAAATGCGCCCATCTTGTACAATGGCCAAGGAGATCAGAAGAGGGTACTGGATCCCCTGGAACTGGAGTTACAGACAGTTGTTAGCCACCATATAGGTGCTAGAAACCAAACCCAGGTCCTCTGCAAGAGTAGCCAATGCTTTTAACCACTGACCTGTCTTCTAGCCCTCAATTTATTTTTTTTAATGTGCTGACATTTCATTTCTTTAACTTTTGCATTCCTTTACCTATGCTGTGGGATACTTAATATCATGTTCTCTCTCTCTTTCTCTCTCTCTTTCTCTCTCTCTCTCTCTCTCTCTCTCTCTCTCTCTCTCTCTCTCTCCCTCTCCTCTCCCTCTCCCTTTCCCTCTCTCTCTCCTTTCATGCACACACACGCACCTGTGTTCTCTCTCTCTCTCTTTCTCTCTCTCTCTCTCTCTCTCTCTCTCTCTCTCTCTCTCCCTCTCCCTCTCCCTCTTCCTCTCCCTCTCCCTCTCCCTTTTCCTCTCTCTCTCCTTTCATGCACACACACGCACCTGTGTGTGTGTGTGTGTGTGTATTTTTTGAAACAGAGTCCCACAGTCCTCCAGAATGCTGGATTTACAGGTGTGAGTCTCTATACTCCACACATTTTTCTTTTCTTATAACTATCAAATGAAATGGTGCCCTTCTTAGTGAGACTGGGTCCAGCACTTATAGCCCCAGACAATGCAGAGAGCTTAAGAAGTTGATGGAGCCACTCTGCAGTGGTGTTCTCCTTTGGTTGCTGTTGCTGTGATAAAACATTGGCTCCATGCACACAAGCACACAAATACACACACAAAGAAAAGGGGAAGTATCTTGAAGTTGCCACTGGAACTGGCACACCTTCACCAGTCACACGCAATTAGACAGTCTAGACACAGGTCACCCCAGATTCAGGAAACACAGAACTAGACAGGGCCTCTTCCATGAAAAATAGACAAATTCAACCCATAGGAAGATATCAAGAATGGAGGCCATCTCTGAAATATACTTACACAATGACAGTAAACTCGTTTTAATAGCAACAACATCCAATATTGTTTAAAACACCACTATAATTTCTGAAGGTTTTTGGATTTTTTTAATCTTTTTTTTTAACACCAACAAAATTGGGAAAACATCTGAGAGGCCTGGGAAGGGGACTCAGTGAGGTCAATGACCCCGTTCCCACTTCCACCTGTGGATCAGGAAAAGGTGAGGACTCAGCCCTGCCCACGCCCTGGGCAGGAACAGGAAAGTCCTGCAGAAGAAGAGTGGCATGGTTTCTTCTGTCTTGTCATGTTATCCTGTACTCTGTGCTACTGGAAATCTCTGAACCTAGAGCCTTGTGCACACCAGGCAAGTGCTGTACCACACAGCTCCACCAGCAACCCACGAGTGGCATTTCAACGGAAAATAAGATTCACTCCGAGATGCTCCTCTCCCTCCAGCAGGGGTGTTGATGTACAAACCAGCCACTTTGGAAAAAGTGAGATGGAGGACAGTTTTCATCCTTCAGTGCCAACGTGCTTTGGAGAATTATTTTTATTTTAGTGTTCTGGCTCTGATAAAAACTTCTGACTTTCTAAAATCACAGTAGTCATGCTCTCAAAGTGACCTTGGAAGAAGGCCCTCAAAACAAATGTCATGAGTGAGACTCATCTCTGCTTCCCATTTAACTTAATTTCAATTGCTGTTTTGCTTCTTTGGATAAATAAGCTTTGCTTCCTAGAATAATACTGTCCTTGATGTTATCAGTAGCCTCATCCTCATTTTTAATGACCTTCTTGCTAGAGTTTTCATGTGCTTCAATGTGCATGTGGGATCACTTGGGGATTTCCTGACCCAGGCATCTTCAGTCCCACTGGGTTGGAAGGAACAGCTGAAGAGGGGAACATTTCTCTCTGATGAGGCCATAGTTCAGTGGGAAGAGAGAGAAATATGATTTGTAAAAAGAGCCTGGAATGGACAGGTGTGGTAGCAGACGCCTTTAATCCCAGCACTCAGGAGGCAGAGGGAGGCAGATCTCTATGAGTTCAAATCCGGCCTGGTCTACAGAGTGAGTTCCAGGACAGCTAGGGCAACAGGAAGACCCTGTCTCAAACACACACACACACACACACACACACACCACACAAAACAACAACAACAACAACAACAACAACAACAAAAACCCTGAATGCGAGTGCTCTGTTCTGCCATACAGGTAAGGATGCTTCGGGAAAGGTGTCTAAGTAAGGGACTGGATCCTGAAGACTGGATAGTGGAAGGAGAGTGAGACACAGCAAAGGTTCTGGGGTCACAAGAAGAAAGTGTGCTTGGAGAACAGAGTCCAAGATGGGCTGGTAGAGCGGGGCCAGCTGGAGAAACTGGCAAACCATCTCAGCCAGGTGGACTTTGCCTCAATAGAACAGAGAACCGTTCAACAGTTTACTGACTAGGTATGACTTAGCTCTAGAGAGATGACAGCATGAAGATAGGCTAAAAGGAACAACCAAGGAGTAGAGACCCCAGATATAGTAGGCTTTGGGGGGACGTCTCTGCCATTCCACAGAGCCCTCCCCAAACCTGGTTTATTCCAGCCAAGCATTTCATACCCATATCACTTTGAGTGACATTCAAATCTTGCACCCATTACATCTCATGAATTTTAAAACAAATTTCCTTCAACTAAGACAAATCAAAGCAGTTCCTAATACAGAATTATCTCCGACAATTCACTGAAGCGTGTGATGAACTAGCCCTCCACTCCCCGTCCCTCCGCTCCTACCCACATGGGAATCACAGTTCTCCAGCAAACCCACAGTGGTTCAGCATGGACAGTGAGGCTCACTTCAGTAAATACGCTGGCTAGACATCCCCTGGTATGCTGGTTGACACAAACTGGGACCACCTGGGAAAAGGAAGTCTCAGTAGAAGAATTACCTCCATCCACTGGCCTATGAGAATATCTGTGGGGTATTATGTTCTTGGTTGCTGGTTGATGTAGGATGGTATGCTGGATAGCTTTACTGTCAACTTGACACACCTGGGTTGAGGGAGCCTCAATTGGGGAATTGGTTCCATTGGACTGGCCTGTGGCCACATCTGTGGAGTATTGTCTTGATGGTCGAGAAGTGTGGGAGGGCCTGGCCCACAATGAGTTGTGCCACCCTGGGCAGGTTGTTGTGTACTGTATAAGAGGTCAGGCTGGGCATGGGCCAGGGAAGCAAGCCAGTGAACAGCATTCCTCCATGTCCTGTGCTTCAGCTACTGCCTCCAGATTCCTGCCCTGAGTTCCTGTCTTGGGCTCCTTAAGTGATGAACTGTGACCCAGGAGATGTAAGCTAAATAAACCCTTTCCTCCCCAAGTTGGTGTTGGTCAGAGTGTTTTGTCACAGCAATGGAAGACAAACTAGAACAGAAATTGGTACCAGAAGAATGGGGTATTGTTGTGACAGACCTGACCTTGGTGTTTTGGGGGAAGGATTGTGGAGGTATTTGGAACTTTAGGCTGGGAAGATCATTGAATGCCTAAAGATCATTGCTGTGGAGCTTGGAGCAGTTTTGCTGAAAGCGTTGTAGAAGATGGAGGCCTGGCTTGTGAAGTTTCTAGTTTCAAAGGGGAGTAGAGATCATCAGGACTGTGTAATCTGTGGGTTCTGGTCAGCTGGGGCTGAAGAATCAGCTGTAAGTAACAAGAGACCAGAACCTGAAGTGAAATCTTTGTTGTACTGGAACAATTGATGCTGGTTAGCTGGGGCTGAAAAATAAGCTGTAAATAACAAGAGACCAGCACCACTGTGGTGAAATCTTCTGGGAAGGATTTCTTCAGGGTCAGCACACAGAAGCTGTGATCCAGAAGGGGCCTGAGCCTCCATCTCAAGCCAGAAGCAGGACTTGGTAATGTGTAAGAGTCTCCTATATGGTTCTGATGTTGAAATTTGAGGGGGGGTCACAGAGAGCAGCCAAGGCTTGGCACTGTGAGAGGTCAGGAAAGACCATTGGTGGAAGTGCACCTCAGTTGCAGTGAAGACCCCAGGATTGCAGGGGTCATGGAGAGAAGCTGAGGGTTTGCACCAGGAGAGCTCAGAAGAGACCATTGGTGAAGGTGCTGCCTCAGTTTCAGTGGAAACCTCAGCATTTTGGAGATGCTAGGACTGTGGTACGACCACCAAGAGCAGCAGCAGGTGTGGAATGGAGTTGGCTTGGGCCTGCGAGATGAGCTGTGTGTGCCACAGATGGCAAAGTCAGAGAAGGGGAGCTGCTGAAACCCTTTGGAGCCCAGAAGATTGTGAGTGAGTCCCAGGTGTCCAGCCTTGAGCTACTTGCTGGACCTAGGTTTTGTTTGAGTGTGCCTGATTCTTCCCTTTGAAATAAGACAGTACTTGTTTTGGATTTTACAGCAGCCCACAGTTGAAGAGACTTTTAACAGACTGTGAACTTTTAAATATTTGGACACTTTAACAATTGTGGGGCTTTTGAGGTTGTACTGTCTTAGGTTGCGATTAATGTTAACATCATACTTTGGGGATAAGAACTGGAAAGGTGGTGGTTTAATAGTGATGTTTTTTGTGTGTCAAGTTGACGAGGGGTCAATTGTGCTGGATAGCTTTAGTGTCAACTTGACACACCTGGGTTGACGGAGCCTCAATTGGGGAATTGACTCCATTGGACTGGCCTATGGCCACATCTGTGGAGTACTGTCTTGATTGTTGAGCAATGTGGGAGGGCCCAGCCCAATATGGGTGGTGCCACCCTGGGCTGGTTGTTGTGTACTGTATAAGAGGTCAGGCTGGGCATGGGCCAGGGGAGCAAGCCAGTGAACAGCATTCCTCCATGGCCTGTGCTTCAGCTACTGCCTCCAGGTTCCTGCCCTGCATTCCTGTCTTGGGCTCCTTAAGTGATGAACTGTGACCCAGGAGATGTAAGCTAAATAAACTCTTTCCTCCCCAAGTTGGTGTTGGTCAAAGTGTTTTGTCACAGCAATGGAAGACAAACTAGAACAGATGGTTACTTTCAGATTCTGCAATTACTGTATATGAATGGAAAGTATATATGCATACTTAAGAGTAATATAAAATTAAAGGACGAAAATGTGAATTCCTAGACATTAAAAAAAAAAGACTGAGAGAAAGATGCAGGATAGTGACACTCATTGCCCAGTTGCCCAGGTGGGTTTCTAGCATGCAGGCTTGTGGCGGCCCACCCTGGGCACCTGCCACCCACTAGTAGAACCATAGAGAGGAACTGCATGCATGGATTGAAGGACAGTCAGTGGCATGCACACTTTTGTCCAGTTGCCCAGGTGGGTTTCTGGTGTGCAGGCTTGTGGCAGCCCATCCTGGGCACCTGCCACCCACCGGTAGAACCATAGAGAGGAACTGCACATATGGATAGAAGGACAGCCAATGGTACACACACTCTTGCCCAGGTGGGATCTGGGGCGTGCGGGCCAAAGGAGTAACCCCAACCTCCACCCCCCCACACACATCCCGCTCAAGCTACTGATATTGTGGTGGAAAGTATAAACTGATGGTGCTCTGGTTTACTGTGGTTGGAAAAATCCAGCAGTGTCCATTATTCCAGACTGCATAGCCAAATCTGAGGAAGAAACCAGCAGGAAGCAAACTGAGTGGCCAACCACTCCTCCATATTAACATTTGAGATTAGCAACAGAAGACAAACAAACAAAAGGGGAAAACAACAACAACAATGACAACAACAACAAATACACATGCCAAAGACACAACGGAAAAACAACAATATGGGAAAAGCTCATAATAAATCCCCACCGAATCCAACAACTCCTGTAGAAGATCCCAATGATCTCCCTGGAAGGAAACCAAAACACCAACCTTAGAAAAACAATTGTAGACATATTCAAAGACTATAAAGAACAAATTACAGAACTAAAGGGAGAGAATGAAAAACTCATGAAAGAACTAGAAGGAAAGAATGAATAACTCTGGAAAGAACTAAAGGGAGAGATTGACATACTCTGAAAAGAACTAGAGGAAGAGAAATACAAATTCCGTAAGAACTAGAGGGAGAGTGACAAACTCCAGAAGGAAGTGGAAACATTGAAAAGATCTCAGGCTGAAAGGAAAAAAAGAAACTGACCAGCAAAGCAAGGGCCTACAAGAAGAACATGAAGAGCTCCAAAAGGAAGAAAAAATACTGAAGAAATAACAGGATGAAATGAAAAAGGAAATTGAACATTCATCCAATCAGAAGGAAAGGATGGGAAAAAGCCTCAGAAGCAGAATAGATGAAGCAGAAAAAAGAATACCAGACCTACAGGATAACACAGCACACCTAGAAACCTCAAGTAAAGATTATGAAAAATTAAAAAAAAAAAACACACACACAAGAGTGGATCAACCAGGAAATGTGGGATACTATGAAAAAACCAAACCTCTGCATCATAGGGCTAGAGGAAGAAGAAGAATCCCAAGAGAATGGTATTGATCAGATCTTCAACAGAATAATAGAAGAAAATTTCCCCAAACTGAAAAAAGAGAAACCCATACAAATACAAGAAGCACATAGAACACCAAATAGATAAGACCAGAAAAGAAATTCCCCATGTCATATCATAGTTAAAACACTAGATGCTCAAAACAAGGACAAAATATTGAAAGCCACAAGAGAAAAACAAGTTACATATAAGGGGAAACCCATCGGAATCACAGCTGACTTCTCAGTGCAAACTATGAAAGCCAGAAGAACCTGGACCAAAGTATTTCCAGTAGTAAATGATTTTAGATGCCAACTCAGATTACAACCCAGCAAAAAATGTCAATCATAGTTGAAGGAGAAAGAAAAATCTTTCATGACATTAACAAAATGAAAGAACACATGTCAAAAAAACCAACACCTCAGAAAATACTCAAAGCAATTCAAAGAACAGAGGAAAGAAACAACTATCCTTAAGCAACCTGAGAGAAACTACCAAAAGCATAACAGGGTAAATAAATGCCTAGACCAAGAATGCAAATGAAAAATGAGTTGAGCCGGGCGTGGTGGTGCACGCCTTTATTCCTAGCACTTGGGAGGCAGAGACAGGCGGATCTTTGTGAGTTCAAGGCCAGCCTGGTCTACAAGGTGAGTTCCAGGACAGCTGGGGCTATAGGGAGACCCTGTCTGGAAAAGACGAAAAGAAAAAGAAAAAGAAAAAGAAGTTGAAAGGAAATAACGCATTACTGAATAATAACCTTAAATATTAATGGTCTGAACTCCCTAGTCAAAAGACATAGACTGGGAGAATGGATTAGGAAACAGAATCCATCTATATGCTGCCTACCAGAAACCCATCTTACCCTCAAGGACAGACACCTTAGAGTGAAAGGATGGAAAAAAATATTCCAAGCAAATGGTACCAAAAAGCAAACAGGGGGAGATCTCCTGAGACCAGCTGAAGTGCAGGTACTGGGGCACAGGCTAAAGAGCACCCCCCCACCAACTGGGATTACGAAGGCATCTGAAGGAGGCAAACAAAGCAAGCCTTCAACACAGTGAAGAGGCATTTAGGATTTACATTGGAATACAGGCAAGGAGAAGCCCATATGCCAGGAACACAAAGAAGAGACAACATGGGAAAGGGGCAGGATAATCCCGCACCAAACTCTACCAACCCTATGGAAGATTCCTACAGTGGGATCCCTCTGGGGATGCCCCAGGACACAGATATCAGAAACACAATTGGGAACATACTTAAATAACTACAAGATTATAAAGACCAAATCAAAGAACTAAGAAAAGAGAATGAAGAACTCAAGAAGGACCTAGAGAGAGAGAATGACAAACTGCGAAAGGAAGTAGAAACACTGAAAAGATCCCATGCTGAAAAAGATAAGGAAACCAACCAGCGAAGCAAAGAGCTACAGGAAGAGATTGAGAAGCTCCAAAAAGAAGTAGAAATACGAAAGAAATCAGGAGAGGAAATGAAAAAGGAAATCAAACACTCATTCAATCAAGAGGAAAGGAATGGAAAAAGCCTCAGAAGCAGAATGGAGGAAGAAGAACAAAGAATATCAGACCTGGAAGACAAAACAGAACAACTAAAAACCTCAAGTAAAGATTATGAAAAATTTGGGCTAGAGAGATGGCCTAGCGGTTAAGAGCACTGGCTGCTCTTGCAGAGGACCCAGGATCGATCTCCAGCACCCACATGGGGGCTGAGAACCATCTGTAACTCCAATTCCAGAAGAACTCCAGTTCCAGGGGAATCTGACACCCTCTTCTGACCCCTGCGGCATTGCACGACATGGGTGCACAGACCGGCATGCAGACAGTACATTCATACAACTAAAATAAATAAATAAAATTTAAAAAAATTAAAAAAAAAGATTATGAAAAATTTAAAAATACACAAAAGTGGAACAACCAGGAAATGTAGGACAGTATGAAAAGATCAAACCTCCGCATCATAGGAATAGAGGAAGGAGAAGAATCCCAAGAGAATAGTATTGATCACATCTTCAACAGAATAATAGATGAAAAATTCCCCAAACTAAAAAAAGACAAACCAATACAAATACAAGAAGTACATAGAACTCCAAACAGAAAAGATCAGAAATTTCCATGCCACATCATAGTTAAAATGCTAGACACCCAAAACAAAGACAAAATCCTTAAAGCCCAAGAGAAAAACAGCAAGTGACCTATAAGGGGAAACCTATCAGGATTACAACTGACTTCTCAATGCAAACTATGAAAGCAAGAATAACCTGGAGCAAAGCATTCCCAGTGTTAAAGGACAATACATGCCAACCCAGGTTACTATACCCAGCAAAAATGTCAATTATAGTTGAAGGAGAGAGAAAAACCTTCCATGACATAAACAACTTGAAAGAATACATGTCCGGAAAACCAACCCTTCAGAGAATACTTGAAGCAATTCAAAGAACAGAAGAAAGGAGCAACCAACCCCAGGCACCTAGAAAGAGAAATCAA
Organism: Rhizomys pruinosus; assembly: GCA_009823505.1. Taxonomy (NCBI): domain Eukaryota; kingdom Metazoa; phylum Chordata; class Mammalia; order Rodentia; family Spalacidae; genus Rhizomys; species Rhizomys pruinosus. The sequence continues at coordinate 4,130,744 of VZQC01014413.1, read as the reverse complement.
TAAAA
>VZQC01014413.1:4058761-4120610 GCA_009823505.1 Rhizomys pruinosus | reverse complement strand
AAAAAAAAAAAAAAAAAGGGCCCTGAGCTAACCTCTAAAGGGCTCCATACTGGCTTGAGTAAACCCTAGGTAAGCTTCAGATCCAGGCTAATATCTAACCAGGAACTGTGTAAAACCCCCAACCTGGAGACTATGTTTTCTGGGAAAACAAATAGTGGCCCCTAATGTCTCAAAACCTCTGAATCATGTCACCTGCACTTACCCTACTCACCTTCCCCTTTCCCAGTTCCCCAACTCTTATAGGCAGCCCCCACTGTTGCCGGAGCAGGCGCAGTTTCAAATCCTGCACCGAAACTGTTTCCACCTTCACCGAAACTGTTTCCATCTTCATGCTTCTTAATAAAGAACAGCCTGCTCCTAATGTTGGCCTCTCATCTTTCATTTTCCCATCACCTTGGACAATCCCAATCTAACATTTTCTAACAATGCACTGTAACCTGTAAGCCCAATAAACCCTCTCCTCCCCAAGTTGGTTTTGGTCAGTGTTTTATTGCAGCAACAGGAGACCAAACTAGAACACTTGGGCACCAGAAATGTCACAGGCCTGGGGGTGGGGGTGGGGGGATGGGACACAGACAATCCCTTTCACTTGGTTCTTGACATAGGAGTTGTCAGACTGGCTCAACATGCCTCAAAGATGGCCTTTGTCCCATTCCATTGTTTCCCTCTGGTGCTGGATCAGAGGATTCCTCCAGGATAGCCCTCAGGCTAGGATTCTCAGGAATTCTGCTGATGGAGGCTGGAATGCTGGGTACTTGGCAAGTGCTCCATGTGATTTTTACAACCCACTAAGTTTGGAAAACATTTGTGAAGACTGCCTGACCTGCTCCCTCATCCTGAGAGGAGGAAGGGTTCCCAGCATAGGAAATGCCCAAGCCTCTCAGAAATACTTTTTTCAGACACCTGTAATCTACTGTTACTTCCCTGAAGCCAGGCAATCACTTGCCTTTGGTGTTAAAGTTTTTGATTCTCCAAAACATTTTCATAGCATGGGCACTATTTATTTTTGTCTTTAAGAAATCTAGTTTCTCTTTATGGCTTTCTCTGGCTCCCTGGGGTGATTATAAGTGGCTGTACTTGCCTATGTCTCAGTCAAGAAGTTGGGTATGTTGGCACACATCTATAATCCCAGCACTTGGGAGGCTGAGCAGGAGGATGGAGAATTAGAGACCAGCTTGGCTTTATAATGAGATGCTTTCTCAAAGGAGAAAAGGAGGAGGAGGAGGAGGAGGAGGAGGAGGAGGAGGAAGAGGAAGAGGAGGAGGAGGAGGAGGAGGAAGAGGAAAAGGAAAAGGAAGAGGGCCCATCTCCATGACCACATCAGAAGTGAGGTCCTACACTTACCCAGAAGCCATGTCTGTGATGACACAGTACAGCAAGTTTCAGAAGAGAAGCAGAAATGACTTCTAGGAAGCCTGTTTTCAAAATACCTACAGGAGATCCTTTGGCTGTATCTCTATTCTTTTTTGCTCATAAGGCCCACAAGCTTTGGTATCTCCCTGGTCCACGATCCTTGTGCTGAGGAAGAAGATGCAAGTGGAAGCTGAAACAGTGCTCACCCACAGGTGGAAGAGAGAAGAATGGAGAAGCTGGGAATAGCGGGAATAGCGGGAATAGCTGACGGGAAGCCCTAGAAGATGCCCGGGGCTGACAAGCCATTTGGAAATTATTCTGCCACCTTCTGAGCAGCCAGATCAGAAAAGATTGGCCTCGCTGAAGCTCACAATGCTGCTTAGCCATGCAGAAAGGACAAACCATGTTCCCTGCACTCTGCTGAAAAGCTTCAGGAGGGCCCAAGTGAGTTTGAAGATTCCCATGCAGCAGGCACTGTCAGCCTGCTCTCCTTCCATCCACCTCTCTGACACAGTATCCCCAGCGCCGGCCTGTTCCTGGGTCATCTTCATCTGTCCAGGAGGCTACCTGAAAGAGCACAGTCTTGCTAAGCAGTCTGAAAGTGCCAGGGATGTGCACCCTACCCCCAGGAGCAGTACTCTACTCAGGAGCTGGTATGCAAATCTATTCACTTCTGGCACCTTGGGTGGGTGGGTGGGGTCCCTTATGTCTCCCTGTTTTACCCTGGGAAAAGCTCCAGTTCTGCTCTGAGTTCACTGGGCTAAGAGTGCATGCTGCTGTCCCTTCCTTAACCACTTCCCTGGTAGCTGTCCTTGCACTTCCTAGATAAACCTTTTCCATTTTTCCAGAAGAACATCCCATCTCAGATCTGACCCTGGAAGAATCTACACTGAAGCTGGAAGGTAAACTCTAATTACAGGGGCATGAATCTGAAACAAGACTTGGTTTCCAGTAGTGCTGGAAGATGAGGATCGCTGTACACACTCCAAATGCTTTGCCTTCTCTGCGCTCCTGGACTGCTCGCTACCTCTTTTATCCCCTCTATTTTTTTCTCCCATCAATTAAGCTCAGAGATGAACTCAGGACAAACAGATATTTCCCTTGAATTTTCTTAGATGACAGAGTAAACAATCTCATAACAACCAGATTCAGCGCATCAGGTACTAAGCAAGGTGGCGAGAAGACCTCAGATTCTCTTATAAGGAAAGCTTAGCAAATCTTGCCAGGGTGGGGCTGTCTTTCCTTGCTCCTGGGCTCTTGGCTTTAGGAGGTCACATGGCTGTAGCCACTCAGCTCCAAGTGGCCGGACTCCTCAGTAGCTGGGCAAAAAGTGGCTGCAGGGCACCCGCATGTCACCCACAGTGTGGAAGCCTCTGTGGCCCCATTTGTCAAATCTGAGAAATGAACAACTTGGGGAATGATGGTTTAGACCATGTAGAAAAACAGAGGCATTGATTATGACATCATTACTAGGGAGGGAGATTACACAGTAAGCAATGTTTTTTTTTTGTTTGTTTGTTTGTTTTTTTTTTTTTTGGTCTTTTTGAGACAGGGTCTCCCTGTAGCCCCAGCTGGCCTGGAACTTACTCTGTAGACCAGGCTGGCCTTGAACTCACAAAGATCCACTTGTCTCTGTCCCCCACCCCCCAGTGCTAGGATTAAAGGCGTGTGCCACCACGCCCGGCAGCAATGCATTTATTATAAACTTCTATTTTTCTGAAGTCAGGGTAGCTCACAAACTCCCTTGTTCAAATAGATACACATGCCGAAATTGGTATCAATAAAAATCTACCACTGTCTCTACACTGAACAACAAAGCATCACAAATTCTCAGAACAGTGTCAGCTTGACACTTCATGGATGATGACCTTGGAATTCATTTGAGAGCATAGAACTCCTGTCTCTGCAGCTGTGAAAGAGGTGATGTCATCACACCATTGTCTTTCTGAGATGCTTCATATTTTCTGGTCTAGAGATTTAATGAAGACAACTTGAAAATTTTAAAGTATAAGTTGCAGAATGTCATTAGATTAATTCATAAGAAAGAGGCACTCTGAAGACTTCAAATTTTATTAGAAAGAAATAGAGAAGAGGATTTTATTTCATAATAATAGAATAAAGAGGATGTAATGTTCTCCCCTGTAATTTAGATGGTGATTATATCAGTCAGCTTTTTTGTTACTGAAACTAAATGCCAGAGACAATTGATCTGAAAAGTGGGAAAGGTTGTTTGGACTCTCTTCTTACGGGCCTGTGGCAAGTCAGTACGTGTGGTGGAAATGATCTGCCTGGCAGAGGAAGCTTCTAATCTTTTGCCACCCAGGAGGCAAAGCACAACCAAACCAGGGTCCTCTGCAAAAGCAGCCAGTGCACTAACTTCTGAGCTATCTCTCCAACCCCAAATTTTTATGTTTTTATATATTACAATATTAACGTGTTATTTATCAAGATTCCTGAGGCTTTTTGTTTGTTTGTTTTGTTTTGTTTTTAGAGTTCCTTCCTATTTTGTATCTGTGCTCCAGTGATGGGCCTTGCCACGGATGGAGTTAGGGATCCATTACTACCAGGTAAGTTACCACTATGGCAGTGAAGAAGATCGCACTGGGAGATAAAGTGGAACAAAACAGGAACCTTGGACCAGATCTCTAGTAGGGTACTTTTATATTTGAGACTCAGTAGAAGAAAAAGGAGGGTCCACAAAGGGGCGGGTAGTGAGTGAGGCAGGGGGAAGCCAGGGAGCACGTTTCTGAGACAGTCACACTTCAGAGGACTCAGGCCAAATGTCATCAAGGAAAAGGCAGGGGACCGCCTGGAGACTCGTGGGGTGGGAGACAGGAAGTCCCAGGGCTACAGAAGGCCAAGTGGTGAGAGGGTAATGAGTGTCAGCCAGAGCCAAGGGAAGGGAGAAGGTGCTAGAAAAGGATGCAGAACTGAATTTTGATTTCAATATATTTTAGGGTGAGATATCTCTGAATAGGTTTGTGAGAAAGAAAATGAATGAAGACCAGAATGGAATATTGGAGGGAGAAAAAGAAGACCACGGTTGCTCAAGAGAAAGATGAAATCAGGGAAATACAGCACCACCCCCCAGGCAAAGCCTCCGAAGATGCCACAGTCCCCCCGCATCCCATCTTGCCCCCCTCCTGTCCATTTCCTCCACACACTGGTTTTGTGACTAGGGACCACTGTGGCTCCAGCACTTCCCTCCCACCTTGGCCAGGCTGCAGGTGACCTGCTGGAATACAGGAGCTGCTCTCCTGGCTTACACTTTTTTCTTTGTTGTTACTTTATCTTTTTATTTCTCCTGGGTACTCTTCCCCCACCACACCCCAGACACTAGCAGTCATATTCCTAATTGGCCCGTACCCCTTCTTTAGTCAAGCAAGGCACTTCTTAGTTCCTGCTGTTGTGGGTATTGGTTGCATGCAGGGTTGCCAGGTAGAGAATTCACCCTTGGAGGCCTCACTTCAAACTTAGAGCAACCACTGCAGACATCTACCTGCTACCTTGGAGGGGCCCGTGGAAGCCTCACCCAGGAACTGCTGAGCTCCCACGGCACTCCAGAGGGATTGTGATGTTCTTACCAGGCATTAGCTAACATCTACTTGGGCGGATTAGGGAGGGTGACTTCCTGGGAGAGGATTGCAAAGCACTGGGTGATCCACGCTGAGGAAAGGAGTTGTTGACAAAAGCAGAAATGAAATGGCTGACCCCTGAGCACAAGCAAATTAGAGAAGGAAATAGAAGGCAGGAGTGGCTGACAGGTTCAGACACGAGATGCTGGAGACAATGGATGCCGAGCTGTAATGTGGAGCCAAAGACACGCTTTGTTGGAAAAGCAGGAGAAGCTGCGGAAGGCCTGAGGTGTGGACAAAGGTGGGGAAGGAAGTGCCAGGTACCACCAGCAACGGTGCTGTTTCGGGATATGACAAGGTTCACTCTGTAACCTTAGCAGTACATTTTGAGGCTGCCATCCAGGCCAGCAGCTGAGAAGAAGCTTTATAGATGCCTGTGGGGAGAGGCTGGCACCCATGGGAACCACACTGTATTTCATATCATTGACCAGTGCTGTGTCAAGTCCCTGAAGTTCCGGAGCTCTGGTTTCTAGATGATAGTTTTGTTGATGATGGATTCAGGAGGTTTGGTTCTTTGTGTTTTGTTTTCATTTTCATGCTGGAAGACCTCCGACGTGCTGGCCGAGCCATTGTGAAGAGGATTGTGTTCTTGATTTTTTTTTTCCTGGTTAGTTTATTTATTAGTATTTATTATTATTATAAATTATTATTATTATTTGGTCTTTTTGAGATAGGGTCTCCATGTAGCTCCAGCTAGCCTGGAATTCACTATGTAGACCAGGCTGGGCTTGAACTCACAGAGATCTGCCTGCCCCTGCCTTCCAAGTGCTGGGATTAAAGGTATGTGCCACCACACCTGGCTTCATCTATCTATTCTTAAAAACTCCACTAAAGCTGGGCATGGTGGCGCACGCCTTTAATCCCAGCATTCGGGAGGCAGAGGCCGGCAGATCTCTGTGAGTTCAAGGCCAGCCTGGTCTAACGGAAGTTCCAGGTCCAGCGGGAGGACTAAGGGGAGACTTTCTAAAAAGACCACAAAAAAAAAAAAAAAAAAAAAAAAGATGATAGATAGATTGATAGATAGGTAAGAGAGCTATATGAGGCCATGTCATTTGCAAACAGATAATTTCATTTTTCCCTCCCTTCAATTCAATTTCTTTCTCTTGCGTGCTCTCACTAAAATATCTAGCACTAGGCTGAAATAGAAACTAGAAGCAAGAAACAGCTCACTGTCCATCCTTGTCTTATTTCTTATCTTAGAGGAAAAACTTTCAACTCTTCACCCCTGAATATGATGTTCTTTATCAAAGACCTTTAGTGTACTGATATACATTCCTTCTGCCCTTAGTCACTGAGAGTCTGTCATGGAAAGACCTAGAATTTTGCCAAATGCTTTCTCTGTGTCTAGTGAAATGATCCTGTTACTATTGTATATCACATTATTGACCTGTTACACACTCAGCCATCCTTGTATCTCAGAGATGAATCCTGCCTGATTGTGGTGAATGAACCTTTTAATGTGCTGTTGAATTCACTTTTCGAGTATTTTATTGACTATTTTTGGATCTACGTTTATCAGGGATATTGGCTTATTCCTTTTCTTTTCTCATAGTGTTCTAATCTAGCTTTGGAATCAGGGTAATGCTGGCTCAAAGAATCAAGCTTGGAAGTATTCCTTGCTTCTTTCAAAAAACTGTTAGAGGGGTTTGAAAAAAGCTAATACTAGTTCTTTAAATATTTAGTAGAATTCAGCAGTGAAGCCGTTGGGTCCTGGAATCTGCTTCAGTGAGAGAATTTTTCTTAAGTCAATCTCCTTGTTATTGGCTTGTTCTGTTGTTTTGGCTTTGTTTTTGCTTTCTTCTTATTATAGTGGTTTGTTTGTTTTGTTTTGCAGTGGTGAGGACTGAGCTGAGGACCTGGAACATGCTGGGTGAGAACCTTACCACTGAGCTATATTCCTGGCCCAGGTTTAGTTTGATGTAACGCCTCACATCCTCTGCACTTGGTGAACTCTCAGAGGAGACGGGACAAAAAGCCAACAGAACCAAAGATTGGACTGCTTTTTGATACCCACAAAGAGCTCTACATCTAGACTATGTTGACCAGGAAAACTGGTCTTCTGAGTTCTCTGTCACTCCCCTCCTGATTTGGGACAGGGTATGGGATGTTTCAGACTGCAGTTGTTACTGACTCAGGCCAAGTGAAAAGAGCGGTCAACACAAAATGCTCTGCCAAGTTTCATTTCTAAAGCAACCAGTTCATATCCCACAAACCTCATGCTATTTGAAAGGTCACTGTTCAACTCAGAGTCCATATGGCTTTCAGAAAAGCACTTAGCGATGAACTAACTTGGGGAAGGATCCCTCACCCGGGCTCAGTTTCTTTTATCAAACATTACTCAGCATTGGAGTGAGCTGGCTCCCTTTGTCCTCAAGAGATCTGAATTGGCTGTTTGCTCTAGAGGACTTTCAGGTTGGGGAGGTTGTCTTTTCTATGGAAGCTGACTCCAGGCTTCCAGAAAGGGTGGACAGAGGCCTGGGTCTCTCTGTCTCCCTGCAGCACTTACTATCAAGCACAGATTGCCTTCCTAACCCACCATGGGTCAAAAAGATAGAAAACAAAGTTCTTATCCAAAGTTCTAGCCTGTGAAAGTGCACTGCTGACAGAGTCAGAACCTAGGTTTGTTCTTTTAGGGGTGTAGGGTAAGGACAATACTTAAGTTCACTTATTTGATTTTCTGTATTCAAATGATTATGGGGGAAATTTGGGGAGTGCTACCTTGGTCACTATATGTTACCAGGGTAACTGGGGTTCGCTCTTTGGGATCTTAGCCTTAATAAATAATTTTTTAATAAAAGAATTTATAAACTCAAAAAGAAACTAAAGGGCTGGAGAGATGTCTTAGTGGTTAAGAGCAATGGCTGCTCCTGCAGAAAACCTGGGTTTGGTTCCCAGCACCCACGTGGTAGCTAGCAATGTTCTGTAACTCCAGTTCCAGGGGAGACCAATAACCTCTTCTGGCCTCTGGGGCACTGCAGAACATGGGTGCACTTACATACATGCAGGCAATACACTCATACACGTGAAATTAAAAAATAATAAATATTGTGTAAAAAGGAAGCTCGAGAGCAATTTCACTCAAGTTTGGGAGAAGAGCAACAGGGCAGGTGAGCCATGAACCTCGGCAGCTGCCAGGAGGTGGGGGACCGAGAAAAGGAAGAGACAAAGCCATCCGCGTCTTTAGGTTAGGGTCTGAGGAAGCCGGCAGGTTCAGCACTGGAGGACAAGTTCCATACTTGGAGGATGAGGGCTTCAGAAACCCATGGGAAGGCCCAGAGTTCCAGAGAAAACATGTCCAGGGTTTGGGCAGTATCAGAGAGAAGGAAAAGTTAGGCTTTTCTGAGTTAAGACTGCACCCAGGGAAGAGCTTCCGGAGAGGAGATGGACATCATCTCATCAAGGGAATTATTCCTCCCCTCTCAATAACAGGTCTTTAGGTGAATGGTGATGGGGTATTGCACTCCTGGCCAGGTGACTAACAGCCTCAGCCAGACTGACTCTTTAAAGGAGGACATTATTGTAAGTAATGTTTTGGGTAGCTTAAACTATGTGGTCTCTACTGAGATTCTGTTCTTCTGACTAGGAGAAATTAGCTTTGCTGTAATGTGCCTCATCAAAGCCCAGATACCTCCACCTTTTTATGTGGTAATTTAACTTCTAATGAAACACTCCCCTCTCTAACATTATCAGGGAGATGGGGGCCAAAGCCCATGAGGTAGGGGTCTATCCCCACTGGCCTGCAAGCCTACTATTATTTGTCTAGTTATCTAACAATACAAAGTGCCTTTTTAGAGATCCATGTAAATACTGCTGAACAACAGCTTTGAAAATTACCATTTATTCAGGTATAAAGATCTGAGCAGTCCCCAAGGTATAACAAGTATGACTCAAATAGAAGAATGACTGTCAGGATTTGAATCTGAAATATTCCCCATAGGCCCATATTTTGAATGCTGGACACCCAACTTGAAGTGCTGTTTTGAAAGCTGTGGAGCCTTTATGACATGGGTCCTGGTTGTGGAAGTAGGGCACTAGGGGAGGGCCCTTGCAGGTTGTATTTACTTCTGGCTCCTGCCTGTGCTTTCTGCCTTCTGATCTGTGCACGTGAACAAGCTGTGCCTCGTGGCCCTGACATTATGCCATCCCCATCATCCTGGCCTGAAATCCTCTGAAACCCTGAGCTGAAAAATAAATGTTTCCTCCTTGAAGTTGTTCCTGTCCGGTATTTTGTCACAGAAACAAGAAAAATAACTGCTACAGTATCCAAAGGTCAGCTTGCCCAGGCCACAGTGGAGTAGAATTGCCTAAAGGGAATTAACATTCAGGAAAGGGTAGACTGTTTTGTTTTCTATCTGCAGATGGAGACTTGCAAAGTTTGGTAGAGGCCAACATCCAGCAGAGCTTGTGCCTTCCGCAGATACATTGGAGTCTTCCCTGCAAATAGTCAAAAGAATTCCCGCATCATGGAAATCTTGAACCTTTCCTCTCTGGGCAACACAATGCTTATAGTCCTGATGAATGGAACACTCTGACATGACCTCAGGTGAACCTCTTTCTAAGGGTGGTTTGATAACTAGGTGATTGACCTGGATGAAATGGAATGTCCAGGCTCCAGCCAGGCCCTGAAAGGCCTTTCTTGCTACTGTAACACTGGGCTGCATGGCCACCTTTTGACTGGGAGGCCAGCACTGCACCCACCTCCAGGTGCCTGACACAGTGCACAGAAGGGGTCCTTCTTTTCCTTCATTGAATTTCCTGAAGAAGAGAGGTAACTAATGGAAGATTTAGTGGATACATAATTTATACATCCAATCCCACTATTTCAACACAAGACCTGCCACTGACCCCATCCTACTTGGAGGAGAATGTCTCTTTCCTTCCCAAATCCACTTCATGGGTAGGCCTGGAGATCCCAGGACCCCCTCAGCTCTGTGGCATGAGTCCCTGACAAGTCAGTATAGTCTGGTATACTACCCAGAGCCCCCTTCACTACTCCTAGTCCCCACCCCTAACTGTGTTTGTGTTTGGTCAGGACCAGAGGAGCTTGGAAATCAGCCTCTGGCCATAATCAGAATCAGAACCCTGCTTCATGGTCCCCCTAAGCAAGTCCACAGTCTACCCACTGGAAAGCAACTCTTCTAATAACGTGCTAAATAGATGTTGTTCTTTTGAGATGCTCGTTCGTTTGTTTGTTTGTTCTTTTTTTAGACAGGGTCCCAGCTGGCCTGGAACTATGTACATCAGGCTAGCCTTGAACTCACAGAGATCCACCTGCCTCTGCCTCTGCCTCCCAAGTGCTGGGATTAAAGGCATGCTCCACCATACCCAGTTTGATTCTTTTTAAGACAGGGTCTTACTATGGAGCATTGACTGGTCTGGAATTCACTATGTAGACCAGGCTGGCCTCAGACTCATAGAGATCTGCCTGCTTGCTGTGGAATTAAAGGAGTGCATCACCATGCCCAACTCTTGCTAAATATTTTGAAAGGAAAAGACAAACAAAGTCTCTTCTACAAAACTCATTCAACTGATAGAGACTAAGGTTTCTAGAAAATCTTGAGAAAGGCATACATACCTAGTGTTGACTGGAGTCATTTTATCATAAAGGTACTTACAAATAGAAATATAAATGCTTTATACTTTTTTTTTTTTTTGGTCTTTTTGAGACAGGGTCTCCCTATAGCCCCAGCTGTCCTGGAACTCATTCTGTAGACCAGGTTGGCCTTGAACTCACAAAGATCTGCCTGCCTCTACCTCCCAAGTGCTAGGATTAAAGGCGTGCACCACCATGCCTGGCATAATTTTTTAAAAATATTTTCTTTATTTCTTTCTCTTTTTTTGGTCTTTTTGAGACAAGGTCTCCCTGTAGCTCCAGCTGTCCTGGAACTCACTCTGTAGACCAGGCTGGCCTTGAACTCACAGAGATCCGCCTGCCTCTGCCTCCCAAGTGCTAGGATTAAAGGCATGTGCTACCACACCCGGCTATTTCTCTCTTCTTTTGGGTGGGGTGTCTATTTTAGACAGGGGTTTCCCCATATCCCCAGTGAACTCACTATGTAGACCCAGCTGGCCTTGAACTCACAGAGATCCAACCTGCCTCTGTCTCCCAAGTGCTGGGAGATAAAATATTTTCTTTCCTATTTTTATTTTATGAATATGAGTGTATTGCCTGCATATATGTAAGTACATCCATGTGGGTGCTGGGAATTGATCCGGGGTCTTCTATAGGAGCAGCTAGTGCTCTTAACTGCTGAGCCATCTCTCCAGCCACCAAAATATAAATTTTACGTTTATTTATTTATTTATTTATTATTTTGTGTGTGTGTGTGTGTGTGTGTGTGTGTGTGTGTGTGTGTACAGGCACACACGTGCCTGCTTGTGTCCTGGTGCACATGTGGAGGTCATGGACAACTTGTAGGAATAGGTTCTCTCCTTCCATGTGGGCTCTGGGGATCAAACTCAGGTTGTCTGGCTTGCCAGTTAATGCCTTTACCTGCTGATGTCTCACCATACTGTAACCTTAGGCTTTTACAAAGATGAAAACAAATACAAATAAAGCTAAAATAAACAGCTGGATCCAATTTAACAATTGTGCTGTAACATATTGGAGGACAATGATTTTATTGAAACTAAAGTGCCGCTCCCAACAGTAATTTAATAATAGCTTTTTGGAGACCATTATGTTCCTTCCAGACCACAATACTTTAAATGATGTAGCTCGTTTAACCTCACAACACACCACCAGAGGTCAGAACCACTATTATTTCTGATGAGAAGAGGACCTAGAAACTGCTCAGGCAATTAGCAGGCGAGAACCTCGAATCTGACTCTTGTTCTTAGCCAGAAGTTGGGAATGTCCTGGTTACCATGGGCATTTCTCTCTTTCCAGGGCCAGAAATGCAAAAAGGTTGGGGCCATTGGTTCTTCTTCTAGATTCTTCACTTTCTTCATTTACAACTGCCCAGAGGCTGTAAGTTAAGGCAAGCCCCAACATGAGTTTCACATCCTGGGTTCCATAAACCTGAAACCTGGGCTTCAAACCACTGATGCCTTATTAACCCCTAGACAACACCCTCATGGTACCCTATCTCTAGGACTCTTGCACTACAAGAGCTCAGCTTGCTCGCTTTCCCTTAAGCTAACACCTGTGAACCTATAGTAAAACCTCCTCTGAAACTCACCGTTCTGTGGTCCATGAAATTTCTTTGCATTCTAGAGACAAGAACCCAGAACACTGACTGAGAGGAAGCTTTGCGTGGCTGTGAACCTCCAGTACCCGAACTCCTGAGGTATGCCCATCTGAGGCTAGAAAGCCTCCAGTGTACTCAGGGACCACCAAAAAGTTTAATAGCTTTCTCAAAGAGAGATATTTCAGAGGGAGAAGAGCCAGGCTTGGAACGCAGGGAGGCAGACCTGAGGGCTTCTATCCCGGGTCTCCTGTGGTTTTCCTGGGTACTGACTGCCATGGTGGTACAGGGTCTCCTTCCACTTAACATGCTAGTATCACGGCCAGAGGATGTGCCCCGTGGGAACCAAGTTTAGGCTTTCAGGCATGCGGCTTGCCCTGTCTAACTTGGCATAGGTATCATTGACACATTAACTTCCCTTTGGTTCCTTTTTCATCTGCTTTAGGTACAACTTTGTACCTAACAGATCAAAACACTAAGGGAAATATGGTCCAGCAGGTTCTAGGAAGAATACAGTTAAAATGCATTCATTCCAACCATTCGTTCTATGTGTGTATTACTTTTAGTATCAAGATGGAACACAATGCTCAGATATTCATACAGAAAACTAGAAAGCCTCTGACAATTCATCTATGACCATTGCTAAAATTAAAGACATCAGAGTCAAGGTTGGGGGTCCATTTAGGTGGGGGTTTTTTGTCTTTTTTTGTGACAGGGTCTCCCTATAGCCTAACTGTCCTATAACTCACTCTGCAGACCAGGCTGGCCTTGAACTCACAGAGATCCACCTGCCTCTGCCTTCCATTTAGTTCTTAATTCAGGGTCTCATTTAATGTCCTCCAACGACTCTATCAATATATGAGACAAAGTAGGGACTATGACAGTAACAGAGATGACACAGTCACTGTGTCAGGAATGACCTATTACATAGCTCTTTTAATTGTTTTTAAAATATTTTATTTATTATTTTTATTTTTATATTTATGTATTTTTTTTTGAGACAGGGTCTTCCTATAGCCCCAGCTGGTCTGGAACTCACTCTGTAGACCAGGATGGCCTCACAGAGACCCGCCTGCCTCTGCCTCCCAAGTGCTAGGATTAGAGGTGTATGCTACGTAACACCCTGCTTAAATATGGTTCTTAGCCGACATGTGGGTGCTGGGAATTGAACCCAGGTCCTCTGCAAGAGCAGTCAGTGCTCTTAACCACTGAGCCATCTCTCCAGCCCCTATTATCTTTATGTATTGCCTGCATGTATATAAGTGCACCCATGTCATCCAATGCCCATGGAGGTCAGAAGAGGGAATCAAGTCTTCTAGAACTAGAATTACAGATGGTTATTAACCACCATATGGGTTCTGGGAATCAAATCTAGGTCCTCAGAGAAAGTAGCCAGTGCTCTTAACCAGTGAACCATCTCTTGAGCCCCTCTTTTATTTATTTGTAACTGCTATGTGAAGACTAACTTTCATTGCTCTCCAATACTAGTCTGTGCCTAAATAGCATGAATATACTAACTTATGCTCAATCTTTTTTTTTTTTTTTGCTATGATTAGACCCAACAGATCCAGAGAAAATATTTATGATTTATTGTCTATATAGAAATCTAAGAATGGTTTAAAATGTTGCTGCAGAAATATAGTCTCTGGGCCAACAGCATCACTGTCACCTGGGAGCTTGTTAGTGTGACATTTCTCATGCCCATGCCCTGGCCAGGATGTGGAANTTTTTGGTCTTTTCAAGACAGGGTCTCCCTGTAGCCCCAGCTGTCCAGGAACTCACTCTGTAGACCAGGCTGGCCTTGAACTCACAAAGATCCGCCTGCCTCTGCCTCCCAAGTGCTAGGATCAAAGGTGTGCGCCACCACGCCCCACTTGATGCTCAGTCTTTTAAAGAAAGGCATGATACATAAGATTTACACATAACCTTGTGGAAGACTGATGTTGATGTTCTTTTGTGCGGGTTTTTTGGGAAGGGTGTTGTTTTTATTTTTGACGGGTTTTTGCTATGTAGCCCTGCCTGCCTTAGATTGTTCTTCGCAGTCCAGATGCTACCAGAATTAAGGTCAGAGCCTATACCCTAAGTCAGGTTTGGCCGTCCTTCCACCATAAGCCAAATTAATAGTGAAAAGCAGAAAAAGGAGATTTACTCAATGTGACCACATTGGGAAGAGGGTCACGGAGACATCTAGGGACTCCCTCCAAGTCTATCTTTTGGGACCTTAACATAAGATTTAAATAGAAGGCAAGATCTATGCATAATTAAGTAGTCAAGCTGTAGTCCTGTCCAAAATTAACCCACCACTGTCTCTCTTGTAAGGTGATCTGACAAGTTGTGCACTGTGTGAAGTCCTTTTCCTGGAGATAAGTCCCCCACCTCTGGTTAGTACAGGGCTTCAGGATTTCCCTTCTAACAAGAGATTCCTCATGGAAATTCGAACTCCCTAGGGTGTCCTGTTTCCACACAGCCAAGGTGAGGGATTCAAGTCTCTTCAGGAAATTCTCGTTCTCTCCAGTTATACAGGTTACAAAGGCTGCCTTCATATCCTGCCTCCACGTCCCTCCCAGTACTGCGGTCACAGGCTACAGGTGTATGCCAGCATGCCCAGCTCACCATTCTCTCTTAAGCATGATTACCTTACTAAGAAAGAGTTCTGTTCAAATAGATTGATTATTCAACTTGACTCTGGAAGGGGCCTGTAAGTCACAGGGCTTTGCTAATTGGCATTATTTATACTTTACTGGGATTATTCTCTCTCTGGTGATATAAATGTTTGTGTCTGTTTTCTTCTTGGAAATTTAAACTTATTAAGTATGAGGAAATGACTTTTTTCTATAGAGAAGATAGTTCCAGGAAGCATGTGAGTTAATAAATGCTTGTTCTGAAAAATGGTCAGAGGGGATCCTCTTGCTTGGGGTCAGCCTGAGTCTGTGCATGCTTCTTGTTCAGTGTGAACCCTTAGGTAATATGTCAGTCATCCCCAAACAGCCAGGGGACTTCGTCAAGCTTGCAAACTCCTATATAAACATAGAAGCAATAGTTTCTGGCAAAAGAGAGCTAGACCAGTTATGGTAAAAAAAAAAAAAAAAAAGAGGAAAAACAAAACAAGAACAGCAACAAAAAACATCAAATTTATATGAGACAGGGTCCACGTCAAGAAGGTGAGCTGAGGAGGTAGGTTTATCATGTTTCTTTCCCAAGATCCTACTGAAGTAAGCCAGGCTGGTGGTGCACGCCTTTAATCCCAACACTTGGGAGGCAGAGGCAGGCAGATCTCCATCAGTTTAAGGCCAGCCTGGTCTAACAGAACGAGTTCCAGCAGCATGGGCTAAAGGGGATAGCCCTGTCTCAAAAAGACCAAAAATAAGCCGGGCATGGTGGTGCATGCCTTTAATCCTAGCACTTGGGGGCAGAGACGGGGGCATCGTGAGTTCAAGGCCAGCCTGGTCTACAGAGTGAGTTCCAGGACAGCTGGGGCTATAGGGAGACCCTGTCTTGAAAGACAAAAAAAAAAAAAAAAAAAAAGAACTAAAAACAAAACAAAAAAATTAAAACCTTAATCACAAAGACAACAAGAGACGATCTAGGCATCAGCAGCTGAGAGATTTCAAAATTTTTCTGCCAGGGAAAGAGGGCTCACAGCTGATTATGAGCCCTTATAGCTCCCACAGGGACCTAGGTCCAGTTCCCAGCACCCACAGCAGGCAGCTCACAGCTACCTGTAACTCCAGCTTCAGGGGACCTGACACCATTGTCTGGCCTCCAGAGGTACAAGCACACGGATGCACATACCTGTATGTGTACACACACACACACACACACACACACACAATTTAAAAAAAAAAATAAAAAGAAGTCTTGAAGTTTTTTTTTTTTCTGGGAGTCAGGCTTGGTGCCATATACCTTTAATCCCAGCACTTGAAAGGCAGAAGCAGGCAGATCTCTGTGATTTTGAAGGCAGCCTCATTTATATAGTGAGACTATCTTAAAACAAACACAAAAATTTCTGGAAAATTGCAAAAAAAAAAAAACCCACAGGAACACTTATACTGGAGTGGAACAGAGGGAGATGATATAAGAGGCAGCCTGGGGCCTGGAGAGATGGTCTAATGGTTAGAGCAGAGGACCCGAGTTCAATCCCCAGCACCCACATGGCGGCTGAGAACTGTCTTTAGCTCCAGTTCCAGGGGAATCCGAGACCCTCTTCTGACCTCGTGGCATTGCCCAACATGGATGCACAAACCTACATGCAGACAGTACATTCAAAATACATACAAAAATTAAAAAAAAATTATTAAAAAAAAAAAAAAGAGGCAGCCTGAGGGAGGAAGGTTTCTCTGCCCAGACAGAATAGACTGAGGCTGCATTAGAGAAAAAGGCCAACACAGAATGCCAAAAGGTAGCATTTTCAAAATGCTAAAGAAAATTATCTAGAATTATTTTCTATGTAAACCAGTTATTAGCTGAACATAGTAGTGATGCCTATAATCTCAGTACCCCCAAGAACTCCCTCTCTCCTCTTTCCTTTTCTTCACCGCTTCTCCTCTGTAGACTGGACTACATCTGAGCTACATAGCAAGACCTTATCCCAAAAGAGAAAGAAAGAAGCCAGGCCAGCCAGCTACTCTGGAAGTTCAGACAGGAGACTCATGGGTTCAAGGCCTGACTGACTATTGCCTGGGCAACTTAGTGAGACCCTGTTTCAAAATTAAAAGTTAAAAGAGAGCTTGATGTATAACTTAGTAGCAGAGTACTTATTTAACCTGAGAAAAACCCTAGGTTCAATTTTCGGTTTTGAAGAAAACAAAAAGGGAAGAGAGAGGGAGGGAAGGAGGGAAGGAGGGAGGGAGGGAGGGAAGAAAACAGTATTGAAAAAATTAATAAAGGCAGATAAAGATATTTACAAACTAACAGAACCCAGTAAGTTTACTTATTCCATTACCTTTCTTATAAAGTTACTTGAGGATGCACTCCAGAAAACAGGGTGGGGGTCAAGGAGACAAGAAAAAGATAGAAGATGCCAGCAACCAGGAACCAGGCAGCAAGAGGGCCATGCAAGTGACGGGGGCAGACTATGGGCTGCAGAGCCACACTAAGAAGGACCTGCAGCTGCATTCAGATTCAGGCAGAATTTGAAGTAAGAAAAAAAGTATAAAAAGGGCTGAGCTGTAAGTCAGTGATAGAATGCCTGAACACACTTGATTTGATCCCTAGCTAGAGAGAGAGAGAAAGAGAGAGAGAGAACTGAGAAAGTCTGGTGGTAAAGACACATTTCTTCTTTCTTAACCTAAGGAAGGGTGGGTAAGCTAGGGGTGGCATACACCTCCAGTCTCAATTACTCAGGAGGCTGAGGCAGGAAGATTACTTGAGTCAAGGAGTTCAAGGAGAGCCTGAACAACCTAACAGAACTCCATTTCAAAGAAAATTTAAAAAAAGAATTGGAAATTTTTTTTAGTTATTTTTCTGTTGCTGTGATAAAATACTATGACCAAAATTGGTGAACCAAGTGTTCAAATACATGAGCCTATGTGTGAAATTTCTCATTCAAACCATCATAGATATTATTTAGAATTATAAAAATAGGGGCTGGAGAGATGGCTAAGTGGTTAGAGCATTGAATTCTCTTGCAGAATACCTGGGTTCAATTCCCAGCACCTACATGTTGGTAGCCCAGTTCCAGGAGAATTCAACACCTTCTTCTGACTGCAGCCGGCATTGTACAACATAGGTGCATTTAAATACATGCAGACAACACATTCATACACATAAAATAAAAATAATAAATAAACATTTTTAATTATGAAAGTGGCCATTCAAAGCAATTTGAAACAATACGACTATCAAAATTGGGAGGAGGCAGAGAGGAGTTGAGATTTCAAACAGGTATACTGAACCCTAATGTTTTATTGTTTGACTCCAAAACAGATTTCTAAAGTTGAGAATCAAGAAATAGAAACTGTGGTACAATTGGGATAGAAAAACAGATACTGTCAAAAAGTGACTGGGAAATAAGAAAAAGCCCAGTAGAGGAGATGGGCACGGTGGTCCGGGCCTGTGATCCCAACACTTAAAAGGTGGAGGCGACAGGATCAGGAATTTACGGTCATCTTCCACCACATAGTTCCATGCCAGCCTGGGCTATGGGAGCCCCGATCTCAAAATGAAAACAAACAAATGAACAGAAAAAAACAAATGGAAAGCAATTTTTTTGCAGAAAAAAAAACACTATTTTTAATATAGAGAGAACATGGGTTGGTGTTCATTGCAGCTGGAAGGGAAATATTTTCTTCACTTTAATAAATCCAAAGAGAGAAAAATTACATGTGGGATATAGTTCTCCATAACTGTCATATACTTATGCACTGAACTCAGCATCAGAGCTGTAATTAGATGAGCGAAGACGCTGACCCATCAGACTTTGTGCCCAGCAAGAGTTTGACTTAGCTAAACTCTCCGCACATAAAGAATTTTTAGTTTCTCCTTTCTGTGTTCACTTTCCTAGTTTGAAAGTGCTTCCTCTTGGTTTTTCTCATATTTCTCTAGCCACGATACAGCCAACAATATTCACAGCAGATGTTTTGGTGCTGACTGGGGAGAGGAGTTGCTGGGCCCCTGGCATAGCTAGTGAACAGCTGCGAAGCCATTTCTGCCTGTTTTTCCTCTCCATCACCTTAGGATCTGTCTCACATTCATGTCATAGGTCTTCCTTCCTTCCTTCCTTCCTTCCTTCCTTCCTTCCTTCCTTCCTTCCTTCCTTCCTTCCTTCCTTCCTTCCTTCCTTTCTTTCTTTCTTTCTTTTTGAGACAAAGTCTCCCTGTAGCACCAGCTGGCCTGGAACTCACTCTGTTAGACCAGGCTGGCTTTGAGCTCACAGAGATCTGCCTGCCTCTGCCTCCTGAGTGCTAGGATTAAAGGCGTGTGCCACTACACCTAGCTTAAAGACAGTTCTTAGCCACCATGTGGGTGCTGGGAACCACTCTGTGTGTGTGTGTGTGTGTGTGTGTGTGTGTGTGTATCCATCACATGTGTGAGGGTGCCCGAAGAGACCAGAAGAGGGCGTTAGATTTCCTGGAGCTGGAGTTACAAGCAGTATTGAACCCCTCAAGTGGATGCTAGGAAGCCAGCTTGGGTTGTCTGGGAGTGCAGCTAACACTCTTAACCTCTGAGCTATCTCTCCAGCCACAACATCATCAGTTTTCAAACCCACAAAAATTCTTCGAGCTTTCTTAGAAACCTCTAACAACATGCTTTTAGGGACACATGGTAAAAGAAAATTCAGGGCCAGGGCTTTCCATTTTAATAGACCAGCTTGGGAGAAGCATGTATGCTGGGAGATGAACTCAGAGCCTTTACCCATCTAAGCACATGCTTGCCACTGAGTTTTTTTTCAAGAGATGGATGTGCTTTTTTAGCTATTTTGTTTTTGAACTTTCTTTTTTTTTTTTTTTTGGTCTTTTCGAGACAGGGTCTCCCTATAGTCCCAGCTGGCCTGGAACTCACTCTGTAGACCAGGCTGGCCTTGAACTCACAAAGATCAATTTTTTTCTTAAAATCATTTTTAGTTGCATTTTTTTTTCTTTCTCATATCCACACTTATGTATCATTTGTATTTTTTAAAAAATGTGTATATCACAGCTGAATTACAAGTGTCTACTAGCATTTTGACTTTAACACTGCCTTTGAAGAAAGGTATATTTAAGAGATGACTATGATCATCTCCTTTAAGTACAGTAATTAGCTCCATTGATTATAGCTTCTTGCTTATTTGATTTCACAGCAATTTTAAAAATCACCCCAAAAGGGTACTGCATAACTTGAGCTGTTTAATGGAATAAAATCTCAATTTTGCTTTCAGATCCTTATAACACCCCATCAGGAAATTGGTGAAATAGTGGGGTTCTGAGTGTTCCCTGAAATCTCAGGTGTTTATGTAGTGGTGGAATTACCCACAGCCCTGGGCATCCACTCACCAAAGGGTGAAACTAACTAGCATCTACAAACAGCAGAGCAGGCTTATGGCACCCCCTACTGTCCTTTCAGCAAACTGCACTTTCTTGGGCAAAGTTCCTGGAAAAGTTTCCTTGGCAAAAGTTCACTTTTTCTTTTTTAAGCCCATCTGAAGACAGTAAATGGGAGAGCCAGTACTCTGTTTGAACCATTATATGCATTCATTTGCAGGCTTTAGTCAAGAAATGTGGATTTCAAAATCACACAATTTTTTTTGGAATTTGAGCATGTAATGGATAAGATTATTTGAGGACATAATTAATATCTTTATTTTATTTTCACGCCTCAGCCCCTACAGTGACCTACACTGCACCAGTCTTTCGACTTCACAACATAACTTAGGATTTTGCATGATAAAATGTTGAAAGAAAACTGAGAATCTCAAGGTCATGACAAGTGCTAGTCCAACAGATAAGATGGAAAAAGGAGAAAATTTTATATATGAAATTAACTCTTGCAAATCTACAGGAAAAAGACAGAAGCTCAATAGATCTGGAATTCCTCCCCCTGAAATCCATGCTGTATACTATAATAGTCTGTGTAGTCTGGGAAGCAGCTGCCCAGCCTGAAACTACATTGCCCAGGCTGCTTGCAGTTAGGCAGTGCACAGTGAGCAGCTCTACACAATGAAATGCTTGCACCATATCCATGGCAACGCCTCTGAGAAGCTGGTGTGCACTGGCCATACTCTTCTCTCTGCGGACTGGATGTCTTGTTTGTGGAGTGCACACCATTCTTACAGGGCATACCAGTTGTTAGCACTCTGGCAGGGAAGACTATCTGGCTGGAGGCAGTAGAATCAGGTATATACAAACCAGCTTCTGGATAGATTTCCTAGAGAAATTATCAGACAGGAGAAGGAGGATTCAGGAACAAGAACATTTGTGTACCATTACCGGTGGCAGTGAGGGGCAGACGTAACCTAGGTAACTATCCCAGTGAAACCACGAAATAATGCGCTGGTAGACATGAAATACGATGCAAAGCTTAGAAACCCCAAACCACTTGTAAAATAATAACAATTACTGGTGATAAACGAATGCCTATAAGAGGAAACAGGAGTGAGTGAGAGCCTGGCAAAGAAAGAACAGCGGCATGCTCTCCCTGAAAGGACAGCCGCATGCCCTCCCTGAAAGGCATGCCCTCCCTGAAGGACAGCAGCATGCCCTCCCTGAAAGGCATGCCCTCCCTGAAGGACAGCAACATGCCCTCCCTGAAAGGCATGCCCTCCCTGAAGGACAGCAGCATGCCCTCCCTGAAAGGGGAGAATAACAGATTCCCTCTCATGCAGCAAAGCTGACTGGGCAACTCCTGTGGGCATCTCCTCAGATTCTCAGAGTGCCCACAGCCTGGTTCAGGAGTCCTAGTGTGATGTGGTCAGAATTCCAGCTGCTTACTTGCCCCCATGCCCTCACTGGAAGGTGAGATTCTTCGATATGTTTCAACCAAGCACCCTTTGTATTTGAGACAGTCTTTGACAAATGATAATTGATCTTGCTTGGTTTGTTTTCATTTTGATTTTTAATCATAAAACCACAAATTTAGCCCAACAGTGAGATTAATAAAAATCAATGACTATAGATTTAGGTACTTTATGTTGGTGATTTGCCTTGTTTGTTGTTTGTCTGAGATAGTCTGACCTTGAATTCACAGAGATCCACTTTGCCTCTGTTGGGATTAAAGATGTGAGCTACCCACTTGGGAGGCAAAGGCAGGCGGATCTTTGTGAGTTCAAGGCCAGCCTGGTCTACAGAGCTAGTTCCAGGACAGCTGGGACACAGGGAGACCCTGTCTCAAAAAAAAAAAAAAAAAAAAAAAAAAAAAAAAAGTGAGCTACCATACCCTGCTGGTGGTTTGTTTTCCATTAATTAATTAATTGTCAATTTATTTATTAGTTAATTTTACAGTGGAAGCCACTATTTTAAGGAAAAAACAAACTTGGGCTTGGGATGTAACTAAGTGATAGAGTGTCTAACATATACAAAGGCCAAAACAAACAAACAAAAAACTTTAAGCCAGAAGTTGTATATTACTATACACACACTGGAGTATAAGTGACTTAACAACACACAAAGCACAGATAGTCTAAAAACCCCCAATAGAGCATCAGTTTTCCACAGACATAAAAACATCAAACACTTACCGGGAGTTTCAAGTTACCGCCTTAAAACGTAGTTCTCTTGCCTAGACGTTTCTCGGTAATCAGTACAAACTTCTTTTTTCTCAAGAGGTTTATTTTCCAGGTACATTATGAGTTCAAGAGAACAGACCTAGCAATTATGCAGCATAATCATGTCATAACAACATAATTGCACCTAATGTAAACTTGGATGAAGTTCCCAAACACTTTGGTATGTGTTCTTCAGGGATGTCTGTTAGAAATAACAAAAATTAAGCTAGGCATGGTGGCAAGCACCTGTAATCCCAGCACTCTGAGCTGAGGGAGAATCTCCAGTGTAAGGCCAGCCTGGGCTACACAGGGAAATGAAAGAGAGGCGGTAGGGAGGAGAATTAGAGGCCCCTTCAATTCTTGTTATGCTTTGAAATAGACAAGTCTTTGGCTGAAGGTTACATTTAAGCCATTTATTAGCAATTAAGATATCCTTGTATTAGTTCCTTGATTTCTTTTTTTTTTTTAATATTTTTTTAAATTTTATTTATTTCTGTATGTGTATGAATGTACTGTCTGCTTGTAAGCTTGTGCACCCGTGTCGTGCAACGCCGCGGAGGTCAGAGGAGGGTCTCGGATTCCCCTGGAACTGGAGTTCTCCTGGAATTGGAGTTTCAGACGGTTCTCGGCTGCCATGTGGGTGCTGGGGATCGAACCCGGGTCCTCTGTAAGAGCGGTTGGCCCTCTTAACTGCTAGGCCATCTCTCCAGCCCCCAGTTCCTTGATTTCTTATTATGACAAAATCTCTGACAAAAGTGACACAGAGCAGGGAACTGCTGTTTTGTCTCACAGTCCACCACAGGCAGCGGGTGTCGTAGCATCCACAGACAGGAAGTGATGCTGCAGCTACTGGGCACCTGTTGTCTGGTTTATTCAGTTTGAGACCCGTCCCACTGAATGGTGCCATGCGCATTTTGAGGTTTGACTCCATGGTGATGCTAAATCCCATTAGGCTGACAATCAAGAGTAACCATCCCAGTCCCCAAGCAATGAACAGTGCTGATCCATTCTGAGCTCACGGGACCTCATTTAGTATGTTTCTGAGGCAGTGACAGGCTATAAATTGTAATAGGGTGATTTCCCCAGAACAGACCACTCAGACACAAAATAAGCCCAACAGAAAGTCTTTAGTCAGCTGATGACTACACACTGGACCTTCAGTCCAGGGTGTGTAGCGCAGAGTCACAGTCAGAAGGCTTTTATATAGGAAAAATCATGTCCATGGGTGGAAAGTTTAAATTCCCAAGCTTGGGAGTAAGCCCCTCTAACAATTCCTATTCTCTAAAAGCAAACCAAGCATAAAGTACAGAAGCCAGGCAGAATGAGTTAGTTTCTAAGCAACCAGGTACATACTGACTTGTTCTCAAAACTCCTATCCCAGTACAATTGAATTAAACTTTTCTTCCAAAAAAAAAAAAAAAAAAAAAGTGGCTTTTTTTTTTTTTTTTTTTTGTCTTTTTGAGACAGGTCTCCTGTAGCTCCGTAGCTCCGGCTGTCCTGGAACTCACTCCGTAGACCAGGCTGGCCTTGAACTCACAGAGATCTGCCTGCTTCTGCCTCCCAAGTGCTAGGATTAAAGGTGTGCACCACCACACCCTGCAGCGAGTTAAGTTTTAACTACTGGGATCAGCAGAGGCTCATAGTATGGTGTAGCTATGGGCAATCTTGAGGTGTCTTATCACAAAATATTCATCTATTATAATACACAGTTTCTGCCTTTCTTTCTTTCTTTCTTTCTTTCTTTCTTTCTTTCTTTCTTTTTATCAAATCTAGACCCGTGTCCCCCACCCTATCCCCCCCACCCCCCAGTGCTCATGCATTCTGCCAAACATGCTTTTCATCTCATTCTCAGTCTTTCTCTCAATATTCTCCATGTGGAAGTTGACTGTTTTGAGCAGAGTTTCACTGTTTCAGTCAGTTCTTTGATGCAGTCCTTTCTGTTGTTGTTGTTTGTTGTTTCCAATATGCATCACTCCCAACTGCTTGGACAAAGCTCAAGGGGCCGTGCACAAAAAATACAACAAACTAGGAATTGGCACTAGCATCCACAGATGAGGGATACCATTCATCGTTTTTTTTCTGGGACTGTTACTTCACTCAGCATGATGTCTCTAGCTCCAGCGCATTTTCCTGCAAAGCTCATGATGTCATCTTTCTTTACTGCTGCTAAGAACTCCATTGTGTAGATGTACCACATTTTCTTCTCCACTCATCAGTTGAGGGGCATTTGGGTTGGTTCCAGCTCCTTGCTTTGTGAAGAGTGCTGAAAAACATGGCTGTGGCATGTATCTCTGCGGTGGGGTGAGTCCTGAGGGTACATGCCTAGGAGTGGTATGACTGGCTTGGGTGGCAAGCTCATTCCAAGTCTTCCAAGGGTTCTCCACACTGCTTCCATAGTGGCTGCGACGAGTTTACATTTCCCCACAGCAGTGGGATGAGTGTTCCCTCTTTCCCCACAACCCCTCCAAGCACTTGGTATCATTTGTCTTTTTGATCCTAGCCAGTCTTACTGGAGTAAGATGATATATATTTTTTTAATTTTTTTATAAATTTATTTTCTAGTATGGTATGAATGTACTGTCTTGCATGCAGTTGTGCACCCGGTCGTGGCAATGCTTTGGAGGTCGGAAGAGGTGTCGGATTCCCCCAGAACTGAATTTCCTGGAATTGAATTTTCAGACGAGTTCTTAGCAGCCATGTGGGCTGCTTCGGGGATCGAACCTGGGTCCTCTTGTAAGAGCAGTTGGTGTCCTTAACCACTAGGCCACCTCTCAGCCTGTAAGAGATATCTTAAAGTGGTTTTGATTGTGCATTTCCTTATATGATTATGAGTTGAACCACTTCTTAAGATATCTTGTTTCTCAGCGCATCTCTAATTTCCTCCACTTGTGAAGTCTCTGTTCAGCTCTTTGCTCCATCTATTGGTGGGTTATTTGTTTTCTTTTTCTTTGTTTTGTTTGAGATAGTTTATATATTCTGGAAACCATGCTTTGTCAGATGTTTCTGTGGTTAAAGGTTTCCTCCCACTCTGTGGGATTTCTCTTCACTTCCTTGATTGTTTCTTTTGATGTACAGAAGCTTTTGAGTTTAATGAGGTCTCATTTGTCAATTGTCGACCTTAATTCTTGTGCAGCTGCTGTCTGATTTAGGAAGTCTTTTCCTATGCCTATGTCTTGTAGTCTGCTGCCAACTTTTTCTTCTATCACCTTCAGAGTTTGGGGTTTCACATTGAGGTCTTTGATCCATCTGGAGTTGACAACCTCCAGGTTCAGGGAGAGACTCTCTTGGAAGAAATGTGCAGAGTGATGGAAAAAGACAGTGGACACCCCTTCCGTGTGTGAATGCACTCACACAGACACATACACATACACATAGAGACACAAATAATACTAAATAATCATTTTTTATTTTTATTCATTTTTATGTGTATGAATGTACTGTCTGCCTGTAGGTTTGTGTACCCATGTCGTACAATGCTGCAGAGGTCAGAAAAGGGTCTCAGATTCCCCTGGAACTGGAGTCAAAGATGGTTCTCAGCCGCCATGTGGGTGCTGGGGATTGAACCCGGCTCCTCTGCAAGAGCAGTCGGCGCTCTTAACTGCTAGGCCATCTCTCCAGCCCCAATAATCATTTTTTAAAAAGAAAAGAGAAAGCAAAACAAATGTTTTGTTCTAGAGTGGTTGACTTTGGTGGAGACTGAGCACTGGAGAAGGGGGGAATCTATGGTTCTTGTGGTATTGTGACTCTTGATTTGGGAGTCTGGTCATATGGATGTATGTATTTGTAAACGTCTGTGAAACTGGGGGCTGGAGAGATGGCCTAGCAGTTAAGAGTGCCAACCGCTCTTACAGAAGACTCGGGTTCGATCCCCAGCACCCACATAGCGGCCGAGAACCGTCTGAAACTCCAGTTCCAGGAGAACTCCAGTTCCAGGGGAAGTCTGTGAAACTGTGTCCTTAGTATATATTATATAGAAGGAATGTGATAACTCAACAATTTTACATATATTTTAAAAATTAAGTAATTGTATGTATTTATAAATTGGCTCCAAAAGGAAAAAAATCATTACCTTGCATAGAACCCATGAAGCTTTTCCAAAGTCTGTATACACTTATCTGAGGTGGGAGATATCTTGACAGGATTACACGAAAAAAAGGACTCATATTTATGGAGTATGTTAGAAGAGGATGAAGAGGAGAAGGAGGCTCCTGGCCTTCAGGAGAGGAGACAGAAGCAGGTTAAGAGGAGTAACAAGCAACAAAGTATGATTCAACCAGGAATGTGGACAACCCAGCATTGCCCCTGGTCTCTTGGACTCTGAAGAGAGATGGTGAAGTTACACTGAGGAACGGGGCGAGTGTGTGCCCCACATCACTGCTCCTTGCCTGAGTTTCTATCATCTCATAGGAGAAAGTTCTAACAAAGCTCTGTTATTCCTTGACTCTGTCGTCCTTCAGATCGATTGCTAAACCCGTAGTGCTAGGTCCTGTCAGAATCAGAACAAGCAGTTTGACTACAAGAAAAATAAGAAATAACTGGCGTGGTGGCACACACCTTTAATTCCAGCACTCAGGAGGCAGAGGCAGAGGCAGAGGCAGGCAGATCTGGAGTTCAAGGCCAGCCTGGTCTACATAGAGAGTTCCAGGCCAGCTGGGGGCTACGGGGAGACTCTGTCTCAAAAGACCAAAAAAAAAAAATCTTCAGAAGCTAAATGAGCCAGTTTTTTATAGCCCCTACTGTGTGTGTGTGTGTGTGCGCGCACACGCGTGTGTGTTTGTGTGTGTGTGTGAATGTGTGTGTGTGACAAACCACGTGATGGACATACCATCTCAGCATGAAAGTTTTCTGTTCACAATGAGGTTCATTCTTCCCTAGGATGTTACATGACGAAGGGAAAATCCTAGCTAGAACAGATTTCTTTAATACTCAAATTCTCAGTGTATGAGTCTGCAAAAGGGAGAAATGAAGAAGGGACGGGAGGGAAGGGAAGGGACCGGCGAGGAGGGTTAAGTGTACAGCTTCTCTTCATATTCTTGCATCGTTAAAATGGTATAAAGGGACAAGGTAAAAGTATATAATACAATATAGGTGATATATGAGTGGAAAGAAAAATAAGTGGAAAGGATCACATTTCCCTCTTGTTATATCTCAATATCTCACCCTGATGGCACACCTTTTTTCTACAATAATGAGTAAATCCATTAATTACAGGTCTTTAAGAGGCCCCATCTTTTGGGAAATAAAATTTGACTTGAGCTTCAAGGTATATAATGCCAAAATCACCCAGCCATTAGAGCCTACCTGATATTTTATTGCGAAATAGCCAAAACAATTCCGTTATGTCTATGGTGGTCGCGGAATCCTCCTCCCATCCAACCTTATAAAAGTGCCAATTGCGCACCCCCACCAACTTCCCTAATTCCGGTAGCGATATCTTCCGTACGCATAGCCATACTCATTCCATAATTTCATCTCCTTTTGGTTCCATGCCCAGCCTAGCCCCAGATCAGCCTCCTTGATTAAGTATCAAGATGAAGAAGTTTACGATTCTCGCAAGTGGAGAGCAAGATGCGAGTCAATAGGAAGAGGAAAGATAGGAAGGACAGGGAAAGGAGGATTGAGGAAACGAAGTATAGTTACTTACGAGGAGAAGAAGGCAGGAAGGAAGGGAGAAAGGGTCTACCGCAAATAGTGTGCACTTTGTCCCCGAAATTCATCAACAAATCTGCCCCCCAGTAAGATATCACTGACTCTAGAGGCTAGAGAGTGGAGAAGATGAGGCGTCCAGTGAGTTAGGAGCACTGAACTGCCCTTCCTGCACCAGAGGTACGCATTTTCCACGGAGTGCCACTCGATTCACAGCCCACCTTTATTCCATCTCGAGGCCAAATCTTGACCCAATCATTCACCACTCAGTTCAGCTCCAGGGGATCCAATGCAATCTTCTGACCTCTGCAAGCATCGTTGCACACATGGTGAACTTACACACAAGCAGGTTGACTTACACCGTACCGAAGATAATGACATATTATATAAATATAAATATTTTTGTTTTTTTTTTTTTTTTTTTTTTTTTTTTTAAATATATTAATATATTTTTTTTTTTTTTTTGTTTTTGCGTTTTTTTTTTTTTAAAGTTGTGTGCCACCACTCCCGGCCCTGCCAATCTTTGGTTTTTATAAGACCCAGGCTGGCCTTGAACTCACAAAGATCCTCCAAGTGCTAGGATTAAAGGCGTGCACCACCATGCCCGGCTGAATAAAATATTTTTTAATCACTGGCTCTGCCCTCCTCACATCCCTGTGGCTTCACCTGCTGCTCCACATGTGACTTTGGGGGAAAAACAAACATTTATTTTTTTATTTTTTATTTTTTTTGGTCTTTTTGAGACAGGGTCTCCCTGTAGCCCCAGCTGTCCTGGAACTCACTCTGTAGACCAGGCTGGTCTTGAACTCACAAATATCAGCCTGCCTCTGCCTCCCAAGTGCTAGGATTAAGGGTGTGCACCACCACACCTGGCTGAAACACAAACATTTAAACCATACCAAAATCCATACTATAAGATTGTGTGTCCCAATAACCAGATACACCTAAAGAGCAGCTGACACTTGTTTGCTGACACACATTATTTTATTTACTACTCTTTTTAAATTTTTATTTATTATTTTTTTGTGTGTATGAATGTACTGTCTGCATGTAGGTTTGTGCACCCATGTTGTACAATGTTGCAGAGGTCAGAAGAGGGTGTCAGATTTCCCTGGAACTGGAGTTAAACATGGTTCTCAGCCTCCATGTGGGTGCTGGGGATCAAACCCGGGTCCTCTGCAAGAACAGTTGGCGCTCTTAACCACTAGGCCATCTCTCCAGCCCCTATTTATTACTCTTAACAAACCCTCTGGAGTAAATATATCGTTCCCTTTTTACAGATAGAAACAAAACTCAGAGCAGGAACTTAAACACAATGCTGTTCCCACTGCTACTGGGTTGCGGTAAGCACAGACGTGTTCAATACACCTCTGTGGTCACTTACTGCTAGATGAATAAGCCAAAAGATAAAAACCATCTGGGCCATTGGCCTGTGGATTCCCATGTGACAAGGGCATTTAACTCAGACAGTCCTGTGGATGAGGGTGCAGTGTACTACTTGGCTGTGTGGTCGGCAGCAGGCCTAGCAGGCAAGCCCTTCCCACAGCAGACACAGACAGGCAAGCAAGTGCTTCCCACAGCTATGAAGTGGTATGTACCCAAAGCACAATGGAACACTATCAACAAGGAAGCACCCTGGCCTCAGGACTGCACACCTAGCAGGTGACACTACTGAAGATCCCAGGCCATTGACTGCCAATGTCGCCGTGGCAGGACTCAGCCATGGCCTCTCCTCTGGGAGCTGCAGTCTTCATGGCTAATTCCATCTAACCCTTCCTTGCTTCACACACCACTGATGGCTCTAGCGAGGCTATCACCTTCACTCGATTTTATTGATAAGTAATACATCTATTTCACTAAAGATGAAAAGAACTGCCTGGTGTGGTGGTGCACGTCTTTAGTCCCAGCACCTGGAAGGCAGAAGCAGAAGCAGGCAGATCTCTGTGAGTTCAAAGCCAGCCTAGTCTACAGGCCAACTGGGGCTATAGGGAGACCCTGTCTCAAAAAGACACACACACACACACACACACACACACACACACACACAGATAGGATGCAAACTGTGAAAGTTCTTTCCTCTTCACACTTCCCTGAGAACTGCCTCCCTCAGGACATGTGTTTCCCTTTCTGAGCACACATCTACCCATAGATATATATGCACCTATAGATTTTGTTTCTCAGAAAGCCTTCAATCATAGCCTATGCTCATTCTGGGACCTGAAATTGTTTTTAATGACTTATTTTTAATATCTTTAAGTACGTGTATGCTGGACGTGGTGGTATGTGCCTTTAATCCTAGCACTTGGGAAGCAGAGGCAGGCAGACCTTTAGGAGTTCAAGGCCAGCCTGGTCTATGACGTAGTGAGTTCCAGGACAGCTGGAGCTACAGGCAGACCTTGTCTCAAAAAGAACAACAACAACAAAAGTATGTGTACATATATAGGTATATGCACATAAATGTAGCTGTCCATGGAGGCCAGAGATGTTGGAAGCCCCCTAGAGCTAGAGTTACAGGCAGTTGTGAGCTGGCCAACATGGGTACTGGGAATCAAACTCTGTATTGTGCTTTTTTTTTTTTTTTCCGGTATTTTTTTTTTTTTTTGATACAGGGTCTCCCTTTAGTCCCAGCTATCCTGGAGCTAACAGACCAGGCTGGCCTTGAACTCACAGAGATCTGCCTGCTTCTGCCTCTGCCTCCCGAGTGCTAGGATTAAAAGCACCATGCCCAGCTTGTATTGTGCTTTTTTTTTTTTTTGTATGTGTATGAATGTATTGTCTGCACGTAGGTCTGTGCACCCCTGTCGTACAATGAACTGGAGTTCTGGAATTGGAGTTACAGACGGTTCTTAGCCGCCATGTGGGTGCTGGGGATAGAACCCAGGTCCTCTGCAAGAGCAGTCGGTGCTCTTAACCGCTAGGCTATCTCTCCAGCCCCATGTGCATTTAACCACTGAGCCATTCCTCCATTGCCCCACCTGAACTTTGTAGTCAGTGGCTACACTTCTCAATCTGTAGGAGACATAAGTTTGTGAGACCCTGTAGTGTGGTCATGTAAATGCATTTACACCACTGGAGCACATATTTTTATAACTATTATTTTCTTTTTTGGTCTTTTTGAAACAGGGTCTCCCTGTAGTCTCAGCTGGCATGGAACTCACTATGTAGACCAGGTTGGCCTTGAATTCATAGAGATCCACCTGCCTCTGCCTCCTGATTGCTGAGATTAAAGGCGTGTGCCAGCACACCTGGCTTATAGCTATCTTTTTTTTTTTAATGTGCATGTAGGTTGGTGAACCCGTGTCATGCAATGTCGTGGAGGTCAGAAGAGGGCGTCGGATTCCCCTGGAACTGGAGTTAAAGATGGTTCTTAGCCACCCAGTCCTTTGCAAGAGCAGTCGGTGCTCTTAATCGCTGAGCCATCTCTCCAGCCCCAGCTATTATTTTCTTTAATTATATTATGATTTTATATGCAAATAACATAGCAATTGTTTCCTTCGAATTTTCTTTAATATTATGTGGACCTGTTAAAATTATATGAAAATTACAAATTATGTGTGAGTTTGATTCCAGGATAATAAAGAAGATAGTAAAAATATTCTTTGCTGGGCATGGTGGCGCATGCCTTTAATCCCAACACTTGGGAGACAGAGGCAGGCAGATCTCTGTGAGTTCAAGGCCAGCCTGGTATACAGAGTGAGTTCCAGGACAGCTGGAGCTACAGGGAGACCCTGTCTCAAAAAGTACCAATATATAATATATTATACATGTAATATATAATATATATTATATATTATATAATATATATGGATAAAGTTCAGTGGTAAAGCACTTGCTCGACATGCTGAGGTCCTAGGTTCAATCCCCAGTACTGAAAATAATTATGTTTTTCTGTGGGCTAGGTGTATAACTTAGTGGTAGAGTGTCTGATTAGTATGTTAAGCCCTGGGTTTGTTCCCTAGCACCATGGTGTGTGCATGTGCATGTGTGCATTTTTGTTGTTGCTGCTGGTTTGCGTGTGTGTGTGTGTGTGTGTGTGTGTGTGTGTGTGTGTGTTTCTTATCGGATTCTTCTCAGTGACTCATAGTACCAGCCACCTTTTCAGCAGACACTGAGTGTCCCCAGCAGTCCTGCTTGGGCCTATTTGGAGTCTTTCTGCCTGGCCTGTGCTCCTCTGGTGTGGAACTTCCCTCTGAGTGGAAGGCTGCTGCCCACCTGTATAATGTATTGCCTGCAGCTTCTAAGTCAAGGAGGATTCTTGGTTAAAAACAACGGAGGCCAGCTGGGGCAAACTTAAACAAAAAAGGAATGTCCTGGCAGCACGCTCAGTAGTTCACCGGATCAGGAGGAATGTTGGAGAACCAGGGTAGAGAAATGGGCAGATTCGGGGAGGCCGAAAAGTAAAAGAGAACTCAGCAGGATCTTGTCACAGCCACAAGGTGGGTAAGAACATTGCCTCTAGACACTGGCTATTGCTCATCCTGATCTGTCAATGCTATTGCCCTGAAAATAACCTTTTTCCTGAGTACTGTGTGCCATGCCCACAGAGTCAACTCTGGGTAGAAAGGTCAATGACTTGGCTGTTGGGGGGGGTGGGGGGGTGGGGGGGATGGATGTGGGAGGTGGTGGGGGAATAACAGCAATAGCAAACCACTTCAACTTCTAGGACAGGGCACCTCCTACCAATCCACATTTTTTTGCAGGAAGCAGGGACCCATAGCCCACACCAAATGGTTGCTTTATTTAGGGAAGCAACTAACTCCAAAAAAGACTTCTTCATTATCTTCAACTTCTCATTTGCTTTTCTTACCTTCCCTTCCTTCCTCCTCAACACGCTATCTGCATTATGGGAAACAGGAGATGGGAAGTGTGTTTAACTCATTCATGGTCACCCAAAGATACTGGGCCCTACTCCATAGAACTGCTCATGTTGTCTTGCAAGAAAAAGGAAGTCTTTGCCCATGTGGTGACAGATCTTGCCATGGGGAGTTGATGGGGTTGCCTGGGTAGGTCCTTAGTGCTAACACAAATGTCCTTACATGTGACACACGGATAGAGACAGGAGTGATACATCCACAAGTTAAGAAAAGCCAATAGACTAAAGGGAGACCCTGCCTCAAAAAGACCAAAAAAATAAAAATAAAGAAAAAAAATAAAGAAAAGCCAATAGGCAGGTGGACCTCTGTAAGTTCAAGGCCATCCTGGTCTATATAATGAGTTCCAGGCCAGCTGGGGCTACAGGGAGACCCTGTCTCAAAAAGACAAAAAAAAAAAAAAAAGAAAGAAAAGAAAGAAAGAAAGAAAGAAAGAAAGAAAGAAAGAAAGAAAGAAAAGCCAGCAGCTATCAGAAGCCGGATAAGTAAGGAGCAGTGTCTCCCTGGAGCCTTCAAAGCAAATGGCCTACTATTGAGTTATACCCCAGCCAAGGCTGGGGTATAACTCAATAGTAGGCCATTTGCTTAGCATACTCAAGACTCTTTATTCAGACCCTAGTAATAGAATGAGGAAGAGGAAGAGAAGGAGGGGAAGGAGGAAGAGAAGGAGGAAGAGGAGGAAGAGGGAGAGAGAGAGAGAGGCCTTATACATGCTAGACCACTGAGCTTCACTGCAGCCTATTTCTGTGCTTTAAACAATCTAGTTTGTGATTGTTGCAGCAGTCAGAGGAAACTAATCATTCAACATAGAAAGACAACAGGAAAGTTCTCACAGATACCAGGGAAACTGGAGTCCACTCTCTCAGTTCTTATTAATTAATAAGTCTCATTAATAAAATAATTTTAAATTATTTTTTAATTTTTTATTTATTTTTGTATGTGTATGAATGTACTGTCTGCATGCAAGTTTGTGCACCCGTGTCGTGCAATGCCACGGAGGTCAGTCAGAAGAGGGTGTCGGATTCCCCTGGAACTGGAGTTCTCCTGGAATTGGAGTTACAGACGGTTCTCGGCCACCATGTGGGTGCTGGGGATCAAACCCAGTTCCTCTGTAAGAGCAGTCGGCACTCTTAACCGCTAGGCCATCTCTCGAGCCCAATAAAATAATTTTAAAATGGACTCAAACAGAAGCTAGAGAACAATTTTATTGGAGTTTAAAAGAAAAACCTCCAGGGCAGGCAAGTGATAAATCTTAGCAGGTTCCCGAGGAGGAGAGTGGAAACATGGGTAGACCCAGCTGACCCTCATGGCTGCTTGGCTTGTAGACCTGCACCAGGTGGCAAGAATTCTAGAATGGAAAAGTGCACTCTCCACCTATCTCTTGAGCCCATCATCCTAGGCTGGTCTCTTGGACAGGTGCTTGACCTGACCCAGTTGGAATGTTAGGCCTCCACCCAGGGCAAAGATTCTGTTCTCTTGACTTGAAGTTTTCCTTTAACGGCCCTTTGTAGCTACGCTAACATTCCCTGCTCTGAAGAGATAACCCTGAAAGCATCCAGGAACTAGATCAGGGATCAGAGTCCGTGGACACTTCTGGCATCTCTGGCCTCTGGTAAGGATGAGGCTCTGAGGAGCCCAAGGGCATTTCTGGCTTTTACCCAAGAAAGAAACTGGTTACTTTTTGGGGGAGGGGGGATATCTTTTTACCCTAAACTGCCTAGCCAATTTCTACCTCCTGCTCCCTTTAGCATCTTTACAACAGAGCAGAGAAGGGAAGGAGGGCCAGGGGCCAAGCCACCACCAACCAGTGAATGTAGCCTTAGTCATCGATCACACAAAGGAGTGAAAGGCAAACAAATTAATCCTGAAAACCATTCATGTTTTGGAAATAAATCCTGGATCAGGAGAGGACTGAGTAACGCAGCAAAAATAAGCCTGCCACTAATCCATCTTAAGCAGATGCATCATCTCCTGACACCCACTGCAGAAGGCTCTATAGGAAGTTGCAGTTTCCTAAAGCTGGAAAAAAAGAAGGGGGAAAAATAGATGGGCACAGGCTACATCAGCTGGATGACTCAGAATATAAATTAGTTTCTGGATAATTGCTTCCAAATGTCGTGATGATCTGGGTATTAGTCATTCCAATAGCAATTCCCTGTGAAGTAATAAACGGCGGCCTGTTTCACCCACAATAGCAAAGGTGGGAAAAAGTTCTACTGAAACCCATGTAATGAACAGGGAGCCACTCTCCCGTAAAAGAGATGTCACGAAAAGCCCTGATGCAGAGTGGTCAGAGCAGCCCCAGACATGTGCTTCCTGTTGTGTTTTGTTGCTACTATGAAATGGAACTCAAGGTAATCAGAGCAGACACACACATCCGGCAAAGAAGGGTCTAGAAGTGGGATGTCACTGGCAGCGAGTCGGGACCTGTCCCTTCAGTCCAGCAGGGACTTGCAGGGCTTGTACCCTGGGAGGTATGGGTTCCCAGCTCTGCCTGCCCTGTTTTTAATCAAATGCAGATGCCCTGCAGGCCTGAGCTGAGCTTCTCATTGTGCTAGAGCTGGAGGGTGAAGGTAGACAGGCAGAAAGATGGGAGTAAGACCCAGGCCTCGCTGACAATCCAGATGTGTAGATAAGACACACTCGGGACCTGGCCTGGCCTGGCCTGGTAGTGCACAACTTTAATCCTAGCACTTGGGAAGCAAAGCCAGGCATATCTCAGTGAGTTCAAGGCCAGCCTGGTCTACATAGTGAGTTCCAGGACAGCTGGGACTACAGGGAGACCTTGTCTAATAATTAACAACAACAACAACAACAACAGCAAATCCGGACATACGCAGTAATGACGAGAATCAAACACAGGGAAAGTTCTATACTGATACCATATAGGTCTCAAACCTGAGTACTCAAAAGCCACTGGCCTGTAATCATAGCACTTAGGAGGCAGAGGCAAGATTGCTTGTTCTGGGCCAGCTTGGGATACACAGGAGACATCTCAAAACAACAAAACTAAATAAACAACAACAAAATACCAGATGGATAAGAAGTAACATACTGATTTTGTAAGTTCATGTTTCCTAGAATTTGAGAAAGATTGCTTTTAGCCTCAATTTATCCTGCTGCTGGGACTTGCTGTTCAGTCAAACAACAAATCACCTCCAATTAGATTTGTGCTAAAAGCAAAGGGGAATGTAAGCTGTTCATGGCTTTTCTGGGAAGAGGTACAGACACACATCTGTTCACCCCAATAGAGACAGATTCTATAGACCAAAGAAAGTCCATCAAATCCAGCTTGGTGGATGTGAGTTTCTTTGGGCCACTTGCAAGAGTGTGAATATTTCATGAACAGTTACAGCACTGAGAAGTCTGACCCCTGACCATCATTTGATCACCTCATATGATTTAGATTACTTGCAGCTGAGGCAAGAGGGCATGGTGATTGCATCTCAGGGGAGGGTCTTCTGAGCATCTCCTGACTCTCCCTCTCCCCTTCTAAGAGGAAATGTTAACAATCTCATTACACAATCTAGTTATCTGCCCAGCATTTTTGTTTATTTCGTTACTAAGACTATAAGGTATGCAAGGTCCCTTATAGGTCACCACAGCCACTCAGCTTCATGGTGGTGAGGATCATGTCTCTTCCAAGCTTGAAATAGCTATGTTAGAGAAACATGGTGTCCCCGAAGTTAAAGTGGTTTCGCAGTGCAGCTGGGGAAAATTGGACCCCAAGAAACATCAGCCTGCAAGGCAGTGAAGTTCATTTATTCATTCATGCAACTAAAAGTGAGTGCATGTCCCCTTTGTTAGGTCCAGGCTTCCCAGAATCCTAAGGGGCACACAGGCGCTCACTTCCTCCAGAAGCTGCCAATCCTTTGACCCCTTCCCACTTACCTGAGGCCCTGCCCCATGGGTATAAAGGGTGGACACCAGCCGCCAAAACTCTCTTTGTGCCTCTCTCTCTCTGTGCCTCTCTCTGTGGACTCTCTGTCCCCATCCCACCCCTCTCTCTCTGCCCCCTGCCCTGCAGCCTGGTCCCACCATGTGTCTGCAGGCGGCTCACGCTGGCAGTCCCACATGGAAGTAAAGCATGTTCCTAGAGTGACCTATGCCTCATGTGCCTTTTTTATTGTTTCCTGCTTTTTTATACTTAATATTATTGGTGCCGTGGACTTGGTCAGACTTGCTGGAGTGTATTTCTCCGGACAACCAGCTGCCACATTTCATGATGAGGTACCACTCTGCTCTCTCTCTCTCTCTCTCTCTCTCTCTCTCTCTCTACTTCATTCCCCTTGTACTTCATCCCTTCTCCCTCTGCATCTCTCAGCATTAGCCCTTCATTGTTTTGAATCCACAGGCTTGAACTGGGTTTCCGTGCAAAGGCGGTACTCTCTCCTGCTTCCCTCCATCTTCCTTCTCCGTCCTTCTCTCTGCCTGTCTTCCCTCCAATTCTTCCTTCATTTTAGCCTGCCGTTCCGCTTCAGAGACACTCCAGACCTGGAGTCTCTGAC
This sequence comes from Rhizomys pruinosus, assembly GCA_009823505.1. Classification (NCBI taxonomy): domain Eukaryota; kingdom Metazoa; phylum Chordata; class Mammalia; order Rodentia; family Spalacidae; genus Rhizomys; species Rhizomys pruinosus. The sequence goes on along the minus strand of VZQC01014413.1, from coordinate 4,083,233 downwards.
CAGCCCCATTAGAGGATGTACGCCACCTCCCATTAGAGGACTCGTCCTCTACGCCGTTCCCCTTTCTTCTGAGGCTAAAAAACTTTACTTCCTTCCTACAGCTCTCTCCTCCCCCCAGTCTGCCACACAGCTGCCCCCCATGTGTTGAGCCACAGTAAGACCACGTGGCAAGAAGCCTGAATTCACATCAGACCTTGTAATAACTAATGCTGTATTTCTATATTCTAATCCTCTTGCAATTTATTTAATGGCATATTCTGATCCTTTCACAATTTTGGTTTTTGGGTTTTATATTGGACAAAGTGTCATCACCGAATTTATTTATTAGAACCTTATTTATGAGTATGCATGAAGTACTGTTCACTCTTAAGAATTCTATAATGTAATTACGGCATATACAAGAAATTGTGTTCCACCTACCAGGTACTGTACACCTAGTTACAGCCTCAAGTGAAACAGACATATATAGAGTTACCCATACATACTAAAATTGTTTTGTATATGTTATACTTTGCACATGTTACTTCTAATATCTTTAAGAGAAATTAGGTTTTACTTCTGGTGACCACACGGACAGTCCGAATGTAACCAATTTGGGTGAGCCCTAAGTATTATCTGCCTGCTGCTGGTATGTGACAATGCCCCCCCTTCCTTTTCCTTTTTCAAAGCTATAATTCAAAATCTGGGGACAAGTGACATGGCCTTCATTTGAGAAGGTACTGGTTTTAACCTCTTTATTATCTTGGGTTTGTTTCATGGGCTATGTTGTTAGAAACTTTTGCCTTGCATGGTTTAAATCATTGTACTTTGAGTACCTAAATTACCTTCATAGACCTTAAAGAACAAATTGTAGGACTTACCGCATAGGTTTAATGTCAACTTGATACACCTGAGCTGAGAAACCTCAATAATTGCCTTCATTGGACTGGCCTGTGCCCATTGTGGGCAATGCCATTCTTGGCCAGATATTTCTATATTGTATATAATAGGCTGAATATGAGCCTGCAACACAAGCCAGTAAATAGCATCCTTTCCTAGCCTGTGCTGCAGCCACTACCAGGCTCCTACCATGAGCTTTTATTATTGGTCAGAATATTTTTGCCACAGCAATTAAGAATTTATTAACAGTGCTTATGTCAATGTTCAAGCTTTACTTAGGAGTTGTATGGTAATTAAAGTACCAAATTAATTCAAACAATCCTCTTGGAGGTTTAGCAACCACACTTAAAGCTCCAGTCTGATTTGGCAAGAGGGATTTGATGGGACAATATTTTGGCCCCTACCCTCTGAGGTCTACTTGGGTCCTAGGGTCCTGCATCCGCAACTTTGTGCATGTCCTATGGCAGTGAGTCACTAGTCATCCCGCACCAGGGAAGTCTTGGAGATTCACTTAAAAGGACTTCATCCTGCCAGTGTCCAAAAGAGGAAAGTCCATATAGAGAAGAGACTCCTCATGCTTCAAAGGGAAGCTCTGGTCAAGCAAGGCCTTTGTCCTCACATAGATGGAACTGGTGAAGAGAGCCAGGCGCAAGGCCTGAGTGACCCCTTAAGGACCAGAACCTCAACTGACCTTAACACCAAAACAAACTTCATTTATCTGAGCTAACTGTGTGGTTTTAAACACCCCAACAGGAAACTGTAATCTAAAGAAGAGAAAATGAAATAGGTTATTATCAGATAGGTGAGAGACCTACTGTGCCAAGTTAGGAATCTACTGTGTCATGTTAGAAAATAGATAGGTGAGAGACCTACTGTGCCAAGTTGGGAATCTACTATGTCTTGTTAGAAAATATCTCAGAGATAGGTGACAGATTTACTGTGCCATGCCAGAAAATACCACCTTTTAAATTCTCATGGTTATGGCTCTCATTTTGGAGCCCTGTGTACTAAAGCTGGCCCTCATTCTAGAGCTCTGCGTACTAAAACTTTTTCCCTCTGCATTCCCTAGACAGACACACTCCAATTGCTAATGCACCCAGTAGCCCCCTGTTGGTACTGTGAAGTCCCTGAACTGGTATACTCCTATAAGACTCAACCAGCTTGTCTTTTCAGTTGCAGAGAAAACGTCCACTAAAAGTACTGGCCACTATCGATCTGGATCAAACCCACCGGGCAGAGCACCCCAAGCAGCCAAAATGGGAAACTGGATTCTTTTTTTTTTTTTTTTTAATTTTATTTATTTATTTATGTGTATAAATGTACTGTCTGCATGTAGGTTTGTGCACCCATGTTGTGCAATGCCACGGAGGTCAGAAGAGGGTCTGTGATTCCCCTGGAACTGGAGTTCTCCTGGAATTGGAGTTACGGACAGTTCTCAGCTGCCATGTGGGTGCTGGGGATTGAACCTGGGTACTCTGCAAGAGCAGTCAGTGCTCTTAACAGCTAGGCCATCTCTCCAGCCCCGGGAAACTGGATTCTAACCCTCCAGCCTGACAGCTGTTCCCCCAAGACTTTACCCCCATCAGCTCTGAAGCAGATACAGAAGAGAGAGAACAGCGCCCCATTTCCTTATCATAAGCAAAAGGCTGGAATGTTAGGTCCAGGCTTCCCAGAATCCTAAGGGGCACAAAGGTGCTCACTTCCTTCAGAAGCTGCCAATCCTCTGACCCCTTCCCACTTACCCGAGGCCCCGCCCCATGGGTATAAAGGGTGGACCCCAGCTGCTATAACTCTCTCTGTGCCTCTCTCTCTCTCTGTGCCTCTCTCTGTCCCGGTCCCACCCCTCTCTCTCTGCCCCCTGCCATGCTGCCTGGTCCCACCATGTGTCTGCAGGTGGCTCATGCTGGCAGTCCCACATGGAAGTAAAGCATGCTTCTAAAGTGACCTATGCCTCATGTGCCTTTTTATTGTTTCCTGCTTTTTTATACTTAATACCCTTGATGTCTGGCATGCTTCTTGGTGCTTGAAGCAAGTGCCAGCATCAAAGAGCTTATATCCCAAAGTAGGGCTAGAGAAACTTGGTCATTGTGAGATCTCTGCTAGACACTGGGCAGAGAACAGGCTGTTGTTGGGTCTGGAGCTCAGGATATCTGGGCCAGAGTTCAGAGTGCAAAGTTCAGAGTCCAGTGAAGGGAGAGATCAGTGTGGGCTAGGAATATCTCCAGGGAGACTCGAGTGCCCCATTTCAGAGCAGAGAGCCATTTTGACTCTTCTCCCTGACTGGACTCCCCACCCCACCTAACTGTTGTTCTCCTCAGTCGCCTCATCTGTCCTCTTCATTCCTGCCTACCCTCTTCCTCTTTCCCATCTGCCACCATCATCTCTTCCTTTGATGGTTCCTTTCTAATCTCTTTTATTTTATTCTCACCAACAGTCTCTCATAATGGATGGGAAAAACCAAAAAGCCACAACTTACTCTGACTACAAATTGATGGAAAGAAGGAGTTTCTTAAGAATCGAGCCTTGTGCTGGAGAGGTAGCCTAGCGGTTAAGAGTGCCAACTGCTCAAGGCCAGCCTGGTCTACAGAGTGAGTTCCAGGACAGCTGGGGCTACAGGGAGACCCTGTCTCGAAAAGACAAAATAAAATAAAGAGTGCCAACTGCTCTTGCAGAGGACCCGGGTTTGATCCCCAGCACCCACATGGCGGCTGAAAACTGTCCTTAACTCCAGTTCCAGGGGAATCTGACACCCTCTTCTGACCTCTGCGGCATTGCACGACACAGGTGCACAAACCTACATGCAGACAGTACATTCATACACATAAAAATAAATAAAATAGGGGCTGGAGAGATGGCCTAGTGGTTAAGAGCGCCGACTGCTCTTGCAGAGGACCTGGGTTCGATCCCCAGCACCCACATGGCGGCATGGTGGCTGAGAACTGTCTTTAACTCCAATTCTAGGAGAACCCCAGCTCCAGGGGAATCTGACACCCTCTTCTGACCTCCATGGCATTGCACGACATGGGTGCACAAACCTACATGCAGACAGTACATTCACACACATAAAAAAATAAATAAAAAAAAATAAAAATTAAATAAAATATTAAAAAAAAAAGAATCAAGCCTTGGGGCTGAAGAGATGGCTCAGTGGTTAAAAGCACGGACTGCAAGCTGGGCGTGGTGGTGCACGCCTTTAATCCTAGCACTTGGGAGGCAGAGGCAGGTGGATCTTTGTGAGTTCAAGGCCAGCCTGGTCTACAGAGTGAGTTCCAGGACAGCTGAGGCTATATGGAGACCCTGTCTTGCAGACAAAAAAAAAAAAAAAAAAAAAATGAGTAAAAGAAAAAAAGCACCGACTGCTCTTGCAGAGGACCCAGGTTCGATTCCCAGCACTCACATGGCAGCTAAGAACCATCTTTAACTCCAGTTCCAGGGGAATCTGACACCGTCTTCTGACCTCCATGGCATTGCATGACATGGGTGCACCAACCTACATGCAGACAGTACATACACATAAAAAATAATAAATAATTAAAAAAAAGAAAACCATAAAACAAAATTTGGAAAACCATCCTTTAAAAAAAAAAAAAAGAATCGCCGGGCATGGGGGCGCACGCCTTTAATCCTAGCACTTGGGAGGCAGAGGCAGGCAGATCTTTATGAGTTCAAGGCCAGCCTGGTCTACAGAGTGAATTCCAGAACAGCTGGGACTACAGGGAGACCCTGTCTCAAAAAGACCAAAAAAAAAAGAATCGAGAATTCGCTCTGTTAATTCTCTCAGACTGGATAAGGGCTTCCAGCCCCTACGCTTGCCACTGTGTATGACACATTCAGATCCAACACACAACCTTGGACAAAGCTGTTCTTTCAAAACATGAAGATCTAGGGAGGCGTGGAAATGCAGGTCAGTGTTCACTGGGCACAAAACACACATAGAAAACACATCATGGGGGCTGGAGAGATGGCCTAGCGGTTAAGAGCGCCGACCGCTCTTGCAGAGGACCCGGGTTCGATCCCCAGCACCCACATGGCGGCTGAAACCGTCTGAAACTCCAATTCCAGGAGAACTCCAGTTCCAGGGGAATCCGACGCCCTCTTCTGACCTCCGCGGCATTGCACGACACAGGTGCACAAACCTGCACGCAGACAGTACACTCATACACATACAAAAATAAATAAAATTAAAAAAAAAAAGAAAACACATCATGCTTTAGAAAAGCCGTCTCCATCTGACAAGTTGCGTTCTTTAAATGCACAACCCAGAGTGCTGCCACAGAATAATGAAGGACTGGCTGGGAAGTGCACGTGTCCCCAAAGCAAACTCTGTCAAAGACTCTTGGACAATACAAAAAAATTACAATGATCCTGGGGGCTGGAGAGATGGCCTAGCGGTTAAGAGCGCCAACCGCTCTTGCAGAGGACCTGGGTTCGATCCCTAGCACCCACATGGCGGCCGAGAACCGTCCAAAAACTCCAATTCCAGGAGAACTCCAGTTCCAGGGGAATCCGACACCCTGTTCTGACCTCCGCGGCATTGCACGACACGGGTGCACAAACCTGCATGCAGACAGTACATTGATACACATACAGAAATAAATAAAATTAAAAAAAAAAATTACAATGATCCTAAATGTTTGTGGATGAATTTTTTCCTGAAGCTTAATGACCAACTTCTCCAGCTCACAACAACAAATACTAATTTCCTCTATCAGGGGCCCTTGGGCCTGCTGAGGCTCTCTCGGTACTGGCTGGGCTGGGCTGGGGTCCAGGCTGTGAGTAGTTGGTCTGTTGTAGATTTTCTGTGACTGGAGGCTCCTGGGAAATATTTTCCCGCATGAAAGACCACACCACAAGAATGTAAAAGGGAGAGTAGAAAACAGGATGTCTCTTCCTGGATTCCCTTGAAATCAGTGTACTGTGTCTTCCAACACATTCCACAGTGGAAAGTTAGTTATCTGGTCACACCCAACACCAGCACTGTAGAGCAAAGCGTTTTGCCACCCACTCTATTGCACTTCTAATCCACACAGCAGGAGGGAATAGAGAACAAAAATCAAATCTACCATGCTCCCACATATTGTGCTGGTGCTCACCCTTCTAGTCTTCCTTATGCTGATTGTGCATGGTTAAATAATAATGTAAAAACAAGCTTATTCCTCGTGTGGTAGCCCATGCCTGTGACCCCACCCTGAGGAGGAGGCAGCAAAGGGATCAGAAGTTCAAGAACAGCCTCAGCTACAGCATGAGTTTCAGACCCACCTGAGTTGCGTAAGACCCTGACTCAAAACAATGACAACAAAATTTAGACTTTTGTTTTTATTTTGTTTTTGTTTTTTGAGACAGGGTCTCCCTGTAGCCCCAGCTGGCATGAAATTTGCTATGTACACCAGGCTGGACTCAACATTCAGAGAGCCACCTGTCTCCACGTCCTGAGTGCTGGGATTAGAGGTGTGGGCCCTCACGCCCACCCTAGACTTTTTCTACAGTGTTATACCCATTGTATTTTTCTTTTAACATTTATTTGTTTGTTTATTATGATTTTTTTTTCTTTATTTATTAGACTGAAAGATGTCATGTCTGAAGTCTCCTCCTTGGCAAGCCCAAACCACCATCAGTTTGGCCCTTGTGTTCCACACTGGGGTTTTCCCTTCCGATGGTCACCAAATGAGGTCCAGTAAGCACCTCACCCTGTCTTGATCTTCCTGTACTGGTCTCCATGGTACAGACTGGGTAGTCCAACAATGGCATTCTATACTCTGAAGAGGCTGAAACCTCAGTATTAGCTCAGTCCACAAGCTAGATGTCTCAGCAGTCCCCATCTGTCACTGAATGTTTGGAGGATTCTTGGAGAGACATGAGTCTTCAGTCCATATTGAAAGGTTGAAAAGCTGTGACTCATGTCTTTGAAGGATGGCAAAAGCAGTGGCAGCCACAGGGTAGCTGCACTTGCCAGTAAGACAGACAAAACAACTGTGCTCTTCTTTTTTCTTTCTTTCTTTCTTTCTTTCTTTCTTTCTTTCTTTCTTTCTTTCTTTCTTTCTTTCTTTCTTTCTTTCTTTCCTTTCTTTCTTTCTTTCTTTCTTTCTTTCTTTCTTTCTTTCTTTTCTTTCTTTAAATTTATTTATTATGTGTACCCACACACATGGCACAGCACACAACTAGATGCCAGGAAACAACTTTCATGAGTTGGCTCTTCTTTCCAGCATATGGATTCCAGTGATTAAAAGCAGGTCATCGTAAGCTGGGCGTGGTGGCGCACACCTTTAATCCTAGCACTTGGGAGGCAGAGGCAGGCGGATCTTTGTGAGTTCAAGGCTACCCTGGTCTACAGAGCGAGTTCCAGGCCAGCTGGGGCTACAGGGAAACCCTATCTCGAAAAGACAAAAAAAAAAAAAAAAGCAGGTCATCTGGCTTGACAGCAAGCTGAGCCTTTACCTGCTGAGCTATTTCCCAGGCCCCTCTGTCCACTCTTACTCTATTCAGCTTCTTTCAGCTTCCGTTTTCCCTTCCCTGGCCTCCTGTACTTTACAAACTTCCTTATCCCCACCATGTCCTATAATGAATCAAAACAAAACAAAACAAAACAAGTGTGGCTGGAGACATGGTCAGAGGTTAAGAGCACTGACTGCTCTTGCAGAGAACCTGGGCTCAAATCTCAGCACACACGTGGCAGCTAACAAACATCTGAAACTCTAATTCTAGGGGATCTGACACCCTCTTCTGGCCTCCTTGGGCATTACATAACAGTACACCTACATGCAGGCAACACACTCATATACATAAAATATAAATAAAAATAAAAGTAATAAAGAAAAATTTAAAAAGAAAAGAAAAAACAGCTGGGCATAGTGGCACACACCTTTAATCCCAGAACTCAGGAGGCAAAGGCAGGAGGATCTCTGAGTTTAAGGCCAGCCTGGTCTACACAGTGATTTCCAGGACAGCTGGGGCTATGGGGAGACCCTGTCTTAAAAAGAGAAGACAGACACCCCACCTCCACTACTTTCTGGAAGCTGTTATGTTTGCATGATGTTCTAGTTTGCCTTTAATTGCTGTGACAAACACTCTGACCAATACCAACTTGGGGAGGGAAGCCCAAGATAGGAACTCAGGACAAATGTAATCAGGTGGCTTAGGATACAGGGTCCAAAAGTCAGAATCAGCAAGAGAATGAGTAATGGTCCCAACAGAGAGGAATACAAAGTTAACTGAGGCATGGCATCTGTGGGCACCTGGTGGGGCCGTCAGCAAACAAGATGGCTACTAAGGTACATTCCTTTATAGGGCCTGGGTGGAACCTCAGGTAAGGGGAAATGGTCATAAGATTGACAGCCTCTGGAGGAAGTGGACACCTGTATGTCCCTTGGAATTCTGGGAAACTTGGATCTAACATTCCAGTCTTTTGATTATAGGGGAATGGGATGCTGTTCTCTCTTCTGTATCTGCTTCAGAGCTGAGGAGGGATGAAGTCTTGAGGGAACAACTGTCAGGCTGGAGGGTTAGAATCCAGTCTCCCATCTTGGCTGTCCTAGTTGCTTGGTGTTCTGGTCCAGATCAGTAGTGGCCAGAAGTTCGTGTACAGTTTTTCTGTAACTGAAAAGACAAGCTTATGTGAGTATACCAATCCATGGACTTCATAGTACCAGTGAGGGGACTAGTGGGTATATTAGTGATTGGAGGGTCCCTGTCTAGAATTTCCAGAGGAAGAGAGGAATTTGAAAAAAGTATTTTTAATACTCAGGGCTTCAGAATGAAAGCCAGCTTAACCATGACCTGTTTCTGAGTTATTTTCTAGCATGGCACAGTAGATCTTTTACCTATCTCTATGGTATTCCTTTGACCATAGTTTCCTGTTGGGGTGTTTAAAACCACACAGTTAGCTCAGATAAATTAAATTAGTTTTGGTGTTAAGGTCAGTTGAGATTCTGGTCCTTAAGGGTCATTTAGGCCTTGTGCCTGGCTCTTTTTACCAGTTCCATCTACGTGAGGACAAAGTCAGGTCTTGCTTGACTAGAGCTTCCCTTTGAAGCATGAGGAGCTTCTCTATACCGACTTTTCTCCTTTGACTGGACACTGGCCAGAAGAAGTCCTCTAAAGTGAATCTCCAAGACCTCCCTGGCTCAGGATGACTGGTGACTCACTGCCATAGGACATGTACAAAGGTGCCAATGCAGGACCCTAGGACTTAAGTCGACCTTAGAGGGTAAGGGCCAAAAGATTGTCCCTTCAAACCCTTTTCCCAAATCAGATTGGAGCTTTAAGTATGGTTGTTAAACCCCCAAGAGGGTCAGTTGAATGCTTTCTTATATAACATAAATTGACTTAAATATTCTTTATAAATTCTTTTTTTTAGTAGTTCTTTTTAAAAATTTTTATTTCTATTGTTATTAAACTATTTCCATAAGTCATACATCATTTTTCAATCGAATCTAGAGTCGCTTCCCTTTCCATGCTCCCACCCTACCCGGGTCCCTGCACTCTGCCATACATGTCCTGCATCTTTTTCTGAGTCTTTCCAGAGTTTTGTTTCCAGTTCTTTTGTTGTTGTTGTTCTCTCCAACTTGTATTGCTTCAGTATATATACATATATATACACATAGTTATATATATATATATATACATTTATATATATACATACATACATGCACATATCACTTGAATTGGAGGACTTTTCCTAAAAGATGTCATGTTTTCCTTAAGGAAGTGCTTGAAGGCTCCTCCTTGGCAAGCCCAAACAACCATCAATCCTGCACTTGTGCTCCACATTGGGTTCTTTCCCTCCTATTCCCCTAAATGAAGTCTGGTAAGCATGCATCCTGTCTTGATCCCCTTGTACTGGCCTCCATGATACATCCCAGGTAGTCCAACAATGGCAGTCTATATTCTGACAAGGCTGAAATCCCCTTAGCTGCTTAATTCACAAGCTGGGTATCTCAGTAGTCCCCATCTGGCATTGAAGGTTTGGAGAATTCTTGGAGAGACATGAGCCTTCAGTCCATATTGGAAGGTTAAAAAGCTGTGTCTCATGTCCTTGAGGAGTGCCAAAAGCAGTGGCAGTCACAGAGCAGATGCACTTGCCAGTAAGAATTGAAGACAGGCCAAACAACAGTACTCCCTCCTTTTTCTTTTTGTCTTTTTACTAAGATCTCAAGTTCTATGTCTGCAGTACAGTTTTTCTAGTCTTACTATTTCTGATCGTACTTTCCTTTTGGATGCTTAAGACCACACAGTTAGCCCAGATTAACCATGGTTTTTGTTTTCTTGAGGTCAGTTGAGGATCTGGTCCTCAGGGGTCTCTTGGGGTTTTTTTGGGGGGGAGGGGGGAGCCCCTTGCTCCTTTCAGCTTTTCATTTACCAGTTCCATCCACTTGAGGACAAAATCAGGTCTTGCTAGATCTTTATAAATTCTTAATTGCTGTTGCAAAACATTCTGACTAATAGTGAGAGCTCATGACAGGAGCCTGAAGGTAGTAACTGCAGCAAAGGCTAGGAAGGGATGCTGCTTACTGGCTTGTGTTGCTGGCTCATGTTTAACCTATTGTATACACTACAGAAATATCTGGCCAAGGATGGCATTGCCCACAATGGGCTCAGACCAGTCCAATAAAGGCAGTTATTGAGGTTTCTTAGCTCAGGTGTGTCAAGTTGGCATTAAACCTATCCAGTAAAGCACACAATCTGTTCTTTAACCTAGTCCAGGAAATAAACCCAAGATAATAAAGAGGCTAAAAACAATAGCTTCTAGGACTATCTTAAATGATGGCCACATTACTTGTCCCCAGATTTTGAATTACGGCTTTGAGAAGAAAAAGGAGGGGAGGGCATTATCACATACCTACAGAAGGCAGGAAATGCTTAAATCAAGCTCACCAGAATTGGTTTCATTCGGACTGTTCTCATATGGTCCCCAGAAGTGAAACCTAATTTTTCTTAAAAATGTTAAAAGTAACATGTGGCGAGTATAACAGATATATAGCAGAGTTATAGAAGTTAATGTACCAACAGCAAGTCACAATAAACATATAAGAAACTAAAGACTAGATCTGTGACACATTTAAAGAAAACAAAAAGCATATTTCACTTTAAGTGCAAAAATAGAGTATATAATCCTTACCAAGTGATTTTTACCAAATGTTCGTTCTATTAATCCATTGCATCCATAGGGTGTTAACACTTTGTTTATAATTTTTGCCAACTGTAGCATTTTGTAAGTAAACCAGAATAAACACTTTTATCATAGATGTAGCTAATGATTATTAATTCTTTTTAAAGGACCTAAAGTTTCCCCCAAATTTTATTGCATGCTATTGATCCCATCAGATCAAAAGCACTTGCCAAACTGAATAAGTTAGAAAGTAAATAATTTTGGTTCACAAAAATGTGCAGTGTTCTCAAAACTCAATAGTTACCCATTAACATAAATCTCTAAAGCTTAACTTAAAGAGTTGGAAGATAAGTTTCACAGTAATGTATATTTACCTTTAACATATTATGTTTATGTCACAATAGTGCTTTTTAGTGTTCACAATTTATAGCTTCAGTTTGTACATATATAACCCAGGAGCATAAGGGACAATTCTCACGACTATAACTATCCCTAAAGGGAAAAAAATGAATTACCACCCCATATAGAACTATAATAATGGTATGAATTTAAAACAAATTAACACAACATGGTTTTTCATGGGAGCTGTTTTTAAAATATCAGCATGTGAATTTGGATATTTTATCTAGCAGCTACACCTTTATTCACTAAGAAATTGTGCATTAATTTTTTCTAACCTTACCTTAAATTTTAAACTGTCTTAAGGGGGGAGGGGACAGTACAAACAAACAAACAAATAAACCTTCAAAATGCAGTTTGAACATCTGAAATCCAAATGACCTATTTAATACTCAAGTCTAAGACAATTTTTTAAAAACTTTTGAATAACTTTTATTTTACCCTTGAATATCAAACTGATTGGTAGTCATAAAATCAATTTTTATAGACTGTCCACATGTTGCATAGTACTGAAAGTCCCCAGCCGTGGAACACAATTTCTTGTATGTGCTATAACCACATTATAGAATTCTTAAAAGCAAACAGTACTTTTTTTTTTTTTTTTTGTCTTTTCAAGACAGGGTCTCCCAGTAGCCCCAGCTGGCCTGGAACTCACTCTGTAGACCAGGCTGGCCTTGAACTCACAGAGATCCACCTGCCTCTGCCTCCCAAGTGCTAGGATTAAAGGCGTGCGCCACCACGCCTGGCTGCAAACAATACTTTATACCCATACTCATACATAAGGTTTTAAAACTTAAACTTATTGAAATATTTTAACAAGTAATGAAAAACAATTATATATCCAGTTTGTACTGAAGGCTAGCCATAACTAAAGTCACAATACAATAATTAAAGACAGTTTCACCAAGGAAGAAGCTAAAGAATAAGGTGTCAGGAAACATTCAGTCCTACCAAGGCAATACAAAACCAAGACAATTAAGCAATGAACAATACCAAAAAACATTTTAGACTGTTTCATTGGAGAGAAGAAATTGTAGTTCACAAGTATCCAGGGGAAGTGTGTGCTATTATTTATGGCAGCACTGCTGTCAAAAGCCTGGCTAAGTAGAAGAAAAGAAAACAGACATTTGTTTTAACCATAAGGGTTAAAAATCAGGTCTTCAGAGGTCTGGAAAAACAAGTTGAAAGGAAGGAAACTGAAGTTAGAATACCTGCAACTTTAAAACAGTTTAATTTGGAGATCAAATCCAGTCTTAACAGATAACAAATAAAACCTTTACATAACCAGTTTAGAATTTTTTTGTATGAACTTAGGAACCCAGGTTCAAATTAGGCCTTTGAAAAAGTTTAAGAGGCATGCCAAAAGTAAACTTAATTTATGTGCACAATACAGAATAAAAGAACTTTGAAGTGGCCACTTTTAGCAGAAACCAACACAGAACAACACACATGACATGAATCTTAGATGCATGGGAGAACAGTTAACACACAGACAGCTTGCACAGACATATGACTTAATATAATGAGAGATTCCCCCCCTTTTTTTTTTTAATCTCATAGAATAACTTGATGTCAAGGCACAGTAAGTTCTCAGTTTTCTAGTCTGCTGCACACCTTGGCTGTGCAGGGCTGCGGAACCATTAATTTTTCACTGTCACATTTACACACAATTATTTAGAGTTTAAGACATTTTTTAGTTAGCTCCATTAAAACACTTTTGTACTCCAAGCCCCCAAATGCTGGGTTGATTTCATTAAATGCCTGTTCCACCTTAACTTACAGTCCTGTTAAGGAGGGCCAGCTGCCTGGCATCTTACTATGATGGATCTTGTATTTCTAGGGGAGTGGAGCCGTGGAAACTCTAGCTGCTTGGAGCTCGCTGCATGAACCCTTTGTGTGCATGCTTGCCTGCATGAACGGAATATACAAGACAAAGATTCACTAGGTGGGCGCCTATTCACTCTGGTACCAGACACCAACTGGTCCCTCTTGGACTCGGTCCCCAGGTGGCTTGGCCAAGAGATTCCCCAGTTCAAGCCCAGACAACAGGAGAGTTGTCTCTACCCTCCTGTCCAGTACTGGAGTGTCCTCCAGATTCTTTACAGATGGAGGCAACAGTGTCCCAGACCACTCATGAGAAGACAGACAGAACAACAAGACAGACACAACTGCGGTACCTGTTGGGGCCCAGTCTTAGTCTGTCTAGGCATCCCCACATGGGGTGTGTGTGTGTGTGTGTGTGTGTGTGTGTGTGTGTGTGTGTCTCGATCCCGGACGAGCCCCCAGATGTAAGACCCAAAACGAACCTTACACTTGGGAGACCCCAGAGTGAGAGAAGCAGAGACAAATCTCAATGCAAAAGCAAGAAGTTTATATTTGCAGCGTGCTGGGGTTCACCTGTACAGCAGGGAAAGGCAGAACCCCAAACAAACCCGTACTCGCTTTTTTTTTTTTTTTTTTTTTTTTTATTTTTTTTGGTCTTTTTGAGAAACAGGTCTCCCTGTAGCCCCAGCTGTTCCGGAACTCCACTCGTGTGAGACCATGCTGGCCTATGAACTCAAACATCCGCCTGCCTCTGCCTCCAAGTCTAAGGATTAAGGTGCGTGGCGCCACCACGCCCGGACTAGTACTCAGTTTTACATGTTGAGTAGAAACAGATTACAGCAACAGGCAACGATTATTTTCTTTATTGGTCACTCAAAGTGACCTTTAACCCAGATTGGATTACTTTTGAAAATTAAGGAAATACTTAGTGTGTTGTTATCGAGGTGTCCTGGGGGTCCAGACTCTCAGGGGGCTCTTACGGAACTTGGCAACCACTGTGGTTTCCTGTTATTTTGCCTAACCTGTTGTTTGTTAACTATTATTCACTAACCTGGGGAGGGAGCTGCTAGTTTTGCAAGGTGGAGTTGTTTATTGAGATGGAAAATCCCACTGGCCTCCTTCTGTCCCTTCACTAAAGAAATGCATAGGCATATTTTAAAACCTGGATCATGTGTTCAGCCACTCACTTAACTGTGTGTGATGCTTCATGCCAGGTCGGTACAACAATTGACATAACAAATCTAATCCCTGACCTCACAATTGCCATTGTGATGAGAGAGATAAGATTGCAGGCAATTACAAAGCATTAAGATGGACATTAGGAGGAGAAGGGAGTCCAGGATGGTAGGTGGGCGCACGCCTTTAAATCCTGCGCTCTGGGAGGCAGAGGGCAGGCAGTTCTTTGTGAGTTTCAAGGCCAGACTGGCACTACATAGTGATTCCAGACACTGGGGCTATAGGAAGAGCCGCGCCTTATCAGTCCAAAAAAAAGTAGGGGGAGGATGAGTTGCATGATGGAAAAAGAGTGGTCTAATTAATTCGACAGTTTGAATTTGAAATGTCCCACAACAGGTACGTTTGGAAAGCTCTACAGCCAGGAATGCTATCTGGGGAGACAAGTGGAACCTTTAGGAGGCAGGCCTGGCTGCTGGAAGTGGCTCAGCAGGGGTGGGCTTTGAGGGTGTAGCTGGCCCTGGTTCTGGTCTTATGTTACTTCCTGAGCTGTGATGATGTGAACAGCCTGCATCACATGCTTCTTCCACTGTGAATGGAGCTGCTCTGTCTTACATTCCCAGCCATGATGGCCTGAATCCCTCTAAAAACATGACCCAAATACATCTTTCCTCACTAACGTAGGCTTCCACAGGCATTTTGTCATAGTGAACCAAAGTAACTACAATACACTCATTACTGGGTATGGAACAGAAGTTCTATTTCTTCATTTTCATTCTACAGATTGGAAAACCGTATCACAGGGGTTTTTTTTTGTTTTTTTTTTTTAGTGGTGAACAGGTCCCTTAGCCCCAAGCTAGCCTGGAACTCACTAATGTTGTAGTACCGCCTAGTCTGGCCTTGAAGAATCACAGAGATCTGCCTTCCATCTGGGCCCTCCAAATGCGGGATTAAAGGTGTGTGCCGCCAAACGCCTGGCGTTTTTCTAAACTTCGGATGTAGTGAATTACCCAGTGGATTTTATTAAATTCTGATCCTGATTTATTGGGTCTGGGGACAGCCAGTGATTCGGCCTTGTCCAACAAACTCCCACGTTGGAACAGAATCGCTATGAAACTCTGGCTCTTTCCCAATGTCACCTCTTGGCCATGGCACCAGATTTCTAACCTTCAGTCTAACTCGAGTGTCTGCAATTTCATCACCTCTTTAGAGGTCCTGACTCAAGGTCTCTTGTGATTCTAAAATTCTGATTCTGGTGGGAGGATAATTTGAGAAATAAAATGATGGTAGTAGGAAGTTTAGCCCAGGCTGGGAAGAATATGCACAGTTCTCTGGAAACTTTCTTAAGTCTGTAATTACAAAAAGCCCATGTGATGCTCACGAGTCCCTCTCCTGGCTTGGAAACATTAATACAAACTCACTGGAGTCCCTTTTGCAAGGCCTGTCCCAGAGGTAAAAACAAACATTAAAGAACTTCTTATTAAAATAATAACCATGTAGAGATGAGGAACCTTTAACTTGGTGCTAGGTAGGTGCTTATTTAATGCTCACAACAACCCCAAGTGGAAGGGCTGTGACTCATTCACACTCTGCAACTGGCTTACCCCAAAGAGATCCAGCTAGAGAAAGAACAGCACTGGCAGCCATGCTCAGGGTTTTCCGTAGGCGTGTGCTCTAGAGAACACTGCTCCCAGGAAACAGTTTCAACTGACCAGGAAAACTATTGAAAGCTATGGAATAGCTGGGCATGGTGGCGCACGCCTTTAATTCCTCGACTGACTCGGATGGGCAAGGCGAGGCGGATCTTTGTGAGGTTCAAGGCACGCCTGGTCTACAGAGAGAGTTCCAGGACAGTCTGGGGGCTACAGGAGACCCGTGTCTTGAAAGGAAAAAAATAAAAGCTATGGAATAAGGGTTCTGATCATTTTATACATCATACCTTCCTGCAACTACCAGCTTCAGTACCTACATATAAGGGACCATGTATCAAATGCCTGCCTCTCCCTCCCAATCTCCAATGAAAAGAGGGCTGAAGGACCTGCCAAAGGTAAAATATAATAAAAATGTAGCCAACAGGAGCCATGCATTTATAGATATGTTATTGGAAGTACTCTATTCCTCCATGCTCCGTCCAAGTTTGTTTACAACCTATACCATCAGGAGATAATTGTTTACATACACACCAGATGTAGGCAACATAGCACTTCATGAGACAGTATACAGCATCAAATGCATAAGCTATAATGGTGATAATAACTACAACTGTGATTTAGTGATCACGCTCTGTGCTCCTTTAATCTTCCAGGTGAGTATAGAATTTAAAGGGTAAGTTCTACCTTTCTCGCTAGGTTTCCTTGGGTAGGTCATGATGGTCAGAGGGCATCACATGAGCAAAGCTTAGCCAAAAATAAACTTCAGGCCTTGGGGAAGATTCTGAAAAAGCCAACCTGTCAGCAGTAGAGAGTTCAACCAGTCAGTCATCAAAGGGTTTTCAAGTACTTACAATGTGCCAGGCACTGTGTGAGAGGATAAGGATATAAAGATGAAGAAGACACAGCTGCTGTTAAAAGCTTCGAGGTCACATAGGGGGCCTGGGTGAAGGAAGGTGTATGCTGTGTGCCACAGAGGGCTTATCATATGACTTAAGAAGGGTGTCCAGGTGGTGCATTGCTGGTACAATGTCTGTGATCCCAGCACTCAACGAGTCATGAGGCAGG
Organism: Rhizomys pruinosus; assembly: GCA_009823505.1. NCBI lineage: Eukaryota > Metazoa > Chordata > Mammalia > Rodentia > Spalacidae > Rhizomys > Rhizomys pruinosus. The sequence continues at coordinate 4,066,136 of VZQC01014413.1, read as the reverse complement.
AGCACTGGGAGCTTGAAGCCAATTAGGCCAAGGCAGGACGAAGCAGAAATTGTGAGATATTTCTTGATGGAGGATTGAATGTTTGAGAGGAATTGACTATTAGAGTAGTGGGTTCCGGGTTTTTAAACCGTGTAAAACTGGGGAGGAGTGAAGGTGGGAGGGGGAAAGGGAGAGGGTGAGGAAAGCGCGCGCGTATGTGGCGCATCTGCCTTTAATCCTAGCCACTCAGGAGGCAGAGGCGGGAGTCTTTTGAGTTTCAGAGGCCAGCCTGGTCTGCCGAGTGAGTTCCACAGTCAAGCTGGGGGGTCGCTACAGGGAGACCCGTCAGCCTGGATAAGACAGAAAAAAAGCAGACACGGTGGCTATGACAACAAACATGGTCACGTGTGGCTCAAGAAACCAGGTTTCAACACATGGTGGGCTTTCACCCTTTTACGATTCTAGCACTTTCCGGAGGCAGAAGGCAGGTGAATGTCTGTGAGTTCCGGAAGGATCTCTGTAGTTCAGTCCAGCCTGTTTGACAGGGTGTTTACAGAGTGAGCTCCTCAGTCAGCTCCAGATCACTAGGTTCTATAGGAAGACCAATCTCAGACCAAAAAAGAAAGCACTGGAAAAGAGCCGGTGTGTGAGACAAGAAGGAGCCCCTTTTCAGGAGAGCAGACGTGGCTGGGTGCATCGGAGAGGGAATGGCAAGCTCCTGACGTTGGATACTTTGACTGGAGTTGTGAGGGGAAGACAGGGAGAGGATGAGATCCAACAATGGACCTCTTCATTTTACATAAAGCAGTAATATTGGTGCACACCTTTAGAATCCCNCTCAGGCATCAGACTTGGCAACACTCATCTTTACTGCTGAGCCATTTTGCCAGGCTTAAGTTTTTCTTTTCTTTTCCATTTTGTTTTGTTTTTGTGGCAGGATCTTACTGCATAGCCCTGGCTGGCCTGCAACTTTCTTTTTTTTGGTCTTTTTGAGACAGGGTCTCCCTGTAGCCCCAGCTGTCCTGGAACTCACTCTGTAGACCAGGCTGGCCTTGAACTCACAAAGATCCGCCTGCCTCTGCCTCCCAAGTGCTAGGATTAAAGGCGTGCGCCACCACGCCCGGCTAGTACTCAGCTTTTATACATTTTGAGGAGAACAGATTACAGCAACAGCAACGAGTTATTTCTTTATTGGTCACTCAAAGTGACCTTTACACAGATTGGTTACTTTTGAAAATAAGGAAATACTTAGTATGTTGTTATGCAGGTGTCCTGGGGGTCAGACTCTCAGGGTGGCTCCTTACTGGAACTGCAACCAACTGTGGCTTCCTATTATTTTGCTTGCCTGTTATTTGTTAGCCTATTATTCACTAACCTGGGGAGGAGCTGCTGTTTTGCAAGGTGGAGTTGTTTATTGAGATGGAAAATCCCACTGGCCTCCTTCTGTCCCTTCACTATAGAGAATGCATAAGGCATATTTTAAACCTGGATCATGTGTTCAGCCACTCACTTAACTGTGTGTGATGCTTCATGCCAGGTCGGTACAACAATTGACATAACAAATCTAATCCCTGACCTCACAATTGCCATTGTGATGAGAGAGATAAGATTGCAGGCAATTACAAAGCATTAAGATGGACATTAGGAGGAGAAGGGAGCCAGGTGTGGTGGTGCACGCCTTTAATCCTAGCGCTTGGGAGGCAGAGGCAGGCAGATCTTTGTGAGTTCAAGGCCAGCCTGGTCTACATAGTGAGTTCCAGGACAGCTGGGGCTATAGGGAGACCCTGCCTTAAAAAGTCCAAAAAAAAGGGGGGAGGGAATGAGTGCAATGGACAAAAGAGGTGTCTAATAATTTCGACAGTTTGAATTTGAAATGTCCCACAACAGGTACGTTTGGAAAGCTCTACAGCCAGGAATGCTATCTGGGGAGACAGTGGAACCTTTAGGAGGCAGGCCTGGCTGCTGGAAGTGGCTCAGCAGGGGTGGGCTTTGAGGGTTGTAGCTGGCCCTGGTTCTGGTCTTATGTTACTTCCTGAGCTGTGATGATGTGAACAGCCTGCATCACATGCTTCTTCCACTGTGAATGGAGCTGCTCTGTCTTACATTCCCAGCCATGATGGCCTGAATCCCTCTAAAAACATGACCCAAATACATCTTTCCTCACTAAAGTAGCTTCCATCAGGCATTTTGTCATAGTGACGCAAAAGTAACTACAATACACTCATTACTGGGTATGGAACAGAAGTTCTATTTCTTCATTTTCATTCTACAGATTGGAAAACCGATCACAGGGGTGTTTTATTTTGTTTTGTTTTAGTCAGGGAACAGGGGCTCCCGGTAGCCCCAGCTAGCCTGGAACTCACTATGTTGTAGACCAGCCTAGTCTGGCCTTGAACTCACAGAGATCTGCCTTCCTCTGCCTCCCAAATGCTGGGATTAAAGGTGTGTGCCACCACGCCTGGCAGTTTTCTAAACTTCGAACTGTGTGAATTACCCATGGATCTTTATTAAAATTCTGATCCTGATTTATTGGGTCTGGGGACAGCCAGTGATTCTGCCTGTCCAACAAACTCCCACTTGGAACAAGATGCTAGAGAACTCTGGTCTTTCCCAATGTCACCTCTTGGCCATGGCACCAGATTTCTAACCTTCAGTCTAACTCGAGTGTCTGCAATTTCATCACCTCTTTAGAGGTCCTGACTCAAGGTCTCTTGTGATTCTAAAATTCTGATTCTGGTGGGAGGATAATTTGAGAAATAAAATAAAATGGTAGTAGGAAGTTTGCCCAGGCTGGGAAGAATATGCACAGTTCTCTGGAAACTTTCTTAAGTCTGTAATTACAAAAAGCCCATGTGATGCTCACGAGTCCCTCTCCTGGCTTGGAAACATTAATACAAACTCACTGGAGTCCCTTTTGCAAGGCCTGTCCCAGAGGTAAAAACAAACATTAAAGAACTTCTTATTAAAATAATAACCATGTAGAGATGAGGAACCTTTAACTTGGTGCTAGGTAGGTGCTTATTTAATGCTCACAACAACCCCAAGTGGAAGGGCTGTGACTCATTCACACTCTGCAACTGGCTTACCCCAAAGAGATCCAGCTAGAGAAAGAACAGCACTGGCAGCCATGCTCAGGGTTTTCCGTAGGCGTGTGCTCTAGAGAACACTGCTCCCAGGAAACAGTTTCAACTGACCAGGAAAACTATTGAAAGCTATGGAATAGCTGGGCATGGTGGCGCACGCCTTTAATCCTCGCACTCGGAATGCAGAGGCAGGCGGATCTTTGTGAGTTCAAGGCCAGCCTGGTCTACAGAGAGAGTTCCAGGACAGCTGGGGGCTACAGGGAGACCCTGTCTTGAAAAGACCAAAAAAAGAAAGCTATGGAATAAAGGGTTCTGATCATTTTATACATCATACCTTCCTGCAACTACCAGCTTCAGTACCTACATATAAGGGACCATGTATCAAATGCCTGCCTCTCCCTCCCAATCTTCCAATGAAAAGAGGGCTGAAGGACCTGCCAAATGGTAAAATAAATAAAAATGTAGCCAACAGGAGCCATGCATTTATAGATATGTTATTGGAAGTACTCTATTCCTCCATGCTCCGTCCAAGTTTGTTTACAACCTATACCATCAGGAGATAATTGTTTACATACACACCAGATGTAGGCAACATAGCACTTCATGAGACAGTATACAGCATCAAATGCATAAGCTATAATGGTGATAATAACTACAACTGTGATTTAGTGATCACGCTCTGTGCTCCTTTAATCTTCCAGGTGAGTATAGAATTTAAAGGGTAAGTTCTACCTTTCTCGCTAGGTTTCCTTGGGTAGGTCATGATGGTCAGAGGGCATCACATGAGCAAAGCTTAGCCAAAAATAAACTTCAGGCCTTGGGGAAGATTCTGAAAAAGCCAACCTGTCAGCAGTAGAGAGTTCAACCAGTCAGTCATCAAAGGGTTTTCAAGTACTTACAATGTGCCAGGCACTGTGTGAGAGGATAAGGATATAAAGATGAAGAAGACACAGCTGCTGTTAAAAGCTTCGAGGTCACATAGGGGGCCTGGGTGAAGGAAAGGTGTATAGCTGTGTGCCACAGAGGCTTATCAATGACTTAAGAAGGGTGTACAGGTGGGCATGCTGGTAAATGTCTGTGATCCCAGCACTCAACGAGTCATGAGGCAGGAGCACTGGGAGCTTGAAGCCAATTAGGCCAAGGCAGGACGAAGCAGAAATTGTGAGATATTTCTTGATGGAGGATTGAATGTGAGAGGAAGTGACTATTAATAAGTGGGTTCCTGGGTTTTTAACTGTAAAACTGGGGAGGAGGGAAGGGGGAGGGGGAAAGGGAGAGGGGGGAAGCCGGGCGTGGTGGCGCATGCCTTTAATCCTAGCACTCAGGAGGCAGAGGCAGGTGGATCTTTGTGAGTTCAAGGCCAGCCTGGTCTACAGAGTGAGTTCCACGACAGCTGGGGCTACAGGGAGACCGTGCCTGGAAAAGACAGAAAAAAGACAGACACGGTGGCTAAGACAAACATGGCAACGTGGTGGCTAAGAACCGGTTTCAAACATGGTGGTGCACACCTTTAATTCTAGCACTCCGGAGGCAGAGGCAGGTGGATGTATGTGAGTTCAAGGGATCTCTGTTAGTTCAAGTCCAGCCTGTTTACAGAGTGGTTTACAGAGTGAGCTCCAGTGAGCTCCAGATCAGCTGGTTCTATAGGAAGAACCAATCTCAAAAAAAAAAGAAAGCACTGAGAAAGAGCCAGTGAGACAAAGAAAGGAGCCCCTAGGAGAGCAGACGTGGGCTGGGTGCATCGGGAGGGAAGGCAGACTCCTGGCTTGGAGACTTTGACTGGAGTTGTGAGGGGAAGACATGGGAGAGGATGAGATGACAAAAATGGACAGCTCTATTTGAAGTAAAGGAATGAAATTGGTGCACACCTTTAATCCCAGCACTTGGGAGGCAGAGCCAGAGCCAGGTGGGGTCTCTGCGAGTTTGGGGGCTAGAGAGTGGCTCAGCAGTGAAGAGCACTTGCAGAAGACCCAGATTCAAATTCCAACAACCCATATGGTGGTTAACAACCACCCATAATTCCAGTTCCAGGGGGTCCCATGCCCTCTTCTGTCCTTCAAGGGCACTGCATGACACGGGTGTACTTACATAAGTGCAGGTGCATGTAAAATAAAATAAAATTAAATTAAAATAAAACAAATAACATAAAAATAAATATGTTGTTGTTTTTTGTTTTTTGGTCTCTTTGAGACAGGGTCTCCCTGTAGCCCCGGCTGGCCTGGAACTTGCTATATAGACCAAGCTGGCCTTGAACTCACAGAGATCAGAATGCCTCTGCCTCCCAAGTGCTGTGATTAAAGGTGTGTGCCACCATGTCCAGCATAAATACATTTTTTTTTTTTGCCTTTTTGAGACAGGGTCTCCCCATAGCCCCAGCTGGCCTTGAACTCACAGAGATCCCCCTCCCTCTGCCTCCCGAGTGCTAGGATTAAAGGCGTGCGCCACCACGAATAAAATATTTTTTTAAAAAAGAAATGGAATTGGTACCCAGGCACCAGTGTAACCCCTACACTTGGGAGGCTGAGACAGGAGAATTCCTGTGAGTTTCAGGCCTGCCTGGGACACAGACACAGTGTGTAAAATCCTGTCTAAAACACAAAACAAAAACAGTAGAAGGAGGAGGGGGAAGAGGAAAAGGAGAAGGATCTAGGGGACGAATAATAATAACAATAGTGGGTGTAGTGGTACACACCTCCCGATACCTGGAAAACAGAGGTGGGTGGATCTCTGGGAGTTCAAGGCCAGCCTGATCTACTTAGAGATTTCCCAGCCAGCCAGGGCTACATAGTAACATACCATCTAACAATAACAACAACAAAAAAGAGAATGTGAAAGATGAACAAAGACATTATTTCATAGAGCAATGGAAATGACCCAGTAGAGGCAAGCAAGGCAGAGAGAGAGAGAGAGAGAGAGAGAGAGAGAGAGAGAGAGAGAGAGAGTGTTCATGAAAAAGAAGCTTGCTGGAAAGAGGTCTTTGAGTCATAGAGAGGGCATGGGACCTAGTGCACATGTTTGAGCATTGTAAAAACCATTAAATATTAGCCTTTTTGGTCTTCTTGAGACAGGGTCTCCCTGTAGCCCCATCTGTCCTGGAACTCACTATGTCGGCCAGGCTGGCCTTGAACTCACAAGGATCCATCTGCCTCTACCTCCCAAGGGCTGGAATTAAAGGCCTGTGCCACCACACCTGGCCAGTCTTTTCTTTCAAACCCAGTAAAACTCAACTTGGTTTATGATAAGGAATTCTAATTTTTCAGTCCTACCACACCCTGTAAGACTTTTCTTAAAGGAAAGTCTTACAGGGTGTGGTAGGCACCAGTCTCTTAAGGGAAAGTCCCAGATCAGTTCCTGAATCTGATGGCCTGGAGCAGTGGAGCTCTTTCCTCTGTAGAACAGGCTGGCCTTGAACTCACAGATCCTCCTGCCTCAGCCTCCTAAATGCTGGGATTGAAGATGTGTACCACCACACCCAGCACCTGTTTCACTTTTTTTTTTTTTTTTTTTTTTTTTCACCTACATTTTTTTTTATTGTATTTATTTATTAATTTTAAACAATTAAGACAATGTGTTCCTGCTCATTCCCCCACCCGTCAGAGCTCGTGCCATTCTGCCAAACATGCCTTTCCATCTCTTAGTCTTTTCTCAATATTTTTCCATGGGACCGAGTTGACTGTTTTGAGCAGAAGTTCAGCTGTTTCAGTCAGTTCTCTGATGCACAGTATTTTTGTTGTTGTTGTTTCCAAAATGCATTTATGTCCCAACTGCTTTGTACAGAAGCTATGGGGGGCCCTATACACAAGAAATATTTACAACTGGGTAATTGGCACTAGCATCCCACAGATGAGGGATACCATGCAATCGTTTGTTTTTCTGGGACTGTGTTCTCTTCACTCTCAGCATGAATGTCCTAGCTCCAGCCATTTTCCGCAAAGCTCGTGATTGTCGTCTTTCTTTACTGTCTGCAATAGAACTCCATTGTGTAGTATGTACCATATTTCTCTATCCATGATCGTCAGTTGAGGGGCATTTAAGCTGGTTCAGCTCTTTGCCTTTTGTGAGAGAGCTGAAAAAAAATAACATGGCCGTGCATGTATCTCATGTGGTGGCGTAAGTCTTGAATGGGTACATGCCCAGGAGTGGTATGGCTTGGGTCGGGTTGGAAGTTCATTCAGTCTTCCAAGGGTTCCTCCACAACTGCTTTTCCATAGTGGCTGTAACGAGTTTACATTCCCCACCAGCAGTGGATGAGTGATTCCCTTTCCCACAACCATCTCCAGCACGATTGGTATCATTTGTTTTCTTGTCCTAGC
>VZQC01014413.1:4040556-4052791 GCA_009823505.1 Rhizomys pruinosus | reverse complement strand
GGGGGGGGTGGGGGGGGGGGGGGGGGGGGGGGGGGGGGGGCGCGCTCTTCCGGCACCTGCCGCTGGGCTCAAGAGATCTCCCTGTTTCACTTTTAAGGTCTGTGAAACTGGAGGAAATCTTAAAATCAGTGTCATTTATTTGATATTTATTCTTTCCCAGCACTATAAGCAATACAGAGGATTTTACATCCAAGACTACTTGGACCAGTGAACAACAGAGTTCTCCAATGTAGAGACTAAAACGGGGCCTATGCACACTGCTCACTTGGTCAGATGAAGAGGCAATGTTACCATTTTCAATAGAAGGCTCAGAGCCAGAGAGAGGTCTGTGTTAGAGATACATCAGACCCGGCTTCTGCAGACAGGACCAGGGGCCACAGAGGAAGACAGACCCAATACCACAAGCTGCTGCAAAGCTGTTCTGTTCACTGATGTTCTTCCTCCCAAGCATGTGTGAGACCCCGTCAAGGCTATACTTGGCTCACACCTGGGACAAGGCAGACGAACCTGCTTTAGGGACCAGTACTTCCTCTTGTTCAATAAAATATGGGCCCCACATCCTGTGTGGTAAAGGCAAGGAGAAGTCCCAGGGTCTGAAGGCAGGCCTGTGTCACGGCAGCAGGGCGGGGCTCCTTCTCCAGCTTGGCTTTACCTTACCTCTCCAGTGGTTGGAGATGGGGCTGGTACTCTGCTTCTGAGTCTAAGTGTAGAAGGGCTTGGGAGGTTGGGGATGCAGCTCAGTGGGTAGAGTGCTTCCCTAGCATTCGTGAAGTCCCGGGTTCGAGCCCCAGAACTGCATATGTACTGAGTATAAAGGGACGCACTTGTGATCCCAACACTAAGGAGGTGGGGGCAAAAGGAGATGTTTGAGGCCAGCCTGGGCTAATGAGACCCTGTTTCAAAAATAAATAATGATTGCTTAGGCCTGTGGTAAGAACTGGTATGTAATTGGGAACAAATACTGACAAAGCCTCTATTCCAGAGCTTATACCAATTCACCAAAGTTCATTTTGATGGCGGGTGTGGTAGTGCATGCCTTTAATCCCAGCAGATCTCTGTGAGTTCAAGGCCAGCCTGATCTATATAGTAAATTCCAGGCCAGCTAGGGCTACAGGGATACTCTGTCACAAAAAAAGACAAAAAAAAGGAAAGAAAAAGTTCACTTTGATGAGAAATTTGGACTAAACCCTGTATCTAAGTACTCTACAAATATCTTCGGCCAATTGTGCAATAATCTCAGAACTAAGTATTGTGATCATCCTTGGTCAACTGATGAGAAAAACCGAGGCACAGATAGGCTAATCATCTGTCCCAAGGTCACAGAGCTTGTAAGCTGTGGAGGTTTCGATTAAAGGCAATTATTTTTTTAGGAGACCTGGCTATTAGCTGGTGTGGTTCAACTGCCTTTCAGTTATTCCGTCCAGCCTGATAACCCCCAAACTCCCTTTGGAGGTGCTGAGTGACTCAAGAGGGAGGGGCTTTAACATCTGAAAAGCCAGCAGTGGCTTTGTAGGCTGTTTGGAGAGCCTGCTGGCGCATTCAGTAATAAGCACTCACACCATCCGTCTTGTCCTCATCTTAGCTGTGGCTCCTCCATCTCCTCCTGGCCTCATGGTCTGCGATGCTTTCTGCTCAGCCTCCCATGCTGTCCTTGCAGAGGATCCATGTCTATTTTCTTTGTTGAAGCAGAATCCTGAACTAAACTCAAACCAGCCCCAAATCACTCCCAAGAAAGATGCAAGAAAAATCTCGAGGGTGCGGACAGGTGTGAAAGGAAATTGGAAATGAGTTTTTAGGAATAGAAGCAGGTGTGGGTGAGGCTGAAGCCTTCCCTGGTCCATGGGACGCGCAGGTGTTTTCCACTGGCTCATTTAAGGGCCCGGAGCTATTAAGGATTCAGGGAGCTCAAGATAAAAGTGACTGGGCTGCTAGGTACTTCCCACTTCTCCAAGCTCATTTACAGGCAGATGTGGGCTCCTACCGCGAGGTAGGAGGTTTTCTGGGAGAAGGAAGAAGCCTCCTAAGGAGCCTTCAAAGCCATCATTCTAGTGTCAGACACCAGCTAGCATTCCTCACTCCAGGATGAGTCACCCGCATTGCTAAAGCAAGGGTCACCTCCAAATCACTGACCATCAGTGCTGGGAATTCCCAACTCTTCTATCACATTTTCCAGCTCTCCTAGGAGGTGGATAAGTTAGGTTCTCATCCAGTGCTTGGCATGACTTTTTCCAAAATACAAATCTGAATATTGACGGGCTCTAACGGGGGAAAAAGTCACTATTTTCCCACATAAGAAATAAAACCATAGTGGTTTTCTTAATGTGCAGAATACTTGTGGCATCTTCCATTAATACAAAATACTCGTGGCATCTTCCATTAATACAAAACACTCGTGGCATCTTCCATTAATACAAAATTTTCATGTTGCACACATGGAAATCTTGTGAAGAATTTGGCATCTGTTTTTTAAGCCATTTCTGTGTTTTTTCTTGTTTTGTTTTGTTTTTTACCTTTTTGAGACAGGGTCTCCTTGTAGCCCCAGCTGGCCCGGAACTTACTATGTAAACCAGGCTGGCCTTGAACTCACAGAATTCTGCCTGCCTCTGCCTCCAGAGTGCTAAGATTAAGGGTGTGTGCCACCATGCCTGGAGGTTTGTTTTGTTTTGTTTTGTCTTGTCTTTTGAGACAGGGTCTCCCTGTAGTCCCAGCTGGCCTGGAACTCACTCTGTAGACCAGGCTGGCCTTGAACTCACAAAGACCCGCCTGCCTCGGCCTCCCATGTACTAGGATTAAAGGCGTGCACCACCACACCCGGCTCATCATATTATTTTTAACAAGAAGCTGATGCTAGTTTTTATTTCATAAACCATGAAGAATAAGTTCCTACATCGTCACCTTTTCTTAACTGCAATGTTCTCATTCTACAATTGTTACACTTTCTGTACTAGATCAATGATAAGAAAGGACTGAGCCCTTGAGTTTTGTAAATAGGACAAATTTTGGGTTCAACTGAAAGAGGAACAGAGATTACATCTAGGATTGGTGGTAATCAGGCTTTAAAAACAAAACAGGCTGAGGTCAAAGCAGTTTCATTCCCAGCCCGGTGGAGAACTCCCATCCCCCCTAAACGGCAGGCCTCCAAAGACTTGTAGAAGTTTCAGACACTTCCTTCAAATGTTAATGAGCAGCTCACAAAAGCTAAACCAGACCAAACTGGTTTCTGCTGCTTGGAGCGGCAGGGAATTATCTGCCTCCACTTCTTCCCAGAGGTTTCCCAGACTCCCCTTTCCCAGAGTTCTCACCCACTGTCTTCAAACCACAAGGATTCACAAGAACCCACTCGCTGTCACTCTGCTCCCTGGAGTGGTGTGAACCCCGAATTGTCTTTCACATCAAATCCAGACATCCCTCTGAATATTTCCTTGTCTCTTTAGCAGGTTCTCAAGGTCTTTACCTTTCTCCGTAGTCACAGCAGGGATTGCAGACAAAAGAGCTGCCCATCTCTGCTGAGTACAAAGCATCCTTGAAGTCATCCCAGTGGCAGCACCCTGGGGTCCTTTGAATACTCACGACATCCTTGGAAGGTGGGTGGTCCTGCCCATCTTAGAGATGACAAAACTGGCACTCAGGAAGATGTAATTACCCAATCACGACCCAATGACAAAGTCAAGATTCAACCCAAGACTGGGCAGCACCCTGCCCACGTCACCACAGGGCGTCCTTCCTACAGGTAGGACGCACTTCTGATTGGAGGAGACTGGGGAACTGAGCCTGGAAGAAAACAGAGTGTGGGGAAAGACCAAGAAGCTGAGCAGCTTTGGGGAATCTCCAATCTCACCCCAAGGATTAGGGACGAACCAAGTGTGGTGGGACCTGCTCAGAACCCTAATACATGGGAAAGCGAAAGCATGAACGTCAAGAGCCAAGGTCACTTTTAGCTAAATACAAGTTGGAGCCCAGCCTGGATTACTTGAGACCCTGTCTCAAAAAACAACAAAACAAAACAAAACAAAAATCCGAGCAGGGGCCCAAACTTCTTGCCTGCTGTAGTTCACATCTTGATTGTCCCCAGGCCCATGGGTTGGCTTGGCCTTCAGCCTGTGGCACAATCAGGAGGTGGTTGTATCTTTAGGAGGCAGTATCTAGTGAAAGGAAGTTAGGTTACTGGAGCATCTTGGAGGAGGTGTTGCGACCTTGGCGCCTCCTCTGTCTTGATTGTCTTGGCCATGAGGTGAATAGTTGGCTCTGCCACCTGCTGCCACCTTGATGCCAACTTGCTACAGGCCCCAAAGCAACAAAGCCTAAAACCTTCAAAACTGCGAGGCAGAATAAACCTTTCCCTTTTTCAGTTAATTACGTCAGTTAACAGTCACAGAAAGCTGACGTAGCCCCAGCCTGTCTCTCCCTTCCAACATCTTGGGGAAAACTTATCTGAGTACTAACCACACAGGACTGAGGTCACACGCTCCTTTCACATCCTTGACAGGTTTAGGCAGGTCTATCTCACTTGTGCATCAGAAATACCATCCTTCCGCTCTGAGATCCTAAGCTGTGAGGAAATGGTTCTACATTAAATCTCTCTCATCTCCTCTGTCTCTCTCCTTCACTCTACTCTTACCCTGAAAATCTAACAGAACTTAAGGAGGGTCCTGCTGGGCTGCAAAGGGAAATCCTTTCACTGACTAGGAATCCTGGGAGGATTTATTTGAGACCAATATGCTATTTAAGATAAGCTCCCCCTCCTTTTTTTTTTTTTGTAGTTTTTTTCCTTTTTCTTTTTGAGAAAGGGTCTTAAGTAGCCCAGGCTGGCCTAGAGCTGAAGGTGACCTTGAATTTCTGATCTTCCTACTTCTAAATCCCAACTGTTGGGATTACTGGGTGGTTGTACCACTCTCATCCAGTTATGTGGTGCCGCGGGTGAAACCCAGGGCCTCATGTGTGCTAAGCAAGCACTCTACCAACTGAACTACATGCCATCCCCTTTTTTTCCCTCCCTTCCTTCCTTCCTTCCTTCCTTCCTTCCTTCCTTCCTTCCTTCCTTCCTTCCTTCCTTCCTTTCTTTCAACTGAGTCATGTCATGTAGGTGTACCTGGCTAGAACTTGAAGTGATCCCGTCTCTCTCTCAAGCTCTCAAGTGTTAAGCTTACACGCTTGTGCTGCCATGCCATGCTCCTTAAGACCAGCTTTAATATGATTTTTGCTGTGGTTAGTAATGACAATAATGACAATTCCTTGCATTTGTATAATGCTCTCATGGTTTCCTGTGGACTTGTATTCCTACTTTGTGCCATTGTCACAGCCACTGTGCAGGAGAGGAAGCCTGGTGCTAATGCCACCATGCCACCGCGAGAGCTCGAAGGCCCAGCAGTCTCACCATCTGCTCCCTATTGTGTAGCTGATAGGCACAAAGGACTATGAGGCCTGTCTCTAGCTCCAGGTATATCCACCATATAAAGTAATTCTGTTAACAAAGATCTATACACTGCTTCGGCAGCTATTTTACTCATGGTGGGTTTAGTTTACTGTTAGGTTCATTTTGAGGGCAGACTCTGCACAGAGAGCAGAAAATGTCAGGACTCTGATGAAAAGGAAGTTGGGGGGGGGGCTAGAGAGATGGCTCAGGGGTTGGGAGCCCCTACTGCTCTTGCAGAGGACCAGGGTTCGATTCCCAGCATCCACATGGCAGCTAAGAACCGTCTTTGACTCCAGTTCCAGAGGAATCCGACGCCCTCTTCTGAGCTGCTCAGCATTGCATGACACAGGTGTACCAACTTACATGCAGACAGTACACTCATATTCATAATAAATAAATAAATAAATAAGAAAGAAAGAGAGAGAGAGAAAGAAAGAACGAGAAAGAAAGAACTGCTTTAAAAAGAAAAAAAGAAAAAGTCGGGTTTATTTTAGGCATGGCGGCTGGCCTGCCTATGTCGGGATTAAGATGACCAGTGTTAGACTGTCCTCCAAATAGCAGTTTTAGACCCAAGCACACAGGGAAGTGAGTTTACAAGGAAATGGGGACAAGGAGATGGGGGAATGGGCATAGGTGGGTCTGTGGCTGGTATCAGTAGGAGCATCTTGAGGGAAACTGGGACCTATGACTGGTATCAGTAGGAGCATCTCGAGGGAAACTGGGACCTATGACTGGTATTAGTAGGAGCATCTCGAGAGATTGAGGACTGGTTCTGGTTTCCAGTGAGGTGTGATTGCAGGATGTTGCAGCAACTTTTATCAGATCTCAGAACCACAGTCCAGGGTAATTATTTCTGGGGACTTCTGCCTCAGAAGTTGGCTTCCTGAAATCCCTGACTTAGGTGGGCTACAACTGTACATTTACCAAATTTAGTAAAGATTTCTAGCCAGGCAGCATGATGCATGCCTATAGTCCTAGCACTCTGGAGGCAGAGGCAGGAGCATCACTCAGCTACATAAGGTCTTAGAAATTAATGCTTTACAGCCGGGTGTGGTGATGCACGCCTTTAATCCTAGCTCTTGGGAAGCAGAGACAGGCAGATCTTTGTGAGTTCAAGGCCAGCCTGGTCTACAGAGCGAATTCCAGGACAGCTGGGGCTACAGGGAAACCCTGTCTTGAAAAGACCCCCCCCCCAAAAAAAAAAAACACCAAAAAACCCAAAAATTAATGCTTTGCTTCTGAAGGACCATCATTATGAACTTACAAAATAAACAGGTTTTGCCGGGTGTGGTGGCACATGCCTTTAATCCCAGCACTCGGAAGGCAGAGGCAGGTGGATCTCTATGAGTTCAAGGCCAGCCTGGTCTACATGGCAAGTTCCAGGTCAGCTGGGACTAAAGGGAGACCTTGTCTTAAAAAGACAAAATAAATAAATAAATAATCTTCTGAGGAAATGGAATATGTAGCAATTAAAGATGGTACTATGGAAGAATACTTAAGCATTTGGAGAAATGACAACTAGGTTGTTGAAGGAGGGTGGAAAAACAAGTAATAAAACAGGTATGATTTTTCAGAAATAGCTCTCAGTAGAAAGACAGCAAAATGTAAAGAATTATCTCTGATCCCTCATTCCTTCGTTCCCCTCTTGGGGTCTCAGCCACTCCATCCTTCTTTTCATCTTTTTGCCTCCTCCCTGGCTTCTGTGATGGGGGCTGAATAGCCAAACAGTGTCCATCTATCTGCATGCTAGGAAAGCAGAGAACTCAGTATTTGCCTCTGAAGTCCCAATCTGGTCCTGAAGGCCTGGAGGGTACTTGGAGAGTCTGTATGGAGTCCATGTTGAAAGGCAGAAGAAGCTGAAGTCCAATGTTAGTCAAAGAGACACTTGCTCAGAAAGCAGGAGTCAGCCACGCTCATTGCTTCCCACCTGCTACACTTCTTCTTTTTATCTGGGTGGCTGGTTGGAAGTTGCTGTCTGCATTGAGGTGGGTTTTTCTCTCCTAGCCACTGTCCCACATGTCATTTCCCTCTGGAAATGCTCTACCCCCAGACACATAAGTGCATTTCCCAGTCCTAGATATCTCTTACTCTAGTCAAGTTGAAAACTAAGACCAACCATCACACCACCCTACCACAAAACCTGGCTGTGTGAGCGTCTGAGGTCAGCAGATCCACCTTTCCCATCTTTGCAATCAAGGGTGATAATGACTGTCCTCCGCACCTCACCCACCATGCACTTATTTCATTAAGTAATCATTGGTCCAGATGTTGCCAGCTGACTAAATGAGGTGGGTGCCCATTCTGCTCCTGTAGTGTGATCATTTTCAGGTGAGTGAAATTGGCATTGCTACTGTATCTCTGATGATGTCATGACTGACTCTGTCATCACATGTTTCCAGCTCAAAGTCCCAACCCAAGTTTGAAAGTCTCCCAAACTCTTTTCCTTAAAAATATTTTGTCTGGGGCTGGAGAGATGGCCTAGCGGTTAAGAGCGCCGACTGCTCTTGCAGAGGACCTGGGTTCAATCCCCAGCACCCACATGGCGGCTGAGAAATGTCTTTAACTCCAGTTCCAGGGGAATCCGACGCCCTCTTCTGACCTCCGCGGCATTGCACAACACGGGTGCACAAACCTACATGCAGACAGTACATTCATACACATATGAAAATAAATAAAAAATAAAAAAAATATTTTGTCTATGGGTCCATCAAGACTGCTCAGTGAGTAAAGGTGCTTGCCACCAGGCTTTGATCCCCAGACCTTGCATGATATAAGGAAAGGAAAGACCCCTAAAATTGTTCTCTGAAATGTACACATAGTCCCTACACATATGCAAACACATACACATACATGTACACATGCACATAAAATGTCATTTTGTTTGAATAGCAGAAGGAAAAAAAAAAGCTTAGAAATCAAGAAAATCCAAAGACCATAAGCTTAGACAGCAGGTGGCCATTAGCGCCTGAAATAATTTTCAGAGAGATTACTTCTTTGGGTCTTGAAAACCTTTGGGTAGATGAGATGCCACCATTATGAGATCAGTCTTCAGCTACTGTTCAGACCTCTCTGCCCCGCTGTGGACAAGGAGATGCTGAGTGAGGGAGGCACCCTCTGCCTTCTAAGGACCAGTCCAGCTCTAATGATGCATAAGTTTAAGAAAACCAACACCCAGGGCTGATCCCAGTACTCCAGAGGCAGAGGCAGGCAGAACTCTGTGAATTCAAGAATTCAAGGCCAGCCTGGTCTACATAGCGAGTTCCAGGCCAGCTGGGGGCTACAGGGAGACCCTGTTTCAAAAGACAAAGAAAAAAAAAAAAGGAAAAACTAAAACAAACATCCAAAAGATGACTGAGAGGTATTTGAGGAAAAAGCACTGTAAGCAAGGAATAGCAAGAATACAGAGAATTGGCACAGGGCTTACTTGCCTGGAGAAGAATGAAGAGAGGAGTTAAATTCAGGCAGTACATGTGAATGGGGAAGAGGACAGCATATGCTGGAGCATGTGTGCACCTGTGGTATTTTGGTTTTTACTAAGCAGGAAGTGAGGAAGATTTTAGTACTATAAAGAAGGAAGCAACCCGTTCTGATGGACATGTCAACAGGTTAACTCTAACTGCTCTATTGAGAAAAGACTAGTGGTTGTAGAAGGTTGTAGGCAAAAGGAGACAGTCGAGTCTAACTTGGTCCAGCATGGTATTTTTTGTACAATTTCAAGTAGCATTCCTGCTAGATCATAGAGAGAACATGAAGTTAGAGATGGAGTTGTAATGTGAAGTGATGGAAAGATTATAAAAGGAAAGGGTTGGTCCAGGAGTTTAGTTTTGGATTGAATGCTTGATAGGCCTGTAGACATAGCCAAAGGGGAAAGCTAGATCAAGGCTTTATTGTACAGTGGAGAAATCTGGAGTAAAAGTATAAATTTGGCTATTGTTAATATATAGATGTTTAAATACACGTATTTAAAACCATAGGATTGGATGCAGTCAACAAAGAAATGAATATATATTTTGGAAAGATGTCCAAAGACTAACTAGGGGCACTCCATGGTATAGAGATCAGCAGTGTGAGCAGGGACCAGCAGGGAGCCAGCTTTTGAACTATCAGTGAACACAGTCAAGGGAAGGGTACATCTGGAGAGCTCAACTGTATTTTTTTGTTTTTGTTTTTGTTTTTGAGACAGGGTCTCCCTGTAGCCCCAGCTGTCCTGGAACTCACTTTGTAGACCAGGCTTGCCTCTGCCTCCCTGAGTGCTGGGATTAAAGGTGTGTGCTGCCATGCCTGGTTCAACTGTATTATTTCTACAGTTGGATTGAGTACCACTGGCAAATGACTACAGGATTTATCATATAGAAGTCATTGCTAACCTTGTCCAGAGTGTGCGTTCAATGCACGAGCAGAGCTTTTCCTCCAGCTCTGCTAGACCAGGATCCAAGAGGTCAGGGACTTGCTTCTCCAGGAAGAGTCTGATATGTTTGACAAATAAATGAAGAATTCGTTTTCATTACATTCATTTTCTCTCATTGCCTAAGTTTCTTTGTAAAATTATAGGGGATGGGAAAGTACATGGTGTCCAGTCTCTGGGGCCAGGTAATCATCAATTGTCTATCATCAATTGCTCCTTAGTGCATCACAGAATCTCACAATACCTCAAGCCCTTCAAGGCAAATAAGTCATCATCTAAACATTACCTTGGCCTCAGTTACAGAAAAACACCTACAAACTGACTTCTATTTTATTTAGTCAGGAAGAAATTACATTTATTATTGTTGCTGTTGTTGTGGTGGTGGTGGTGGTGGTGATGGTGGTGGTGGTGGTGGTGGTGGTGGTGGTGATAGTGGTGGTGGTGGTGGTGATGGTGATGGTGGTGGTGATAGTGGTAGTGGTGGTGGTGGTGATGGTGGTGGTGATAGTGGTGGTGGTGATGGTGGTGGTGATGGTGGTGGTGGTGGTGCTGGGGATGGAATCCAAGACCTCACATATGCTAAGCAAAGCTCCATTAACTGAGCTCCATCCCCAGCCCAAGAAACCACATTCTTGAGATTATTAACTCATAGCATTATTTGAGAAAATTTCCTAGAAATTTTAGTGATTCAACCTCAATTCCTCTACAATAACAGTGAAACTTAGAAGTGGCTAGAGGCTGATGCATTGTTCTCTGGGGAGAGGCAGATTCCTCTCTGAATGTTGTCATTGTATAGCACCCCATTTCTCGAGTGCCTGTATATGCCAGGCATGGTGCTCAAAAACAATTCATGGGCATTTGGTGAACTAGATCCTTATAGCCATGCTACTGGAAAAGTGCTATTATTACACCCAGGTAGCAGGTGCAATAGTAATAATTACAGGTGAGTCACTGGCTGTAGGGAAACATTGAAGAAACATTGGAGGAATCAGTTCCTTTTCTTCAGCAGAAGAGAGAGGCCTGGTCCCCTTCAGAACTTTCCTCTGTTAAGAATGTATGACATTGGGGCTAGAGAGATGGCTCAGTGGTTAAAAGTGCCGACTGCTCTTGCAGAGGACCCGGGTTCGATTCCCAGCACCCACATGGTGGTTAACAACTGTCTTTAAGCTGGCAGTGGTGGTGCATGCCTTTAATCCTAGCACTCAGGAAGCAGAGGTAGGTGGATCTATGTGAGTTCAAGGCCAGCCTGGTCTACAGAGTGAGTTCCAGGCCAGCCAGGGATATAGGGAGACCATTGTCTCAAAAAAAAAAAAAAAAGAATGTATGTCATTGTCACAAGTGGGATGATTTTGCACAGGGAATGGGTATGATCATGCTGAGAACAGCTTACTTTAAGACAGGATCAGACACCCCAGAACATGGGTTTCCTTGAGCAAAATGTTAAATTTCTATGCCTCATCCTAGACTTAAGGAACAAAGTCTCCAGAGAAGGGACTTGAACTCTGTCTAGAAAAGAGGACTCTCGTTGTTGCAAAGTGGTTCCAAGTCCTGGGGAGGAGCTTATTAAAATGCTGGACTGTGGGGGTGCTGAGATGGCTCACTGGGTAAGGGCATTCGCTACCAACCCTGATGAATCAAGTTCAATTCCCAGAACTCACATGGTGGAAGGAGAAAACAAAGTCTAGTAGTTGTCTTCTGACTTCCACATGTAGCTCTCTCTCTCTCAATAAATACATGTTGAAAATGACAGTATCGCCCGGCGTGGTGGCATGCCTTTCATCCTAGCCACTCAGGAGGCAGAGGCAGTGGGGATCTTTGTGAGTTCAAAGACAGCCTGGTCTACAGAGTGAGTTCCAGACGCTGGGGCCATGGAGACCTGTCTCGAAAATACAAAAAAAAAAAAAAAAAAAAAAAGAAAATGACAGTATCTTCTCTGGGATTGAAACAGTAATTTAAATGAACAACAGTAAAGTTTCCTTTATTCCGCCCTTTATTTATTTTTGTGTTTGTTGTTTTGTCTTTTGAGACAGGGTCTCTGTTCTAGTTTGTTTCCATTGCTGTGACAAAACCACTCGACCGACCATCACTTGGGGAGGAAAGGGTTTATTCAGCTTACATCTCCTGGTCACAGTTGAATCACTCAGGGAGCCAAGGTTAAGAACTCAGGGCAGAACCTGGAGTCAGGAGCTAGAAGCCACAGGCCAGGAGGAATGCTGGTCCACTGGCTTGCTCTCGGCCTTGCTCTCTGCTCATGCCCAGCTGCCTTCTTATACTGTAACAGCGATCAACAATCAAGACAATACACCACAGTTGTGGCCACAGGCCAATGTCAATGGAGCCAATTCACCCAACCGAGGCGCCCTCAACCCATGTGTGGGTCAAGTTGACATCCAAAGCTATCCAGCACAATGGGGGAC
>VZQC01014413.1:4010117-4039415 GCA_009823505.1 Rhizomys pruinosus | reverse complement strand
CTAGTTTGTCTTCCATTGCTGTGACAAAACACTCTGACCGACACCAACTTGGGGAGGAAAGGGTTTATTCAGCTTACATCTCCTGGGTCACAGTTGATCACTCAGGGAGCCCAAGGTAAAAACTCAGGACAGAAACCTGGAGGCAGGAGCTAAAGCACAGGCCATGGAGGAATGCTGTCCACTGGCTTGCTCCTGGCTTGCTCTCTGGCTCATGCCCAGCCTGCCTTCTTATACTGTCACTGCTCAACAATCAAGACAATACACCACAGATGTGGCCACAGGCCAATCCAATGGAGCCAATTCCCCAACCGAGGCTCCCTCAACCCAGGTGTGTCAACTTGACACCAAAGCTATCCAGCACAGTCTCCCTGTAGCCCCAGTTGGCCTAGAGCTCACTATGTAGACCAGGCTGGCCTTGAACTCACAGAGATCCACCTGCCTCTGCCTCCCAAGTACTGAGATTAAAGGTGTGAGCCACCACACCTGGCTTTATTATTTTTTACTTCATTTTGAGATAGGGTCTATGTGGCCCAGATTGGCTTCCAGCCCTTTATCCTCTGCCTCTACCTCCAGAGTGCTAAGATTGTAGCATCACCATATCTGGCTGTTATTCTACCTTTAAAATTGTATTATTTTATTTTATTTTTATTTTATGTGTATGAGTGTTATGCCTACATGTATGTAAGTACACCTTTGTTGAACAGTGTCCATGAAGGACAGAAGAGGGCATTGGATCCCCTGGAACTAGAGTTACATATGGTTGCTAGCTGCCATGTGGGTGTTGGCATTCCAGCCCAGGTCTTCTGGAAGAACATCTGGTATTCTTAACCTCTGAGCCATCTCTCCAGGCCCTGATCTAACTTTTTTAAAGTAAAAAGTAAGGCATTACCAAGTTGATAAAAGCCCTTGAAATCCATCTTTAATTCCACATTTCTTTTCTCCCAGTATGTGTATGTGTGCCCTTATAGTGGGAATCAACTCAGGGCCTTGCACATACTGAGCATGTGCTCTACCGATGAGCCTTACCCCAAGTCCCTGCTTATGTATTTCTTTGGACTGTAGGATCTCAGTCCAGAATAGACCCTGTTGGTGGAATCAGGGACTTGAGTTTAAATGTGAGGGACATTTAATAATTTGTGCTTTTGAACTTTGTAACTCTGGGTAATTTATCTAATCTTTCTAATGGTTTCTTGGCCTGTAAAAGGGGAGAATAAACAGAATAGACGTGTAAATCTTTGTGGGGATTAGACAGGATAATATTCTTGAAGCATTACTACATAATGCTTAAAGTACCAGTTCCGCCCATTTTCCAGGTGGAGCTCATATATTCTGGTTTGTTCAGAGAGTGTCAACCTAATCCCAGAGTCCTTCCCACCACTTTTGGTGGAGTCCACAGCAGCCTGCCTTGCTTCAACTGGACCAAAAAGTTATGGTCAGCTATGATTAGTGGCACAGGTCTGCAATTCCAGCATTTGCAGGCTGAGACAGGAGGATCGCTGCAAGTTCGAGGTCAAAAAGCCAAACCAAAACAATCAAACTAAACTAAACAACTAAACTAAACTAAACTAAACTAAACTAAAAAACTAAACTAAGCTAAACTAAAATAAGCACTAACAAAACTCTTATTTCCAATTCCTCAGCGCCCGTTACACTATGAAGCCCCCCTACCTCAATTACCTAGAACTGCGGCAGTGAGTCTGATTTTCTAACATTCACAGAAGGTGGAGAGAATGACCTCACCCGTTCTCTAAAGGTTAAAGGTACTTCTTAGACAAGGCACGGACTCTAAGAACCCATTCTTCCTGTCATTTGCATTCCAATGTAGCCACCTCACTGGACCAGCCCCACCCGCGGGCAACTCCGGCAGCCGCGAGGTCTCTGGCCAGCAGGGGGTGCTGGGTCAGGTGTCCGGGAGCGAGACAAGGGGCTGGTGCTGGGGGCCGGGGGCGGGGCCCGGCACGGACCTTTGTGGGCTGCTAGGCCCAGGCGCGCGTTCCAGTCCTTGCTAGGCGTGGCCTTGTGCAGGCGTGGCCTCCGGCAGGTGCGTCCTGTGGCTCCAGTTTCACTGAAACGGGTCCCGCCCTGGGAAACCGGACTGAGGCTCTGCTTAGGGGCTGGGGAGAAGGTGCCACCTGTGGGGTTCTGAGCTTCCAGCCCGTGGCGGAGGGTTCCCCGCCCGCCGGGTCTCGGGTTGCTGCAAGGATGCGGAGTCCGAGCTTGGCGCGGCTGCTGGGGGTCGTCATCTTGCTGGCAGCGTCTGTCTCCTGCAATCGAACCTTCTCAGGTGAGAAACTTGGCCTAGGAGAGTTTATGGCACTGAGGAGCTGGGGTCCCGGGCGCCGAGGGCTGGTGGTGGGAGCCGAGCAGGCGCGCAGACCTCTGTTCATCCCCCAGCCTCTAGTCTGCGGGGTAGGAGGGCCCAGGTGCCCCAAGGACTTAACGCCACTTTTTAGAGGCTGTCGCTGTCTGGGCACTTCAAACACCTACGGGTCGGCGTGCGGAAGGGGAGCGGAGCGCCGGCGTCTAGGGGATACCCAGAGGACTCAGCCTCTCCTCCCCTGGGTTAGTTTCTTTGCAAACACTAGGCATTAAAGAGCTTTTCCCTTGTCGCCTGCCTCTGGGAGGGTTCCCCGGGACCCCTGCATGAGCAAATTGGTGCTGAAGGCCAGGTGGAGTGCGTGGGAGCCCGTGGCCTGGGAAGCTTCACATCTAGACACTGGAATCCTTTCTTTGGGGGGTCTAACCAGTGTCCAAGACCCACTCGGGGCTTCATCTCCTGACACCCAAGGTGAATGAGCTGGCCATGAAACTCAGTCATTTGGGTGTCACGTGGTATAATGCAGGGAGAACTTCTAGGACGTCTACTGTCTTGAGATTCAGAGGCTACTGGAAGTGCACACTGGCGCTCAGCCACCCAGGTCTAGGGGTGAGGTTGCCAAGCCCCAGAAAAGAGCAGCGAGAGAGTGGTGTCGTCCATTGGGTTGTACGAATGGTGCAGCTCCAGCCTGCTCGAGCCTGGGATCCTTGATCCTTGAGTACCTAGGCCTCTGCGGGCTTGGTAGCTGTTTACTGCCTAAGATAAGGCTACTGTCATGCAAAGTGAGGCCCGGCTGTTTGGGGATTGCTAAAAAAAAGGTTTTAATTCTCAGCTAAACTTATTCCCTCATAAAGATTTTTTTTAATTTCCCTTTCTTTATAAAGACCATGTAAAAGAGCATACACCACCTCACCGTTTGTATGTCTTTTAAAGTTGGCAACTTAAAATTCAGGGACAAAGATTAGTGTGTGTAAACTTTAAAAAAAAGTGGTTGCAAGTGATTCAACACTATGATTCACACAGTTCATATAGGAAACATTCTCTGATTATTTGGCTGGCTCTTGTTTACAAAGTAAGGGGTTGGGGACAGAGAAGTCCTTGGAGTATAGGGCGAGGTTGATTTAACAAATTAAAAAAAAAATCAGGTTACTTGTTAACCAGAACTATGACTTAATTTTGCCACTCTCCCTCCCTGCCCCCCCTGCATAGTTGTATTCCGTGGCCAGGTAGTTTTCCCAAAAAGTTAGTTTAGGAAGGAAGACTTTAGATACTTGGAGGTTTCATCCTAATTTGAAAGAAAATTGGTTTTGGTAGAAAACCGGTGATCCGCCAGAGCTTTCCTGCCAGAGAGCAGCGGTCTTTACGCATTCCTTTCTAGTTGAATCCTCTCTGTGCTCCTTAGTTTGCTAAAGAGCGGATTGAGTTTGATTTCTCTCCCCGAAGCCTCACACCAAAAGATTGCTTCCTAGAAAGGATTTCAACATAAAATGAATTCATTTTTTAGGTGGGGGGCATTAAATTGGGGATATTAAATTTACGCCAGCTTCTCTCAGACTCAACCACTACTATTTACCTCTTCTTCCCACTCTCCCTTCCCCTTCCTTTCCCTTTCCCCTCTCACTCTTCTTCTTTTTCTCCTCTCCCTCCTGCAAGCTAAAGCTCCTTCATCTCCGGGTTTATTTGTTTTTTGGTTTCTTGTCCTGCCTGGGGTTCAAATCCAGGGCTTTTCACAACCTACACCCACTGCATAAAACCTTTGATCTACTTCCCTAGTGATACTTATTTTTTTGTGCCATGTCACAGGCCTGATGTAGTTCCTGTGATGCAATCTATTTCAGATTTAGAGGGTGGGTCTTCTGATTTGTATAATTGGCTTTTTTTTCTTTGAGATAGAGTCCACGGCGAGCCTGGAACGCACTGTATAGACCAAGCTGGCCTTCTGGCCTTGAACTTGCAGCTGTTCTCCTGCCATGGGCCTGGTCAGCATTTTAATTGTAAAAGTAATAGCTGGGTGTGGTGGCACACGCCTTTAATTCCTGCACTCTGGAGGCTGTGGCAGACAGATCTCTGTGAGTTCAAGGTCAGCCTGGTCTACATATTGAGTTCCAGGCCAGCTAGGGCTACAGGGAGATCCTGTCTCAAAAAGCCCCCCCCCCCAATTTTTTTTTTTTAATTTTTATTTTTTTATTTTTTTTATTTTTGTATGTGTATGAATGTATTGTCTGCATGCAGGTCTGTGCACCCGTGTCGTGCAATGCCGCAGAGGTCAGAAGAGGGTCTTGGATTCCCCTGGAACTGGAGTTCTCCTGGAATTGGAGTTACAGACGGTTCTTAGCCGCCATGTGGGTGCTGGGGATCGAACCCGGGTCCTCTGCAAGAGCGTCGGTGCTCTTAACCGCTAGGCTATCTCTCCAGCCCCCAATTTTTTTTTTTATACTAATTTGTAGGGACTAGAGAGATGGCTCAGAGCACTTGCTATTCTTGCAGAGGATCTGGGTTTGGTTTCCAGAAGCCACAGGGCCTTGAACATGGCCTAGGGATCTGATGCCCTCTTTTGAACCTGTGAGCATTTTATGCACACTTATATACACTTCTACACAAGCAGACAAAAAATTATTCATATAAAATAAAAATAAAGTATGTTTTAAAATAATATATGGTCACTGTAAAGGAAAAATGTAAAGCAGAGAAATTTATTATTTTTTCTTTTTTAAAAAATTTATTGTTTTATATATTTTTTTTTGTACAAGATTATGTTACAAATCGAATATAGACCCGTGTCCTCCTCCCAACCTCCCCACCCCACCAGATTTACCGTTTCAGTCAGTTCTTTGATGCAGTCTTTTCTGTTGTTTGCGTTGTTGTTCTTTCCAATATGCATTGCTCTCGACAAATATTTACAACTAGGTACTTGGTGCTAGCATCCACAGATGAGGGATACCATTCATCGTTTGTTTTCCTGGGACTGTGTTACTTCACTTAACATAATATCGTCTAGTTCCATCCATTTACCTGCAAATTTCACGATGTCATCTTTCTTTTTTTTAAATATTTTTTCTTTTTTTAAATTTTATGGTTTGTGCCCCCGTGTCGTGCAATGCTGCGGAGGTCAGAAGAGGGTGTCGGATTCCCCTGGAACTGGAGTTCTCCTGGAATTGGAGTTTCAGCCGGTTCTCGGCCACCATGTGGGAGCTGGGGATTGAACCTGGATCCTCTATAAGAGCGGTCGGCGGTCGGTCGGCGCTCTTAACCGCTAGGCCATCTCTCCAGCCCCGATGTCATCTTTCTTTACTACTGCATAGAACTCCATTTTGTAGATGTACCACATTTTCTCTATCCACTCGTCAGTTGAGGGGCACTTGGGTTGGTTCCACCTTTTTGCTATTGTGAACAGAACTGCAATAAACATGGCTGTGCATGTATCTCTGTGGTAAGATGAGTCTTGTGGGTGCATACCCAGGAGTGGTATGACTGGGTCAGGTGGTAGGCTCATTTTGAGTTTTCCAAGGGTTCTCCACACTGTTTTCCATAGTGGCTGTACAAGTTTACATTCCCACCAGCAGTGGATGAGTGTTCCCCTTTCCCCACAACGTCTCCAGCACTTGGTATCATTTGTTTTTTTTTTTTTTGTTTTGTTTTGTTTTTTAATTTAAAAAAATTTTTTTTGTATGTGTATGAGGGTAACGGTCTGCATGTAGGTTTGGCACCCATGTTGGTGCAGTGCCTATGAGGTCAAAGAGGGTGTCGATTCCCCGGGAACTGGAGTTCTCCTGAGATTGAGTTACAGACGGGTCTCAGCCGCCTGGTGGGGGCTGGGGATCGAACCCGGGTCCCTGATAGAGCAGTCTTAGCTCAGAACTGCTAGGCTATCTTCTCTCTCTCAGCCCCTAGCATTGGTTTCTTATCACAGGGAGATGATAGCTTAAAGTGGTTTTAATTTGCATTTCCTTAATTATTAGTGATGCTGAACACTTTTTTTTTTAATTTTATTTATTTTCTATTGTATGAAATGTACTGTCTGCATAGTAGGGTTTGTTGCACCTGTGTCGTGCAATGCTGTGGAGGTCAAAGAGGGGTCGATTCCCCTGGAACTGGAGTTTGCTCCTGGAATTGGGGAGTTACAGACGGGTTCTTCGGCTGCCATGTGGGTGCTGGGATCGAAACCCAGGTCCGCTGAGCAGGAGCGTCGGCGGCTCTTATAACTGCTAGGCTCATCTCTCCGAGTGTCGCGACACTGACACTTTTAAGTTAAGATGATTCTCACCATCTCTAATCCTCCCTCACAGTGTTAAGTCTCTGGTCAGCTCTTTGGTCCATCTTTTGAGTGATGCATTTGTTTTTCTTTTCTTTCTTCTTGTTTTTTGAGTATTTTATATAGTCTAGAAATCAATACTTTGTCAAATGTATCTGCAGGGAAAGGTTTCTTCCCACGCTGTGGGGATTTCTCTTCACTTCCTTGATTGTTTCTTTGGAGGTTACAGAAGCTTTTGAGTTTAATGAGGTCCATTTGTCATTGGTGGACCTTAATTCGTGCGCAGCTTGCAGTCTGATTTAGAAGTCTTTCCTATGGCTATGTCTTGTAATCTGTTGCCAACTTTTTCTTCTATAGAAGCAAGAAATTAATGGCAATGTACTCTAATTACCCTAGTACCCAAATAACCAGTTACTACTGACATTTTTTTTTTTGTCTTTTTGACAAATATGGGAGCATTTACATTGACCACTTTTTTTTTTTTTGTTGTTTTCATTATTGGGCTGTCAACCAGTGGCTCCTGTATATTAGGTGAGCACTTTGTTACAGAACTATATCCTCAGCCCTGTTTTTACAGTATTGAGACAGGGCCTCACTAAGTTGTACAAACTTGCCTTGACTCCCTTAAGTAGTGTAGCCCAGGCAAGCCTTGAACTTGAGATCCTCCTGCCTCAGCCTCCTGAGTAGCTGAGATTATAGGCTGACACTGTCAGGACTAGCTTCATCTTTTTAAATTAGTGCTTGATGACTAGACATATGGGGTTTTTCCAGTGTTTCCTAATATGATAGGATTCTGTAGGGGACATGAGGATGGGGCTTTAGGTTGATGCCTGGTCCCTTTGCTTTCGTTGTAGTTACTAATTAACCTTGATAGCGAATGTCTCATGAAGTCTGTATTTGACTTTCTATGGTTTTATTATCTACAAGATTCACAAACGTGTATTTAGGGAGGAGTACCCAGCAACTGAAAGCTTTTCCTTTTTATTTAGCCTGTGCTTCCAAGGATTGATAGCAAAAAACCTTTTGGGGCTAAGGAGAAAGCTGGCATAAAGTTCTTGGGTAGAGACACTGTGACCAATAAGCAATTAAGTTTCTTTTGTTTTTTTTTAATTTATTTTGTAATGTGTATGAAGGTACTGTAGGCATGTAAGTCTGGCACCTGTGTTGTGCAATGCTGTGGACGTCAGAAGAGGGCGTCGGATTCCCCTGGAACTGGGATTAAAGACGGGTTCTCAGGCCGCCATTGGGGTGCTGGGAATCAAAACCCGGGTCCTCTCAAGAGCATTTGGCGCTCTTAAACCACTAGCCATCTCTTCTCTCCAGCCCGCAATTAAAGTTCTTTAAAAAGGTGCAAATAGACTTTTTTTTTTTTTTTTTGTCTTTTGAGACAGGGTCTCCCTGTACTCTGGCTGTCCTGGAACTCACTCCGTAGACAGGCTGGCCTCAGGACGCACAGAGATCCTCGTGCCTCTGCCGCCCAAGTTCTAGGATTAAAGCGTGTGCACCACGCCCAGCATAAGTGCAAATATCTTTTATAGCAATAGAATGACCATACTGTAACAACTGTCTTGTAATTTATTTATGGTTACCTAATAATATATTTATGGTCCAAGGATAAAAATCTATCCATACTTTTACAGGGGAACTGTAAATGTTATAAGTTACTCAACTAGTCTCTTTTTTGATAAATGTTGAGATTTTCTTTTTTTTGAGACAGGGTCTTCCCTGTAGCTCCAGCTGTCCTGGAACTCACTATGTAGTCCAGGCTGGCCGTGAACGATTAAAGGAGTGAGCCCCCACACCCTGCAAGTCTTTTTTTTTTTTTTTTATTACAATTAAACAATGGTCCAGTAAATGTCCTTGTGTAGTCTGTGTAAGATAAATTTCTAGAAGCAAGTTACAGGTTATACAACGATAGAAGTACATTTGGGGGCTGTAAGATGGGCCTCGCGGTTAGGAGCGCCGGCCCTGCTATTGCAGAGGACCCTGGGTTTTCGATCCCCAGCACCCACATAGCGGCCGAGGCCATCTGAAACTCCAATTCCAGGAGAACTGCCTAGTTCCAGGGGAATCCGAGACCACTCTTCTGACTCCGCATGCAATGACGACAGGGGTGCAACAGACTTGGCTGCAATGGACAGTACATTCATATACACATACAGAAATAAATAAAATTAATTAAAAAAATTAAAAAAAAAAAAGAAGTACATTTTAACTGTTTTGTTTGTTGTTCTTGAGACAGAGTCTCCAGCGAGCCCAGGCTGGCCAGGAATTTTGCATGGAGACAAGGCTGTCCCTCCATCTCACAGAGTATCTGCCCGCCCCCCGTACTGGGATCAAAGGCTTGCATCACCAGCCTGACTCACATTTTAACTGTTTGATACTTTTTTTTTTTTTTTTTTTTTGTTTTTGAGACCTGGTCTTCCCTGTTATCCCTAGCTAGGCTTTGAACTTGCTTTGTAGACCAGGCTGGCCTTGAACTCACAGAGATCCATCTGCCTCTGCCTCCGGAAGTGCCTAGGATTTAAGGTATGCTCCACCACTCTGCCGGCTGTGATACATTTTTTTTAATTACTTTCCAAAAAGATTGTACCAGTTTTCACTCTCGAGGGACCAAAATTTTAAGCTAGAAATGATGAACAGAGGAAGGTTCTTCCTTCACCAGAAAAGAGACAAGCCAATTTTTTTATTTTGAGGAAGTTTATCTGAGACTTAAGATTTTGCCAATAAGTATACATTATAATCTCATTATACAGATGAGAGCGTAGTCTTATCCTTGTTTCATTTGATAGCATATTAATGACTACTATTATTTCAACTCAAAAAAATTTACAGAGTAGAGGGTGTCAACTCTGATGGCTAGCATATAGTGAGATAGGAATGGGGCAGATGAAGGAGGCCTGGTTCCTGTCTGTCTGTCATGGGGAACCAGATGTTCCTTGAATATCTGTGGGTGTGTGTTTTTTATACTTGGCAAGACTGGTTTACTGCAAACCCAGAAAGGGAGACTCTCAAAGCTAGGTACTTGGTATGTGTTTATACTTCCTGTAGACCGTTAGTATTAGTCTCTGCTCAACTCTGAAACAAACTTTACCTTGTTTACTTCTAGAATCTGGGGTAATAGCAGCTATGAAGCCAAATTCTGTATGTTTGGTATAGGCTACAGAACAGGCTCAGAGTCTATATACTGTCTTAAAGGGCTTCAGGGATCTTGAAGCAGTTCTTGATGTTTGCCAGAGTCACAGAACGTGGTTAATATAAATGGTTGTCATCGTTGAGTTTTATTGGTTGGTTGGTTGGTTGTTTTGAAACAGGGTGCTTCCTTCCCCAGGCGACCTGGGAACTCCATATGTAGGCCAGGTGGCCTAGATATCTCGAGGATCCCTATCCCCTGCCTCCCAGTGGCTGGGATACAATGTGTACCACCACGCCCTAAGCTAGCAATTGCTGATTTTTAATACCAGATCTTGCTATATACCCAAGACTCACCTAGAACTCAATGATCTTCCAAGCTTGGGACTGCTTAGTGCTGACTTTAAAGGTGAAATTCCCAGCTCTACCACTGTGCGTATGGATTGGGGTGGGGGGGTGTGGGTGTGAGGCGATGATCAGGGATAGGAGAGGGTTTGTTTTGCTGAAAAACCTCTTGTCCATGCATGGCGAAGCATTTTACTACCATTGAGTTACACCCCCAGCCCTTGGAACAGTGTTTCTAATTGAGAACATTAAAGGTTGTGTCTTTGAATGATTTAGGGAAAAGTCTTCTTCTTCTCCTCCTCTCCTCTTCTTTCTACTTTATTTCGTCTTCCGTTTTTTTAAAAAATATTTTTTACATTTTTTTATTTTAATCTGGCTGTTTATATTTATGTTTCTTTTGTTTAATGCCGTTCCCGTGTTTCTCTTTTGTTTTTAGCATTCTTATTTAATAAAGTCTGTTGATTCCTCCTGTCAGTACACTACACCTCAACTGCCGGGAGATCTGTTGCAACAGTGGGCAGCCAGTGTCGATATATATTAATCCCAAATCTATTGGCTATTTACTCTCTCTTGGAGGATAGGCTCACAGCAGAAAGGGTATCAGGCTGTATGTCCCTCGAGTGGTTAGGATATGTTATTAAGCCACAATGAAGATTGTCCCACCCCTTATAGAGAACCACAGTTTGTGATTAGCATACCATCCGAACATACTGTGTCTACCCAACAGCTTACCTTGCCCTAAATATATATGTACTGTTAAATGCCTGGTACATCCAATAGCTTGTGCTTTGTTAGTATGGACGTAAAAAGGTAATCACTGATAAGTGTCAACCCATGAAGGGGAAACACCTGAAACGACAGAGTCCAAAATGCAACTCCAAGAAAGTTAGACTGTTTTCTTCTCACCCACTTGTACCCCTTTAAAATGGGAACAAATTGGCAGAAGAGAGGATGGTATTAATGTAAGGGCTGCGGAGAGATTTGGGGTGAATCATGAGACTACAAAGAATTAGACTGGACAGCTCAACTGGATCAACTGTCTGTTGACAAAAGCCCTCTCCTCCTTTTTTGTTGTTTTTTTTTTTTGGTCTTTTCAAGACAGGGTCCTCCTTGAACTCACAAAGATCACCTGCCTCTGTCTCCCAAGTGTCTAGAATTAAAGGTTGTGTGCCACCACGCCATGTCTAAGTTTTTTTTTTTTTTTTTGTTTTGGAACATACAAGCATCTCCAAACTGGACTATGGGAACCTTGGGTTGTTCCAGAATTCGTGGACATAGATACTTTGCAAAATGCACCAGTTACCTAATTGTACGCAACGGAGTAACAAGCAATGTTATCTGAAAACACTGTGTTATTATATTGTAAAGAATCCCCTTAAAAATAAACAAAAGAAGGAAAAAAATAAAGTCTTTGATCTAAGAGAGATCTCTACATGAACTTCAATGATTTGATATGTGGTTCTATGAGAAATTTTAGTCCTTTATCAGTAGACTGTTAGTAGTGAATCCCACGTACCCACCACTCTATGCCAGAGATTATGAACTCTTGACTAAATGTGTTTCACCTCTACCCTCACCTACTTCCACCCCACCTCTCTGGTTTTTTTTTTTTTTTTTTTGGTCATTTTCAAGACAGGTCTCCTGTAGCCCCAGCTGTTCCGGAGAAACTCACACTGTAGACAGGTTGGCCCTTGAACTCACCAAAGTCCACCTTGCCTTGCCCGCCAAGGTAGGAGAAAGGTGTGCGCTACCACGCCCCGGCGTGCTTGTGTTTATTTATTTGTTGTTTTTTTTTGTATTTTTTTTTTAATTTTAATTTATTTCTGTATGTGTATGAGGTACTGTACTGCAAATGCAGTTTTGTGCACCCGTGGTCCGTGCAATGCCGAGGTCAAAGAGGGCGTCTGGTTTTCCCTGGAACTGCGATTCTCCTGGAATGGAGTTTTCAGACGGTTCTGTCTCGCCGCGCCATGTGGGTGCTGGGATCGAACCCGGTCCTCTGCAAGAGCGGTCAGCGCTCTTAAAACCGCGAAGGGCCATCTCCTCCAGCCCTATTTTTTAAATAGCTTTTTGGTGATTTGCATACCCACATTGCCTTTTTTTTTTTTTTTTTTTGGTGTTTTTTACGATAGAGTCTCCGTAAGCCACAAAGCTGCATGGAACTCACTAGGTAGAACCAGGCTGGCCTTTGAGCTCACAAAGATCCCCTGTCTCTCTCCTCCATGCGGGATTAAATGTGTACACCACCATGCCCAGCTTTCTTGTCTTTGAGACAGGGTCTCCCTGAGCCTAGTCTGGCCTGGAACCTTATGTAAGCCCAGCTGGCCTCAGTTTCACAGAGATCCACCTTCTCTGCCTCCCAAGTGTTTGGAATTAAAGAGGGTGCCAGGGGGCTGGAGAGAGTGCCTAGCGGTTAAGAGCGCCAACCGCTCTTACAGAGGCCAGTTTCCGATCCCCAGACACCACACGGTTGGCGCAGAAAACACGTCTTGAAACTCCAATTCAGGAGAACTCCAGTTCCAGGGAATCCACACCCTTCTCTGACCTCGCGGCATTGCATGCACGGTTCAACAGATACCTACATGCAGACAGTAACTTCATATACATACAGAAATAAAAAAAAAAAAGATGGTGCCACACACAAGGTTAATTTGCCCATTTAAACTATACAGTCCAATGGTTTTTAGCGTACTCATAGAATTATGCAACGTTTTCATAGCTCCCAAAGAACTGCCTTTGCTAGTGCCAGAAAAATCTCTCCATCCCAGGCTTGGCAACCAGCAGTTTCCACCTATGGACTTGCCTATACTAGATACTTAATGCATATGGAAAGTTATACTCTATGGGCCACTATAGCTGTCTAATTTTATGTAGCATACTGTTTTCAAGGTTTACACATGTTATATCATTTTATACATATTGTTTTTTTGACACATGAATTATGGTCGTCAACTACACCACAACCTGCCATGTCGTATACACTTGGTTGCTTTTCTTTTGTTGTCTCCATGTGGCCTAGGCTGGCTTGAGCTCGAATGTTCTGTTTAGGGGGGGGGGGGGTTTGGAGAGGATGACTTGAACTTCTGATTCTCCTGTAGTGCGGTGGGTTATTAAGTGGGTGAGTTTATTATGGGGTGCTTGGAATTCAGATGTAGGGCCCAGGCAAGCACTTCTGCCAATTTGAGGCACATCCCCACGCTGTTTTTGTTTTTTAGATGGATTCTAGCTCTGTTGCTTAAAGCTGCTTTCATTTCTTGGGCTCAATTGTTCTCTTCTGCTCGAGCTACCCAAGTGCTGGGGGAGCAAAGTGAGCCTGTGTCACCCACGATGGGTGCTGTGTGTGACCGCAGCATTTCATCTTTCATATACCTTTTTATCTGTGAGGGACATTTCTTAATGTGGGCATATCATGAACAGTGCTGCTATGAACATTCTATACAAGAATTTTGTGTGACATGTTTGTTTATGTTCGTACTTGGGGTATTGTGATAAGTGCTGCTATGAATATTCAATGTACAAAATTTTGTGTGGACATGTTTTTTTATGTTTCTTGGGTATTGTGAATAAGTTGCAATCGCTCCATTTCAACTTGACTGGATTAGAGTTACCACAGAAACAAACCTCTGGGTGTATTCTTAAGGATATTTCCAAAAAGGTTTAATCCAGGAGGGAAGACATGGCCCTGATCGTAGGTAGCACCATTCACCAAGCTGCTGAATAATTAAGGAAAAAGCAGTCGGAGTACCCACAGGCATTTCCTTTCTGCTTCCCCGTCACTGATGGACAGAACAATGTGACCAAGCTGCCTCGGGATTTTCCGGGCAATCAAGCTTGGTGAGCTAAAACAAATACTTCCTCCTGAAGTTGTATGGTGTCTGGTTATAGTAAGAAAAATAAACCAATACAGGTGTCTCTACCTAGGAGCAGAATTGCTAAATCATAGTAACTTAAAAATCATATGAGGAGCTACCAGGTAATTTTCCCTAGTGGCATCATAATTTTATATTCCAACTACCTGTGTAGTTTAGGGTTCTAACAACCTGATAAATGTTAAAATAAATTCCAGATAAATTTCAGTCTAAAAACTAAAGGATTTCTGTTTTCAAATCAACTATTACCATTATAGTATCTGCTAATCTGTTAAAAGTAATTTTTGCTTCACTTGTCGTTCCTGTCCTTCTTCCTTGCCTTCCTTCCTTCCTCTTCCCTTCCTTCCTTCCTTCCGTGTTTTTTTCTGTTTGTTTGTTTGTTTGTTGTTTGTTTTTTGAGGAAGGTTCCTCTACCAATCTGGCCTGACTCTCCCCAAAGATCCATCTGCCTATGACTCTGGCTTGTTTGTTCTTTTTTATAGCCCCAGCTTGGCCTGGAACTTGCTATGTAGACCATATTAAAGATCACTGCAACAAAGATCCCGTTGCCTCTGCCTCTCTGTGCTGGGATTAAATGTGTGTGGCCACCGTGCCAGCAGTGTTTTAATGTTTCTTTGTCTCAGGATCCAAATAAAATGAACACACTATATAGCTGATAATATTTCAAAGGGGCTGTTATCTAACAGTTTAGTTTGTCAGATAACATTTTATTTTTTCTTGTCTTTTTTGAGACAGTCTCTCTGCACCCCAGCTGTTCCTAAGAACTCATTATATAGATCAGGCCGACCTTGAACTCACCGAGATCCCCTGCCTCTGCCTACCAAGTGCTAGGAATTAAGCATGGGCCACCACTTCCTCTTCCGGCTAAGCCCATGAGATTTTTTAAAGTCTTAATGTTGGGGTCCCTGATGGAGGCACCAGTTGTCCAGTGCTGCTGGTGACATGGGTGGGGAGACATGGGCACCACCCAGTTGCTGATTAAGACTGCCAACAAAGCTGGTAGTTCTGAAAGGCCGGTGACCTTTCAGCAGCAGCTGACTACTGCAGAATTGGTTATTCTGTGGCCTACAGGCTGTGAAGCTGCTGACTTCACAGGCCTCTCGCTGTTAGCTAAACCCGGTCTAAGAGTTGGTCACTCCATGCTTGAGACCCTTGCTACGTAGCCTCAACCAAGCTATAGGATTAATTATCCTTAGAGCTTTACCTCTGGCTCAGGGAGTGATGCCCTCTTGAGTATAGAGCGACCTGAACCCAACTGGTGGGATCTTGCACGACAGCTCATACAATAAAAATAAATAAAGCTTAAAAAAAAGATTTATTCTGGGTGTGGTTTTGGGGGGGCACAAGCGTTTAAGCCCAGAACTGGGGAGCAGAGGGCAGGCGGATCTTTGTGAGTTTTCAGGACAGCGGGGGGTACAGGGAGACCCTGTCCTTCTCAAAAGACAAAAAAAAAGAAATTAATTTTTTTAAATTGGATTTTCATTTTATTATTAATTAATTAAAATAAAAAAAAAAAAGACAGGGTTCCCTATAGCCCCAGCTGTCCTGGAACTTCGCTCTGTAGGCCAGGCGGGCCTTGAACACAAAGATCTGCCTGACTTGCCTCGGAGTATTAGGAATAAAGGTGTGCCACTATGCCTGGCTGATTTTTTTTTTTTATGTGTATGAAGGCATGTGTATGTTTGGCTGTGTGTGTATAAGTGCACTCATGTAGTGCAATGCCGCGGTGGTCAGGAGAGGGCGTCAGGTTCCCCTAGAACCGGAGTTACGTGCTGTTGTTGTGAGCCACCTGATGTGATTGTTGGAATTGAGCTTAATGTCCTCTGCAATAGCAGTATGTGTTCTTAACCTTTGAGCCATCTTCCAGCCCCTAAATAGTTAGTTTTAATCTGTGTAGCTGCGTCTGTGTGGAGGTTTGTGCACTTGTGAGTAAGGTACCCAGACAATCTAGAAGAGGGCATTGGGTAATTGGAGCCAGGCTTACAAGTGGTTGTGAGCCACCTTGACATGAAGGGCGGGATTGAACTCGAGTCCTCTGGAAGAGCAGGGCATGCTCTTAACCACCCTCTCAAGCCCCTAGAAACACATTGTCTTTTCTTTCTTCTTCTTTGTTTTTAAAAAGTTTAATTTTATTTTTATGTGTATGAGTCTCTGTCTGCATTAGGTTTGTGCAACCGTATCATGCAAAGCGCGGAGGTCAGAAGAGGGCGTTGATTCCCATGGAACGGGAGTTAAAGATGATGAACACATTTCTTCTCACAGTTCTTCGCTGAGTTTACATATTCGTACTTGAAGAACACTGGGATAGTCAAAAAACTTTTGTTTTTTTAAGACAAATGGTCCTTTCTTAAAAAAAAAAAAAAAACCCATCTGGCCTCAGGATGTAGCTGAGAGTGTCCTTGACTTCTGACCCTCCTGCCTCCCTCTCCTGAATGCCTGGGATTTAGAGATAGGGACCATCAATGCTGTTGTTGCAATGGAGCAGCACTCTAACCGATTCTAGAAAGTAAGTGTTTTTGAGCAGGCATGGTGGCGCACGCCGTGAATCCTAGCACTCGGAGGCAGGGGCAGGCGAGTCTTTGTGAGTTCCCAATGGCCAGCCTGGTCTACAGAGTGAGTTCCAGGACAGCGGGGCTACTGGGAGACCCTGTCGCAAAAAGAACCAAAAAAAAAAAAAAAAGGGAAAAAAGAAATAAGTGGGTTTTGGATCTAACAAGAAGC
This sequence comes from Rhizomys pruinosus, assembly GCA_009823505.1. Taxonomy (NCBI): domain Eukaryota; kingdom Metazoa; phylum Chordata; class Mammalia; order Rodentia; family Spalacidae; genus Rhizomys; species Rhizomys pruinosus. The sequence continues at coordinate 4,022,779 of VZQC01014413.1, read as the reverse complement.
TCCTCCCTGGAAAATTAATAGAAGAAGCTGAAAATAATAACATGTTTAACGGGTTTTGGAGAGGATGGCCTATCGGTTAAGAGTGCTGTGCTGACAGCTCTTACAAGAGGACCCGGGTTCAATACACGATCCTACCTAACAAACCACCGCCAAGACACAAAAAAAACACAAACGAAAACAACAAACCACCAACAACACCCAAAAGAACAACAGAAAAAACCACAACCAAAGGGAACCACAAAAGACCCAACAAAAACGACAAGAAAACACCAAATGAAACCCCAAAAAAACAAACCCAATCCAGAAACCCCCACACCACCAAACACCACCACAATCACCCAACAAAACACCAACCAAAGACAAGCACAGCGCAAGGCACAAAAGCACCCACGATGGTGGCTGAAAACGTCCCTGAAACTCCATTCCAGGAGAACTCCAGTCCCGGGGAATCCGACACCCTCTTCTGACCTCCGCGGCATTGCACTACACAGGTGCACAAACTTGCATGCGACAGTACATTTATTTATTTATTTATTTATTTTTTGGTCTTTTTCGAGACAGGGCTCCGTGTAGTCCCAGCTGTCCCTGAACTCACCGCGTGTAGACCCAGGCTGGCCTGAACTCACAAAGATCCACCTGCTCGCCTCCAAATGCTAGGATTAAAGGCGTGCGCCACCACNGTGTTTTGAGACAGGGGCTTCCCTGTAGCTCCCTGTCCTGGAAACTCACTATGTAGTCAGGCTGGCCTTGAACATTAAAGGAGTGAGCCCCCACACCCTGCAGTCTTTTTTTTTTTTTTTTACAATAAACAATGGTCCAGTAAATGTCCTTGTGTAGTCTGTGTAAGATAAATTTCTAGAAGCAAGTTACAGGTTATACAACGATAGAAGTACATTTGGGGGCTGTAAGATGGCCTGCGGTTTAGGAGCGCCGGCCCTTGCTTTGCAGAGGACCCGGGTTTTCGTCCCCAGCACCCACATAGCGGCCAGAGCCATCTGAACTCCAATTCCAGGAGAACGCCCAGTTCCAGGGGAATCCGAGACCCCTCTTCTGACCTTCGCAGCGGATTTGCAACGACAGGGGTGCAACAGACTTGGCATGCGAACAGTACATTCAATACACAGACAGAAATAAATAAAAATTTAATTAAAAAAAATTAAAAAAAAAAAAGAAGTACATTTTAACTGTTTGTGTTTGTTTTCTTGAGACAGAGTCTCCCTGAGCCCCAGCTGGCCCAGGAATTTTGCAATGGAGACAAGGCTGGCCCTCCATCTCACAGAATCTGCCTGCCTCCCCAGTACTGGTATCAAAGGCTTGCATCACCATGCCTGACTCACATTTTAACTTTTGATACTTTTTTTTTTTTTTTTTTTTTTTTTTTGAGACCTGGTCTCCCTGTATCCCTAGCTGGCCTGGAACTTGCTTTGTAGACCAGGCTGGCCTTGAACTCACAGAGATCCATCTGCCTCTGCCTCCGGAGAGTGCTAGGATTAAAGGTATGCTCCACCACTGCCGGCTGTGATACATTTTTTTTAAATTACTTTCCAAAAAGATTGTACCAGTTTTCACTCTCGAGGGACCAAAATTTTAAGCTAGAAATGTGAACAGAGGAAGGTTCTTCCTTCACCAGAAAAGAGACAGCCATTTTTTTATTTTGAGGAAGTTATCTGAGACTTAAGATTTTGCCAATAAGTATACATTATAATCTCATTATACAGATGAGAGCGTAGTCTTATCCTTGTTTCATTTGATAGCATATTAATGACTACTATTATTTCAACTCAATATTTACAGAGTAGAGGGTGTCAACTCTGATGGCTAGCATATAGTGAGATAGGAATGGGGCAGATGAAGGAGGCCTGTTTCCTGTCTGTCTGTCATGGGGACCAGATGTTCCTTGAATATCTGTGGGTGTGTGTTTTTTATACTTGGCAAGAACTGTTTACTGCAAACCCAGAAATGGAGACTCTCAAAGCTAGGTACTTGGTATGTGTTTATACTTCCTGTAGACCGTTAGTATTAGTCTCTGCTCAACTCTGAAACAAACTTTACCTTGTTTACTTCTAGAATCTGGGGTAATAGCAGCTATGAAGCCAAATTCTGTATGTTTGGTATAGGCTACAGAACAGGCTCAGAGTCTATATACTGTCTTAAAGGGCTTCAGGGATCTTGAAGCAGTTCTTGATGTTTGCCAGAGTCACAGAACGTGGTTAATATAAATGGTTGTCATCGTTGCTGTTTTATTGTTGGTTGGTTGGTTTTTTGAACAGGGTCTTCCTGTCCCAGGCGACCTGGAACTCCATATGTAGGCCAGGTGGCCTAGATCTCAGAGATTCACCTATCCCTGCCTCCCCAGTGCTGGGAGTAAAGGTGTGTACCACCACGCCCTAGCTATCATTGCTGATTTTTAATACCAGATCTTGCTATATACCCAAGACTCACCTAGAACTCAATGATCTTCCAAGCTTGGGACTGCTTAGTGCTGACTTTAAAGGTGAAATTCCCAGCTCTACCACTGTGCGTATGGATGGGTTGGGGGGGGTGTGGGTGTGAGGCAGGATCAGGGATAGGGAGAGGGTTCTGGAAAAACCTCTTGTCCATGCATGGCAAGCATTTTACCATTGAGTTACACCCCCAGCCCTTGGAACAGTGTTTCTAATTGAGAACATTAAAGGTTGTGTCTTTGAATGATTTAGGGAAAAGTCTTCTTCCTCCTCTTCCTCTTCTTTCTACTTTATTTCGTCTTCCTTTTTTAAAAAATTTTATTTAGCAGTACTTCTTAATACCTGAGCCATGTTTATTTTATGTTTCTTTTGTTTTAATGCCTTTCCTTGTTCTTCTTTTTGTTTTAGCATTCTTATTTAATAAAGTCTTTGATTTCCTCCGTCAGTATCAGCTACACCTCAACTGCCTGGAGATACTGTGCAACAGTGGCAGCCATGTGTCTATATATATATCCCAAATCTAATTGGCTATTAGCTCTCTCCTTGGAGGAATAGCTCACAGCGAATGGTACAGGCTTATGTCCTCTAGTGGTTAGGAGATGTTATAAGCCACAAGAAGAATTTGTCACCCTTTATAGAGAAACCACAGTTTGTGGATTAGCATACCATCCAAGCATCTGTGTCTATGCTCACAGCTTAGCTTGCCATAATAATTAGTACTGCTTAAATGCCTGTACATCCAATTGCTTGTGCTTTGTTAGTATGACTAAAAAGGTATCACTGGAAATCACTGATTAAGCTGTCAACCCATGAAGGGGAAACCACCTGAAACGACAGAGTCCAAAATGACAACTCCAAAGAAAGTTAGACTGTTTTCTTCTCACCCACTTGTCCCCTTTCAAGCGGGAACAAATTTGGCAAAGAGAGGCAGTGGTAGTATTGAAGGGCTGCGGAGAGATTGTGGGTGAATCATGAACTACAACAGAATTAGACTGGACCCGAATGATCAAATTCTGATCTAACAAAACCTCCCCCCCCTTTTTTGTTGTTTTTTTTTTTGGTCTTTTCAAGACAGGGTCTCCTTGAACTCACAAAGATCCCACTGCCTCTGTCTCCAAGTGCTAGAATTAAAGGTTGGTGCCACCAAGCCTTCAGTTTTCTAAAATTTTTTTTTTTTTGTTTTGGAACATACAAGCATCTCCAAACTGGACTATGGGAACCTTGGGTTGTTCCAGAACGTTTGGACATAGATACTTTGCAAAATGCACCAGTTTTACCTAATTGTACGGCAACGGAGTAACAGCAATGTTTCTGAAAACACTGTGTTATTATATTGTAAAGAATCCCCTTAAAAATAAACAAAGAGAGGAAAAAAATAAAGTCTTTGATCTAAGAGAGATCTCTACATGAACTTCAATGATTTGATATGTGGTTCTATGAGAAATTTTAGTCCTTTATCAGTAGACTGTTAGTAGTGAATCCCACGTACCCACCACTCTATGCCAGAGATTATGAACTCTTGACTAAATGTGTTTCACCTCTACCCTCACCTACTTCCACCCCACTCTCTGTTTTTTTTTTTTTTTTTTTTGGTCATTTTCAAGACGAGGTCTCCTGTAGCCCCAGCTGTCCTGGAAAACTCACACTGTAGACAAGGTTTGGCCTTGAACTCACCCAAAGTCCACCTGTCCTCTGCCGCCCAAGGGTAGAAGGTGAAAGGTGTGCGCTAGCCACGCCCCGGCTGCTTGTGTTATTTATTTGTTTTTTTTTGTATTTTTTTTTTAATTTTAATTTTTTCTGTATGTGTATGAGGTACTGTCTGCATGCAGGTTTGTGGCAGCCCGGGTCCGTGCAATGCCGAGGAGGTCAGAAGAGGGCGTTCGTTGTTTTCCCTGGAACTGCATTTCTCCTGGAATGGAGTTTTCAGACGGTTCTCGTTCTCGTCGCCATGTGGGTGCTGGGATCGAACCCGGGTCCTCTGCAAGAGCGGTCAGCGCTCTTAAGAACCGCGGGCCATCTCTCCAGCCCTATTTTTAAATAGCTTTTTGGTATTTGCATACCCCATTGCCTTTTTTTTTTTTTTTTTTGTTTGGTGTTTTTTCGAGATAGAGTCTCCCTGTAAGGCCCAAGCTAGCATGGAACTCATCTAGGTAGACCAGGCTGGCCTTTGAGCTCACAAAGATCCCCTGTCTCTGCTCCCCATGCTGGGATTAAATGTGTACACCACCATGCCCAGCTTGTTCTTGTCTTTTGAGACAGGGTCGCCCTGTAGCCTACTGGCCTGGAACCTTATGTAAGCCCAGCCTGGCCTCAGTTTCACAGAGATCCACCTGTCCCTGCCTCACAAGTGTTTGGAATTAAAAGAGGGTGGCCATGGGGCTGGAGAGAGTGCCTAGCGGTTAAGAGCGCCAACCGCTGCTTACAGAGGCCAGTTTCGATCCCCAGACCCACAGTGTGGCGCGAGAACCGTTCTGAAACTCCAATTCAGGAGAACTTCAGTTCCAGGGAATCCACACCCTTCTTGGACCTCCGCGGCATTGCATGACACGGTTCACATGACCTACATGCAGACAGTAACTTCAATACATACAGAATAAAAAAAAAAAAGATGGTGCCACACACAAGGTTAATTTGCCCATTTAAACTATACAGTCCAATGGTTTTTAGCGTACTCATAGAATTATGCAACGATTTTCATGCTCCCAAAGAACTGCCTTTGGCTATGCCAGAAAAATCTCTCCATCCCAGGCTTGGCAACCAGCAGTTTCCACCTATGGACTTGCCTATACTAGATACTTAATGCATATGGAAAGTTATACTCTATGGGCCACTATAGCTGTCTAATTTTATGTAGCATACTGTTTTCAAGGTTTACACATGTTATATCATTTTATACATATTGTTTTTTTGACACATAATTATGGCGTCAACTACCACCACAACTGCATGTCTCATACACGTGGTTTGCTGTTTCTTTGTTGTCTCGCATGTGGCCTGAGGCTGGCTTGAGCTCGAATGTTCTGTTTAGGGGGGTGTTGGAGAGGACTTTTGAACTTCTGATTCATCCTGTAGTGCGGTGGGTATTAAGGGGGTGAGTTTATTTTGGGGTGCTTGGGAATTCAGATGTAGGGCTGCCAGGCAAGCACTCTGCCAATTGAGGCACATCCCAGCCTGTTTTTTTTTTGAGATGGATTCTAGCTCTGTGCTTTAAAGCTGCTTTCATTTTCTTGGGCTCAATTGATTCTCTGTCTTCTGCGCTCAGCTACCCAAGTGCTGGGGGAGCAAAGTGAGCCTGTGTCACCCACGATGGGTGCTGTGTGTGACCGCAGCATTTCATCTTTCATATACCTTTTTATCTGTGAGGGACATTTCTTAATGTGGGCATACAGGAACAGTGCTGCTATGAAATATTCTGTACAAGAATTTTGTGTGACATGTTGTTTTATGTTCGTTTGGGTATTGTGATAAGTGCTGCTATGAATATTCAATGTACAAAATTTGTGTGGACATGTTTTTTTAATGTTTCTTGGGTTTGTGATAGTTTGCAATCCTCATTGCATCACTTGACTAGATTTAGAAGTTACCACAGAAACAACACTCTGGGTGTATTCTTAAGGATATTTCCAAAAAGGTTTAATCCAGGAGGGAAGACATGGCCCTGATCTAGATGTAGCACCATTCACCAAGCTGCTGAATAATAAGGAAAAAGCAGCGATACCACAGGCATTTCCTTTCTGCTTCCTCCTCACGTATGGAACAGACAATGTGACCAAGCTGCCTCGGGGATTTTCCGGCACATCAAGCTTGTGAGGCTAAAACAAACTTTCCTCCTGAAGTTGTATGGTGTCTGGTTATAGTAAGAAAAATAAACCAATACAGGTGTCTCTACCTAGGAGCAGAATTGCTAAATCATAGTAACTTAAAAATCATATGAGGAGCTACCAGGTAATTTTCCCTAGTGGCATCATAATTTTATATTCCAACTACCTGTAGTTTTAGGGTTCTAACAACCTGTGATAAATGTTAAATAAATTCCAATAAAATTTGCAGTCTAAAAACTAAAGGATTTCTGTTTTCAAATCAACTATTACCATTATATATCTGCTAATCTGTTAAAGATAATTTGCTTCATTGGTCCTGTCCTTCCTTCCTTCCTTCCCTTCCTTCCTTCCGTCCTTTTCCCCCTCTTTCCTTCNAAAGATCCACCTGCCTCTGCCTCCCAAGTGCTAGGATTAAAGGCGTGCACCACCACGCCCGGCTGTTGGTAATGTTCTTTCAAACAGATAATAGTCCTCCTGAGTGCTGGGATTAAAGGTGTGTGCCACCATGCCCTGCTCTTCAGTTATTCTTTATCCCAGGAATTAAACCACTTTGTGGACATTTTGTGAGCAAGATGGTTAGGTCTTATTAGCCCTATGGCCTGCCCAGTAATAGAATTGAAACTGGTCTTCTTTCTGGCTTCTTGTCAGGGCTGTGCCCATGGCTCTCAACACTAGACCATATTTTCTAATTCATATTAGGAAGTCACTGATATAATTAATTGTATGGACTATGACCCATCATATGTTATTATAATTTGTACATTCGTGTCTCAGAGACTTTTTTGTTTTTCTCATTAAAACCCATAGGTAGTTAGATCTCTACTTTTATTGCATTCATTTTCCCTCCCTCAACCTTCACAGGTTATTTTCTTTTATTTGAGCTGTGTTCCAAAGACCCAGCATTCCAAAACCTTGGAACGGTTTTGCTCAATTATGCCAACCAATTCTGGACTTGCACTGAGGTAAGGCAAAATAAAATGTTTTGGTTCTCAGCCCTTCATAGAAAATTATTCTTGAAAACTTGATAAAACCATTTAAGTTCTATTATTTCGTGATAGATATAGACTTCTTTGATCTCAGACTTGTTAAGTCATATTCATTGTTAAGTCATATACACTGGAAAAGCCAGTGTAAAAATCTGGTTACTTTAGAAAACTGTAGTTTGTTAAAGGGAGCAGATAATTCAGATAACTTCACTTGTATTCCCCAAGAACATACTATTTGTCATAAGCACATATATTATAAGCAGTAAGCCCATTTTACACATCAGAAGAATATTAAGAGATTTTCACATGTGAGTTATTCTCAAATATATTGCTTGTACTGGAATCTCATGAGATGTTCATTTAAAACTGAGATTCGTAAACTTGAAGCCTCAAACCCTATTTGAGCACTGATCTAGGAATTTCCTTAGAATAAGGGAACTTCTGAGCACTTAATTTGTGGTTTTTCAGCTCTGGTAGAGTAAGCATTCTTTTTTTTCTTTCATTTTCTTGGGGAGATATATATATATATTTGTTTTAAGACAGGGTCTTCTTGTAGCCCCAGATATTCTGGAACTCACTGTGTAGACCAGGCTGGCCTGGAACTCAAAGAAATCCACCTGCCTCTGCCTTAGTGCTGGGATTAAAGCTGTTCACCACCACACCCAGCGAGCAAACATTCTTTTACTCTGAAAAATTAAACTTTTTTTTTTGGTGTTTTTGAGATAGAGTCTCCCTGTAGCCCCAGCTAGCATGGAACTCACTATGTAGACCAGGCTGGCCTTGAGCTCACAAAGATCCACCTGTCTCTGCCTCCCAAGTGCTGGGATTAAATGTGTACACCACCATGCCCAGCTTTTCTTGTCTTTTGAGACAGGGTCTCCCTGTAGCCATAGCTGGCCTGGAACTCTATGTAAGCCAGCCTGGCCTCAGTTTCACAGAGATCCACCTGTCTCTGCCTCCCAAGTGTTGGAATTAAAAGAGGGTGCCATTGGGGCTGGAGAGATGGCCTAGCGGTTAAGAGCGCCAACCGCTCTTACAGAGGACCCAGGTTCGATCCCCAGCACCCACATGGTGGCCGAGAACCGTCTGAAACTCCAATTCCAGGAGAACTCCAGTTCCAGGGGAATCTTCTGACCTCCGCGGCATTGCATGACACGGGTGCACAGACCTACATGCAGACAGTACATTCATATACATACAGAAATAAAAAAAAAAAAGAGGGTGCCACCACACAAGGTTAATTTGCCCATTTAAACTATACAGTCCAATGGTTTTTAGCGTACTCATAGAATTATGCAACATTTTCATGCTCCCAAAGAACTGCCTTTGCTATTGCCAGAAAAATCTCTCCATCCCAGGCTTGGCAACCAGCAGTTTCCACCTATGGACTTGCCTATACTAGATACTTAATGCATATGGAAAGTTATACTCTATGGGCCACTATAGCTGTCTAATTTTATGTAGCATACTGTTTTCAAGGTTTACACATGTTATATCATTTTATACATATTGTTTTTTGACACAAATTATGGTCACTATCACCACTGCCATGTCTAGTACACTTGGTTGCTTTTTCTTTGTTTGTCTCTCATGTGGCCTAGGCTGGCCTTGAGCTCGAATTTGCTGTTTGTTGGAGGATGACTTTGAACTTCTGATTCTCCTGTAGTGCGGTGGTTATTAAGTGGGTGAGTTTATGGGGTGCTTGGAATCAGATGTAGGGCTCCAGGCAAGCACTCTGCCAATTGAGGCACATCCCCAGCCTGTTTGTTTTTGAGATGGATTCTAGCTCTGTTGCTTAAAGCTGCTTTCAATTTCCTTGGGCTCAATTGATTCTTCTGCCTCAGCTACCCAAGTGCTGGGGGAGCAAAGTGAGCCTGTGTCACCCACGATGGGTGCTGTGTGTGACCGCAGCATTTCATCTTTCATATACCTTTTTATCTGTGAGGGACATTTCTTAATGTGGGCATATCATGAACAGTGCTGCTATGAATATTCATGTACAAAATTTTGTGTGGACATGTTTTTTATGTTCTTGGGTATTGTGATAGTGCTGCTATGAATATTCATGTACAAAATTTTGTGTGGACATGTTTTTTATGTTCTTGGGTATTGTGATAGTTCATCTTCATTGTCAACTTGACTGGATTAGAATTACCACAGAAACACACCTCTGGGTGTATTCTTAAGGATATTTCCAAAAAGGTTTAATCCAGGAGGGAAGACATGCCCTGAATCTAGGTAGCACCATTCACCAAGCTGCTGAATAATAAGGAAAAAGCAGGCTGAGTACCAGCAGCATTTCTTTCTGCTTCCTCACTATGGACACAATGTGACCAGCTGCCTCTGGGATTTCCCCATCAAGCTGTGAGCTAAAACAAACTCTTCCTCCTGAAGTTGTATGGTGTCTGGTTATAGTAAGAAAAATAAACCAATACAGGTGTCTCTACCTAGGAGCAGAATTGCTAAATCATAGTAACTTAAAAATCATATGAGGAGCTACCAGGTAATTTTCCCTAGTGGCATCATAATTTTATATTCCAACTACTTGTAGTTTAGGGTTCTAACAACCTTGATAAATTTTAAATAAATTCCAGATAAATTTCATCCTAAAAACTAAAGGATTTCTTTTTCAAATCAACTATTACCATTATAGTATCTGCTAATCTGTTAACAGTAATTTGCTTCATTGTCCTTCCTTCCTTCCTTCCTTCCTTCCTTCCTTCCTTCCTTCCTTCCTTCCTTCCTTCCGTTTTTTTCTGTTTGTTTGTTTGTTTGTTTGTTTGTTTTTGAGACAGGGTCTCCTCTATCCCATCTGGCCTTGATCTCCCAGAGATCCATCTGCCTATGACTCTGGCTTTTTGTCTTTTTATAGCCCCAGCTGGCCTGGAACTTGCTATGTAGACCATATTAGCCTCACTTTCACAAAGATCCCTTTGCCTCTGCCTCTCTGAGTGCTGGGATTAAAGGTGTGTGCCACCGTGCCCAGCTAGTGTTTTAATGTTTCTTTGTCTCAGGATCCAAATAAAATGAACACACTATATAGCTGATAATATTTCAAAGTCTTCTAATCTAGACATTTTATTTTCATGATAACATTTTATTTTTCTTGGTCTTTTTTGAGACAGTCTCTCTGCAGCCCCAGCTGTCCTAGAACTCATTATATAGATCAGGCTGACCTTGAACTCAGAGATCCGCCTGCCTCTGCCTCCCAAGTGCTAGGATTAAAGGCATGGGCCACCACTTCCGGCTAAGCCCATGATATTTTTAAAGTCTTAAAATGTTGGGGTCGCCACTGATGGAGGCACCAGTTGTTCAGGGCTGCTGGTGACATGGGTGGGGAGACATGGGCACCACCCAGTTGCTGATTAAGACTGCCAACAAAGCTGGTAGTTCTGAAAGGCCGGTGACCTTTCAGCAGCAGCTGACTACTGCAGAATTGGTTATTCTGTGGCCTACAGGCTGTGAAGCTGCTGACTTCACAGGCCTCTCGCTGTTAGCTGAATCCAGTCTAAGAAGTGGTCACTCCTTGCTTGAGACCCTGCTACGTAGCTCTCACCCAAGCTAAAGGATTGATTATCCTTAAAGCTTCACCTCTGGCTTAGGGAGTACTGCCCTCTTAAGTGATAGAGCTACCTGAACCCAACTGTGGATCTTGCACAACACTCATACACATAAAAATAAATAAAGCTTAAAAAAAAGATTTATTCTGGGTGTGGTGGCACAAGCGTTTAATCCCAGAACTGGGGAGGCAGAGGCAGGCGGATCTTTGTGAGTTCAAGGACAGCTGGGGGTACAGGGAGACCCTGTCTCAAAAAGACAAAAAAAAGATTAATTTTTAAAATTGATTTTTATTTTATTATTATTATTATTTTGGTCTTTTCGAGACAGGGTCTCCCTATAGCCCCAGCTGTCCTGGAACTCGCTCTGTAGGCCAGGCTGGCCTTGAACTCTCAAAGATCCGCCTGCCTCTGCCTCCGGAGTATTAGGATTAAAGGTGTGTGCCACTATGCCTGGCTGATTTTGATTTTATATGTATGAATGTTTTGGCTGTGTGTGTATAAGTGCACTCATGTCATGCAATACCCTCAGAGACCAGAAGAAGGTGTCAGCTCCCTGGAACTGGGATTATGGGTGGTTGTTAGTTGCCATGTTGGTGTTGGGAGTCAAACCTGGGCCTTTAGCTGGAGGGCTCTTAATCATTGAGCCATCTCTCCAGCCCCTAAAATATTTATTTTTAATTCTGTGTATCTGCGTCTGTGTGCAGGTTTGTGCACTTGTGAGTAAGGTACCCAGACAATCTAGAAGAGGGCATTGGGTAATTGGAGCCAGGCTTACAAGTGGTTGTGAGCCACCTGACATGAGGGCTGGGATCTGAACTCGAGTCCTCTGGAAGAGCAGTGCATCCTCTTAACTACCTCTCAAGCCCCTAGAACACATTTCTTTCTTTTTTTAAAAATTTTAATTTATTTTTTATGTGTATGAGTCTACTGTCTGCATGTAGGTTTGTGCACCCGTATCATGCAAAGCTGCGGAGGTCAGAAGAGGGCGTTGGATTCCCCTGGAACTGGAGTTAAAGATGGAAGAACACATTTCTTCTCTGAGTTACATAGTTCAGTACTTGAAGAACACTGTGATAGTCAAGAATACTTTTTTTTTTTTAAGACATGGTCCTTTCTTTAAAAAAAAAAAAAAAAAAAACCCAACTGGCCTCAGGATGTAGCTGAGAGTGTCCTTGACTTCTGACCCTCCTGCCTCCCTCTCCTGAATGCTGGGATTATAGATAGGGACCATCATGCCTGTTGTTGCATGGAGGCCAGCACTCTACCGATTCTAGAAATAAGTGTTTTGAGCCAGGCATGGTGGCGCACGCCTTTAATCCTAGCACTCGGGAGGCAGAGACAGGCGGATCTTTGTGAGTTCAAGGCCAGCCTGGTCTACAGAGTGAGTTCCAGGACAGCTGGGGCTACAGGGAGACCCTGTCTCAAAAAGACCAAAAAAAAAAAAAAAAGAAAAAGAAATAAGTGTTTTGATCTTAACAAGAATGCTCTCTTTGGAAAATTATAGAAGAAGCTGAAATAATAACATGTTTACGGGGTTGGAGAGATGGCCTAGCGGTTAAGAGTGCTGACCGCTCTTACAGAGGACCCGGGTTCGATCCCCAGCACCCACATGGTGGCTGAAAACTGTCTGAAACTCCAATTCCAGGAGAACTCCAGTTCCCGGGGAATCCGACACCCTCTTCTGACCTCCGCGGCATTGCACGACACAGGTGCACAAACTTGCATGCAGACAGTACATTTATTTATTTATTTATTTATTTTTTGGTCTTTTCGAGACAGGGTCTCCTTGTAGTCCCAGCTGTCCTGGAACTCACTCTGTAGACCAGGCTGGCCTTGAACTCACAAAGATCC
>VZQC01014413.1:3976699-4004581 GCA_009823505.1 Rhizomys pruinosus | reverse complement strand
TGTGTGTGTGTGTGTGTGTGTGTGTGTGTGTGTGTGTGTGTGTGTGTTCTCCAATGGGCTATGGGCTATGGCACGCTTGGAATGTGTGTGTGTTCTCCAGTGGGCTATGGTACACTTGGAAGAGTTGGTTCTCTTCTACCATGTGGTCCTAGGCATTGAAGTCAGGTGGTCAGGTCAGTCTTGGTGGCAGACATCTTTACCACTGAACCATCTTGCTGGTATACATTTGTTTGTTTCAGGTCCCAGCTGGCCTGAAACACACTATGTAGACCAGGCTGGCCTCAAACACAGAGATCTGCCTGCCTCTTCCTCCTGAGGGCTACTAGGATTAAAAGTATGTGCTACCATGCCCAGCACCATTTTTTTTTTAACAACAAAAAATATATATACAGTACAAGTTGATCCTCAATGACTGGTTTTCCTTAAGCAATATGTTTTAGAATTCTCTCCCAGCTAGAGAGATGGTTTAGAGGCTAGGAGTGTGTATTGCCCTTGTAGTGGATCCACGTTTAATTTCTAACACCCAGATAGATAGAGGCAGCTCACAGCTGCATGTAACCCCAGCTCCAGTAGATATGATACCTCTAGCCTTATTGGGCACCTACATTCATGTGCACGTACCCACACACAGGCACATGTATACACATAATTACAAATATAAATCTTTTTTTAAAAAGTCTTATTATAGGGCTGGAGAGGTGGCTCAGCAATTAAGAAGAGCATGTGCTGCTTTTACAGAAGACTCAAGGTTCAGTTGCTAGCTCCCACATCGAGCTGTTCCCAACCACCTGTGACTCTAGCCCCAGGGGGATCTGACATCTCTGGCCTCTAAGGGTACACACTCATGTGTACATACCTACACATATGTACAAACACATGTATACATAATTAGAAATAAAACAATGGAGGCTGGAAAGAAGGCTCAGCTGTTAAGAGCACTTGCCGCTCTTTACTGAGGGCCAGTTTGATTCCAAGTACAGGGCTGCTTACAACTGTAACTTCGGTCTGTTAGCTCTGACGCTCTGCTGGCCTCCAAGGCGACCAGGCAGATATGTGGTACACATACATACATACATACATACATACATACATACATACATCTAGGCAAAACACTGACATAGGATATAAAATAAAAATATCTTTAAAAGATAACACTAGAGAAATGAAAGAATTCTTTCCACACATTGTTCTACAAACTAACCTCCATTTAAAAAGGTTATAGATTGAGCTGGAGAGATGGCCTAGTGGTTAAGAGCACCGACTGCTCTTGCAGAGGACCCGGGTTTGATCCCCAGCACCCACATGGCGGCTGAGAACCGTCCGTAACTCCAATTCCAGGAGAACTCCAGTTCCAGGGGAATCCGACACCCTCTTCTGACCTCCTCAGTATTGCACGATATGGGTGCACAAACCTACATGCAGACAGTATGTTCATACACATACAAAAATAAATAAAATTAAAAAAAAAGGTTATAGATTAGGGGCCAGGCATGGTGGCACCTGACTATAATCCTAACACTCCAGAGGCAGAGGCAGGCGGATCTCTGAGTTGAAGGCCAGCCTGGTCTATTCCAGGACATCTGGGGCTACAGGAAGACCCTTTCTCGAAAAGACCAAAAAAAAAGGGGGGGGCGGGGGGAGTTGCAGATTGGTAGTCCGGATGTATATAGTACAATGTATGGTCCCTTCTCTACTTGATGGCTACATATATAGTACAATGTATGGTCCCTTCCCTACTTGATGGCTACATATATAGTACAATGTATGGTCCCTTCCCTACTTGATGGCTACATATATAGTACAATGTATGGTCCCTTCCCTACTTGATGGCTACATATATAGTACAATGTACGGTCACTCCCCTACTTGATGACTCTGAGTTTTGCTACCACACACTTTGTTGTTTTGCTATTAAAACAGGATTGTGGGGCTGGAGAGATGGCTCAGCGGTTTAAGAGTGCCGACTGCTCTTGCAGAGGACCTGGGTTTCATTCCCAGCACCCACATGGCGGCTAAGAACCATCTTTAACTCCAGTTCCAAGGGAATCCGACGCCCTCTTCTGACGTCCGTGGCATTGCATGACACGGGTGCACCAACCTACATGCAGACAGTACACTCATACACATCAAAAATAATAAATTAATTAAAAAGAAAAGGATTGCATCGTACATCTGTGTATGGACAACTTTGAGAACCTTTTTGTAGGATACATTCCTGAAGTAATACATTTCAAAAGTTGCATGTTGGGGCTGGAGACCTGGTTCAGAGGTTAAGAGCACCTGCTACTTTTGCAGAGGACTCTTGTTTGAATCCTAGCATCCATATGACAACTAAGAGCCATCTGTAACTACAGTTGCAAGGGATCTGACACCCTATTCTGACATCTGTGGGTATTACACAACACAGGTGCCCTTATATGCATGCAGCCAATACATTCATGTAACAAAAAATAAAACTAAGCTGGGTGTGGTTGTGCAAGCCTTTAATCCCAGCACTTGGGTGGCAGAGGCAGGCTGATCTGAGTTCAAGGCCAGCCTGGTCTACATAGTGAGTTCCAGGCCAGCTGTGGCTACAAGGAGATCCTGTCTCAAAAAGATCAGAAAGTAAAAATAAAATATTAAAAAGAAAAAGGTGAAGGTCCAAGAAGACATTTTTAGGAGGAGAGATGAGCCCACATTAACATAACTTCTATTAAAGTGTATTGTATTGTTCTATATTTGGCTATTGTTACTCTCTTACTGTGTGTGCTTTGTTAAATGAAGTTTATCAGAGTAAATGTGCTTGGGAATATATACATGTACTCAGCCTTCAAACACTCACTGGGGATCTTGGTAAGGGGCCTGTGAAGTTGAACTTGTGTTACTGGGGCGAAACAAAGACAACACAGATGCCTTGAAGGCATCTATGAGTTGATCCAATGGGAAAAGCCTTTGTGGTATTTACCATTTAGTTGTCTTTTTTATTTTTTTATTTTTTTTTGAGACTGAGTCTCTCTGTAGCCCCCATTGTCCTGGAACTCAGTGTGTAGACCAAGCTGGCTTTGAACTCACAGAGATCTTCCTGCCTCTGTCTCCCAAGTGCCGGGATTAAGGCCGTGCACCACCATGCCTGGCCCATCATTTTTTAATAATATATAATTATTGATGACTTAAAAAAAAATCAAATGGGCTTTTGAGTCAGCTCAGTAGGTAAAAGGGCTTGCCATGAAAGCCTGAAGACCTGAGTTTAATCTTCAGAACCCATGGTAGAAGGAGAGAACCAACTATCAAAAGTTGTCCTCTGACCTCCACATGTGTGCTGTAGCACACGTGTACCCCCCCACATAGGTCATGCATACACAGTAACGATAAACAAAATAATTTTTAAAAATTAACCTGGACAGCCGGGTGTGGTGGAACAAGACTTTAATCCTAGCACTTGGGAGGCAGAGGCAGGTGGATTTCTGTGAGTTCAAGGCCAGCCTGGTGTACATAGCAAGTTTTAGGACACCCAGGGATACAGGGAGATCCACTAATGGGACTTCAGCCAGTGTCTAGTCTATAAAGAAGAAAGTCTGCTCATGCTTCAAAAAGAGAAGTATGGTCTAGCAAGACCTAACTTTGTCCTCGAGTGGATGGAACTGGTGATTGAAAAGCCAAAAGGAGCCAGGAGATTCCCCCGGCCCCCCTCCCAAAAAAACCCCAGTGATCCCTGAGGACCAGATTCCTCAACTGACCTTGAGAAAACAAAAACCTTGGTTAATCTGGGCTGTATGGCCTTAAGCATTCAAAAGGAAAGTATAACCAGAAATAGTAAGGTCTGAGAAATTGCACTTCAGATATAAAACTCGAGAATCCTCCAAAACTTCAGTGCCAGATGGGGACTACTGAGATATCCAGCTTGTGGACTGAGCGGCTCCTGGGATTTCAGCCTCTTCAGAGTGTAGACTGCCGTTGTTGGACTACCCAGGCTGAGTCATGGAGGCCAGTGCAGGAAGATCAAGACAGGACACATGCTTGCTGGACCTCATTTGGGTGACCATGGCGGGGGAGGGAGCCCAGTGTGGAGCACAGGGGCAGGATTGATGGTTGTTTGGGCTTGCCAAGGAGGAACCTTCAAGCACTTCCTTGGGGAAAACATGATATCTTTTAGCAATAAATAAATGAAAGAAAGAAAGAAAGAAAGAAAGAAAGAAAGAAAGAAAGAAAGAAAGAAAGAAAAATCCTTCAATTCAGGCAATATGTATGTATGTATATATTTACATATGTATATACTCACATATATTGAAGCAATACAAGTTGGGGGAAAAATGGAAAAAAAATCAATGGATCTCTGTCCTAGTTTGTCTTCCATTGCTGTGACAAAACACTCTGACTGACACCAACTTGGGGAGGAAAGGGTTTATTCAGCTTACATCTCCTGGGTCACAGTTCATCACTCAGGGAGCCCAAAGCAGGAACTCAGGGTAGGAACCTGGAGGCAGGAGCTGAAGCACAGGCCATGGAGGAATGCTGTTTACTGGCTTGCTCCCCTGGCCCATGCCCAGCCCACCTTCTTATATGGTACACCACAACCTGCCCAGGGTGGCACTACTCATTGTGGGCTGGGCCCTCCCACATTGCCTGACAATCAAGACAATACTCCACAGATGTGGCCACAGGCCAATCCAATGGAGCCAATTCCCTAATTGAGGCTCCCTCAACCCAAGTGTGTCAAGTTGACACTAAAGCTATCCAGCACAATCACCATTGATTCCTTAGGTTATAAAAAAAAGTAAATTGGACAAAGAACACCAAGTTTATCTCTTGACCATACTAATTTTTTTTTTTTTTTTTTTTTTTTTTCTTTTTTGAGACAGGGTGTCCCTGTAGCCCCAGCTGGTCTGGAACTTTCTATGTAGACCAGGCTGGCCTTGAACTCAGAGATCCACCTGCTTCTGCTTCTCCAGTGCTAGGATTAAAGACATGCACTGCCACGCCTGGAAGTAATTTTTTTTTAAATAATAAGCATGTTTTTATTTCGCCCATAACTTTTAAATGTGAACATCCTATGATTTAGCCACTCTTTACCTCCAAGTAACTTCATTCCCTTAATTCCCTTTTAAGCAGCGTGCTCTTATTCCCGAAGGCAGTTAGCTTTTCATCATCCCTTCTGTCTAGATGACAGCCAATGACAAATTCCATGGGGACAAGTATATGGACCCAGTGGTCTTGCACAAGCTGAAGTAATTTCATCATGACTGCAGCTGGGATATCAACCCGGCCCCAAGACCTAGTGCAGCTGCCTGCAGTAATTTTTATAATAATGTGTTTATAGAACAGCTCCCAGGCCCCTAACTTTTAATGAACAAGAATACTTCATATACAGATGAGTTAAAGTCTAAAGAGCAGTTACTTTCCTTTTTTTTTTTTTTTTTTTAAATTAAGCTTTTGGATTCATATTAAAATGTAAAGCTGAGGATATCAGAGTACAAGGGCCTGGGTACTGTCAAGAAAGAAAAAGAAGGTGCTGGAAAGATGGCCCAGTAGTTAAGAACAATGGCTGGCTGGCGGTCCTCTGCAAGAGCAGCCAGTGTTTTGTTTTTAAAATTTTTTTTGTATGTGTAAGAGTGTATTGCCTGCATGTATGTAAGTGCAACCATGTTATGCAACCATGTAACTGGAGTTACAATTGTTAGCTATTATGTGTGTGCTGGGAACTGAACCGTGGGTCTTCTGCAAGAGCAGCCAGTGCTTTGAACCAGTGAGCTATTTCTCCAGCCCTCAGCCAGTGTTTTTTACTGCTGAGCCATATCTCCAGCCCATGTCTGTTTTTTTTTTTTTTTTTGATCAAATATCTCTGAATATACACATACAGATATATGCTGTCTTAATTTCAGGTTTGGTTTCTAGCACGCCCATGGCAGCTAAAATCATCCTTAACTCCAGTTACAGGGAATCCGACGTCCTCTTCTGGCTTCCATGGGCATTGCATAACACGGGGTACATTTACTTATGTGTATGCATGCAAAACACATAAAATCAAAATAAATAAAATCTTAAAGAATTTAAAGAAGAGCCGGACGTGGTGGTGCACACCTTTAATCCCAGAACTGGGGAGGCTACAGGGAGACCTTATCTCAAAAAGACCAAAAAAATAAAAAATAAAATAAATAAATAAATAAATAAATAAATAAATAAATAAGAAAATAAATGATCCGAGAAACAGAATCATAAGAATATTTGTGGCTATTTGGAGTGAGGAGGAACAATGCTCTGAGCAAAGGTGCTCCTAGGATGCAGCTGGCTTTGCTCTTGTGAGACATACTGTAGTGTCTGATTTGTGGGAAGGACCTGAGTCTTCACAGACTCAGACATTTGTACTCTTCTGGCTTATTTGCTTAAAGCAGGCTTGTTCATTTGAAAGTGAATGAAGACTCGTCCTGCCATTTGGGACAAAGCGTTAAACTGACTTCACAAAACTCATTTTCTCAAGCATTTCCCGGTGTGTCCTTCACTTGTTTGCAGCAGGAATTTCAACCTAGTAATTAATTTCCTGGTTATCAAGATTTCATAAGCCTTGGGGCTGTAATCTCATCAGTATGCATAGTTTAGTGATTACAACTTTGTTTCTGAAACTTTTTAACCTTTTAAAGAGGCTCTGAAGGGGACTGGACTCTATCAGAACCAGAATTATTCATTGTTGGCCCCTGATTTCTGCTGGAGAGCTTAGCTGTCTTTTCGAAGTGAACTTCTGCTTAAAGACAGACATCCAGTTGTGAAGGGGAGGAAAATTCCCAGGGATCAGGAGTCAAATCCTTCCTGTCACTCAACCCTTGAGACCCCACAGAGAGGTTGCTATGTTTCAATATAAGTTGGAATCACCAAAGCACACCAAGGAAATGCTTTTATTGAGGGAAAGTGTGAAGATTTTAAACTATATACATATATATATTATTCTTATTTTATGTGCATAAATGTATTACCTGCACGTAGGTAGGTGCATCTGTGTCATACAATGCCCATGGGAAGTTAGATGGATCTCTGTGAGTTCAAGGCCAGCCAAGTCTATATACTGAGTTCCAGGGCAGCTGGCACTACAAGGAGATCCTGTCTCAAAAGTTAATAATAATAACGATAACAATAATATTAATAGTAGTAATAATAATGCACCAAAGAATTTGGGCTACTCAAAAACCTTTGAAACAGTCCATTCCAAAGCTAGAGTTCTTGAGAGTAGCAGTAAGTCAAGAAAACAAAAAAGACAGGACAGGGACTGGAGAGATGGCTCAGTGGTTAAGGGTCCTCTTGCAGAGGATCAGGGTTTGGTTCTTAGCACCCATACTCAGAGACTCACAATTACCTGTAACTCTAGGTCCAGAGGGATCTGACACCCTCTTCTGGCCTCTGTGGGTACCTCATGAATCTGATGCACATAGAGACAAACAGGTACACATACATATGCATAAAAAATACAAGCTGGAGAGATAGCTCAGTAGTTAAGAGAATTTCTATCCTAGTTCGGTTCCCAGCACCCACATCAGGCAGCCCATTACTACCTGTAATTCTAGGTCCGAGAATGTTCTACTCTCTTTTGGCCTCTGTGGGCCCTCACACACATCCATAAAACACACCCAGACATACATACGCTCAAATCAAAATAAAATAAATCTTTAAAGAAACAGAAGAAGGGCCGGGTGTGGTGGCACAGGCAGAGGCAGGCAGATCTCTGTGAGTTCAAGGCCAGTCTGGTCTATACAGTGAGTTACAGGCTAGCTGGAGCTACTCTTCCCATCCATCAGAACCCAGGTACTTGATTTGTGCAGCCTTTGAAATTTTCTATACATGGATAAACATACATATTATATCTATATTATTTTTTATTTTTTAATTAATTAATTTATTTATTTTATGTGTATGAATGTACTGTCTGCATGTAGGTTTGTGCACTGTGATGTGCAATGCTGCGGAGGTCAGAAGAGGGTCTCGGATTCCCCTGGAACTGGAGTTCTCCTGGAATTGGAGTTACAGACAGTTCTCAGCTGCCATGTGGGTGCTGGGGATCGAACCCGGGTCCTCTGCAAGAGCAGTCGGCACTCTTAACCGCTAGGCCATCTCTCCAGCCCTATATCTATATTATTTATAAAATTATAAATTGCCTCAGAATTTAGTGATTTAAACCAATACTAACCATTGACTAACATGCAGTTTCATGAATTAGGGAGCAGCTTCAGGGCTCTGGCTTGGGATTTAGATGGTGGCAGCTGAGATCCGGGATCCTGCTGCTGTCAGCTGCAGGCACAGCTAGGCCTAAGGATATGGTGCCATGTAGCTAACAAGGCTGGCAAGCGCTGCTATTGGCAGGGTTCCTCCCGTGTGGTCACAGAATTGCTCAAGAGATCTCACAGCATGAAGACTGGCTTCCCTCAGTACCAGAGACCAAGAAAAAAACAAGTTGGATCGCCTCGCTTCAGAAGTCACATGCTGACACCCCCATCATATCCTGCACTAGCTTCAGTTCCATGTGGGTGGAGAGCACAGGGGAACACAAGTGGAGGGGAGAGGACCCTAGGGTGCGTCTTGAAGACTGGCTGCCACACTGTATACGTGTTGGACCTTATCACCACATCAGCACTTACAGATTTACCCTATTGTTTTTTTTAA
Source organism: Rhizomys pruinosus (assembly GCA_009823505.1). Taxonomy (NCBI): domain Eukaryota; kingdom Metazoa; phylum Chordata; class Mammalia; order Rodentia; family Spalacidae; genus Rhizomys; species Rhizomys pruinosus. Next base: position 3,995,959 of record VZQC01014413.1, on the reverse strand, counting down.
TTTATTATTATTATTATTATTATTTTTGGTCTTTTCGAGACAGGGTCTCCCTGTAGCCCCAGCTGTCCTGGAACTCACTCTGTAGACCAGGCTGGCCTTGAACTCACAAAGATGCGCCTGCCTCTGCCTCCCAAGTGCTAGGATTAAAGGCGTGCGCCACAACCACACCCGGCTATTATTATTATTATATTATGTGTTTGAGTGTACTGTCTGCATGTAGGTTGGTGCACCCGTGTCGTGCAATGCCACGGAGGTCAGAAGAGGGTGTCGGATTCCCCTGGAACTGGAGTTAAAGACGGTTCTTAGCTGCTATGTGGGTGCTGGGAGAGCAGTCAGTGCTCTTAACCGCTGAGCCATCTCTCCAGCCCCTTACCCTATTGTTTTAAGTGGCTATATCCATTGCATGCACTGTCTCTAGAATCTAGTCTATGCTATACAAACAACATCTGAGTGTCTGTATCTTGCATCCTTGTTCATTCAGTATTCTCCTATTATGCGCTACGTGCCAGGCATATCCCGAATTCTAAGGGACATTGTAGTGAACAAAAGAGATAAGAATGTTGTCCTTGTGGAATTTACTTTCCGATTGTAGAAAGAGAGAAAGTCAGAAGCATTCCAATAGCAGCCAGCCCTAAGGTGGGTATTCTGAGTATTCTGTACAGAGGTAATGGTTTTATCCCAGGGGTAAAATTTCAGTTGTAATGTAATTAGTTACCTTTCTCATTGCTGTGACCAATATCTGGCATGAAGCAACTTAAGGGAAAGTAGGATTTATTTTGGCTCACAGTTTTTTTTTGTTTGTTTGTTTGTTTTTATTATTATTTATTTTTTTATGTGTATGAATGTACTGTCTGCATGCAGGTCTGTGCACCCGTGTCGTGCAATGCCGCGGAGGTCAGAAGAGGGTCTCGGATTCCCCTGGAACTGGAGTTCTCCCGGAATTGGAGTTACAGACGGTTCTTAGCCGCCATGTGGGTGCTGGGGATCGAACCCGGGTCCTCTGCAAGAGCGTCGATGCTCTTAACCGCTAGGCTATCGCTCCAGCCCCTTGGCTCACAGTTTAAGAAGGAACACAGCCCATCATGGGGGGAGGCATGGTATGACAGATGGTCACTTTGCATGCGCAGTCAGGAAGCAGAGACGGGACAGGACATGGGGCCTGGGAGTAGGATACAGAACTGCAAGCCTGCTCCCAGTGACCCACTCACTGATCCAGCTTTCCACATCCTACCAGAAAGGGACCACCAGCTAGAGACCTAGTGTTCAAGTACATAAATCCATGGGAGACATTCCAGACTAAACCACAATACAACGTAAAGGGTAAAAAGGCCAGCCGCAGGCGCACCCCAAGCCAGGGCTTCCAGGGAACAAGGAGAGGAACAAGCAGGCTGGAGAGCTGCGCAGGTAGCAACTGACAAGACAGTCAGAGAGTAAGGAGCTTAACTTTCATTCTAGGTGAGAAGTCCTTGAGAAGGCCGCTGGCTATTGTGTAAAATGTGGATTGCCTACGGGCAAGAGAGAGAACAAGAAGAGCAGTTCAGTGTGATTCAAATAAGAGATGATGTTGGCTTGAACATAGGTAACAGAGAGGGAATAAAAAGAGGACAGTTGGGCTGTATTCTGAAGACAAGGTCAACTGATAGGGAAACAAGGTTTAACCAGTGTATATGTAGATTTTTTTTTTGCTTAAAGATGATGGTGAAGAGCTGGGCATGGTGCATGCCTTTAAGCCCAGCACTCAGGAGGCTGAGGCAGGTGGATCTCTGTGAATTTAAGGCTAGCCTGGTCTACATAGGGAGTTCCAGGCTAGTTGGGGCTACAGAGAGACCCTGTCTCAAAAATACAGAGATATAGTTTTGCCAAATCACAGGCATTTAGAACAAATCTTTGGGGGCTAGAGAGATGGTTCAGTGGTTAAGAGAGCCAGCTGCTCTTACAGAGGACCTGGGTTCAATTCCCAGCACCCACGTGGTGGTTAAACTATCTGTAACTCCAGTTCCAGGAAATTCTGACACCTTCTTCTGATCTCTGTGGGCATTGCATGACATGGGTGAACTTACACACATGCAGGCAATACACTCATACACATAAAATAAAAATAATAAAATAATTTTTTAAAAAAAACAAAGCACTGGATATGGTAGTGTACACCTTTAATCCTGGCACTTGGGAGGCAGAGACAGGCAGATATCTGTCAGTTCAAGACCAGCCTGGTCTACATAGGTCTACATAGTTAAGAGTCAGTGCTCTTGTTTTGTTTTTAATTTTTTAAAATTTATTTCTTATGTATATGAATGTACTGTCTGCATGCAGGTCTGTGCACCTGTGTCGTGCAATGCTGTGGAGGTCAGAAGAGGGCGTCAGATTCCCCTGGAAATGGAGCCATCTCTCCAGCCTGACGCGGATCTTATAACATAGTTAACGTCAGTGACCTGGAAAAGGCCACTAGTCTTAATGGTGTGATAAGGATGAAAAGCCAGAAGAGGAGAATGTGTTCAAAAGAAAAGAATAAAAATAGGGCCTGGGAAATGGCTCAGTGGGTAAAGCTCTAATGGCGAAAGCACGAGGACCTTCGAGGACCAGGTGCAGTGGAGCACATCTGTAATGTCAGTGGCCCTGTGCAGAGACAGGAGAAGTCGTCGGAACAGGTCAGCCTGTCTGGTAACTCAGTGGTGAACAGCAAAGAGACCTTTTTTCAAACGAGGTAGATGGAGAGGACTGACACCAGAGGTTGTCCTCTGACTCCCTCACACAGGTCATGGCCTCTGAACACCCACAGTCACACACATGAATCCCTATGCACACACACAGACACACACAGAGTCACAGACACAGATACAGACACAGACACACAGACACACACAGGGTCACAGACACAGATACAGACACAGACACACACAGGGTCACAGATACAGACACAGACACACACAGACACACACAGACACACACAGACACACACAGGGTCACAGACACAGATACAGATACAGACACAGACACACACAGACACACATAGACACACACAGACACACACAGGGTCACAGACACAGATACAGACACAGACACACACAGACACATACAGACATACACAGACACACAGACACAGATACAGACACAGACACACACACATACTTAGGGTCACAGACACAGATACAGACACAGACACATACAGACATACACAGACACCCAGACACAGATACAGACACAGACACAGATACAGACACAGACACATACAGACATACACAGACACCCAGACACAGATACAGACACAGACACAGATACAGACACAGACACATACAGACATACACAGACACCCAGACACAGATACAGACACAGACACACACACACACACACACACACACACAGGGTCACAGACATAGATACAGACACAGACACAGACAGACATACACAGACACACAGACACAGATACAGATACAGACACAGACACACACACACACACACACACAGACACAGATACAGACACAGACACACACAGACATACACAGACACACAGACACAGATCCAGACACAGACACAGACACACACAGGGTCACAGACACAGATACAGACACAGACACACACAGACACATACAGACATACACAGACACAGATACAGACACAGATACAGACACAGACACAGACACACACACATACTCAGGGTCACAGACACAGATACAGACACAGACACATACAGACATACACAGACACCCAGACACAGATACAGACACACACACACACACACACACACACAGGGTCACAGACATAGATACAGACACAGACACAGACAGACATACACAGACACACAGACACAGATACAGACACAGACACACACAGACATACACAGACACACAGACACAGATACAGACACAGACACAGACACACAGACACAGACACACACAGACACAGACATACACAGACACACAGAAACAGACACACACAGACATACACAGACACACAGACACAGACACAGACATACACAGACACACAGACACAGATGCAGACACAGACACACACAGACATACACAGACACACAGACACAGACACAGACACGCACAGACATACACAGACTCACAGACACAAATACAGACACAGACACAGACACAGATACAGACATAGACACACACAGACATATGCAGACACACAGACACAGATACAGACACAGACACAGACATACACAGACACAGACACGCACAGACACACACGCATACACAGACAGACACAGACATACACAGACACACAGACACAGACACACAGACACAGACATACACAGACATAGACACCGACATACACAGACACACAGACACAGACACAGACACACACAGACACAGACATACACAGACATACACAGACACACAGAAACAGACACACACAGACATACACAGACACACAGACACAGACACAGACATACACAGACACACAGACACAGATGCAGACACAGACACACACAGACATACACAGACACACAGACACAGACACAGACATGCACAGACATACACAGACTCACAGACACAGATACAGACACAGACACAGACACAGATACAAACATAGGCACACACAGACATATGCAGACACACAGACACAGATACAGACACAGACACAGACATACACAGACACAGACACGCACAGACACACACAAATACACAGACAGACACAGACATACACAGACACACAGACACAGACACACACAGACACAGACATACACAGACATAGACACTGACATACCCAGACACACAGACACAGACACAGACACACACAGACACAGACATACACAGACACACAGAAACAGACACACACAGACATACACAGACACACAGACACAGACACAGACATACACAGACACACAGACACAGATGCAGACACAGACACACACAGACATATACAGACACACAGACACAGACACAGACACACACAGACATACACAGACACACAGACACAAACAAACAAGGATTAAGAAAGATGTAGCTGGTGGTGCACACTTTTAGTCCTAGCGCTTGGGAGGCAGAGGCAGGAGGATCTCTGTGAGTTCAAGGCCAGCCTGGTCTACATAGTGAGTTCCAGGACAGCTGGGGCTACAGGGAAACCCTGTCTCAAAAAGACCAAAAAATAAAAATAAAAATAAAAAAAAGATGTGCACACAAATGACAGATGATCTTGCACAGCAAGTGAGGGGGACAGTGCGGGGTGAGGAAGGTCAGTAGGGTGATTCTTGTGTGCTCCCGTGCTGATGAGAGGCACTTGGCAGAGGGGCCAGGTGAGTGGCTTTGGGTGTTCTGCATTTCTAGAAATGGAATTTCTGGGTCAAATGACATGTGAGAGATCCTGTGGTGTTGCATAGATTTATATGCTTGCCACCAACAGGCAAGTATATTTTTATCTATTCTTCTGGGTGGATTCTTCTGGGATGTTTCATTTGGACCATCCTGTGCCCCACAAAGTTCCCTGCCATTTCTCAGTGAGGCTTTGAAGGTATGGCTGGTTCCTGAGAGCCCTGGGTGCTGGCCAGCTCACCTGCAGACCAGGGCTTAATCCTTAACAGTAGGTCGAGTGTGTCACCCCAGCTTCCCCATGTATCCCAGGGCTGGTGATTTAAGACTATGAAAGGATTTAATTGCAGCTTCTGTGTAGTTAGGCAGACTAATTAGCTAATCCTGGGAAGGAAGTTTTAGCCCAGTCTTATGTTCAGGAGCCTTTTCATAAACCACCTGGGAGCCTGGAGGGGACTTGTCTGGTTCCCACTGGTGAAAGAACCTCTAACCAGAGGTTTGTGTAGATGGGAGACTATCTAAAACATAACCAAGAGTCCATGATTTAAGAAAACTGCAGGGCAAGGAGGGGAACTATGGTCTTTATTCCTAGGGCAATTTCTGCTCACTAAAACTAGAATACTAGCAGGGCATGATGGTGCACATCTTTAATCCCAGTACTTGGGAGGCAGAGGCAGGCAGATCTTTGTGAGTCAAAGGCCAGCCTGGTCTACATGCTAAGTTATAGGCCAGCTGGGGCTACAGGGAGACCCTGTCTCAAAAGACCAAAAAAAAAAAAAAAAAGAATACTTTTCTTTTTACTTTCTAAAAATCAGATGGTGGAGAATTTTGATTCTGCACAGATTCAGAACTGCACAGGGGACCTCCATGACCTCATCACTCACCAATAACTGCCAACCACTGGTCAGTTCTCCCAGGTCCACCTCTCCAACTCTGCTTATTCTGAGGCAAATCTCAGAAGTCATGTTATTTCACTTATAAATGTTAGTATGCCTCTAAAATATTAGGAATTTAAAAATGATAACTTAAAAAAATCTAGTTCCTGGGCCTGGAAAGATGGCTCAGCAGTTAAGAGCAACCCAGGTTCAGTTCCCAGCACCCACATGGTGGCTAACAACTATCTGTAATTCCAGCTCCAGGGCATCTGACAACCTCTCTGACCTCCATGGAGATCACACAACGTGGGTGCACTTACCTATGTGTAGGCATCACATTCGTACACATAAAACAAAAGTAATAAAATAAAATATTAAAAAATCTAGTTCCTTAATACAATTTTTTTTTTTTTTGGTCTTTTTGAGACAGGGTCTCCCTGCAGCCCCAGCTGTCCTGAAACTCTTTATGTAAACCAGGCTGGCCTTGAACTCATAGAGATCTGCCTGGCTCTGCCTCCCGAGTGCTAAGATTAAAGGCATGTGCCATCACACCTGGCAATATCATATTTTGTCAGTGTCCAAATTTCTACCTGTGTCAGCTGTCGTAAGTGACTTGTTTTTAATCTTTTAGATCAGATTCTATAGCTCAGATGTTGCATTGGTTGATTCATTTACTCATATAATTCATTTGTTATTGAAACCAGGTTGCTTGTAGGTAGGTCTTCCCATAGTGTGGAATTTGCTGATTGCATCTGGCATTACAAAATGTAAAAGCATTCTACAGGACATGGAAGCTCTGCTGACCAGGAACTCACCCAGCTCTTCGTCTTCCTACAGAATGCTGAAATTCTTTTTTTTTTTTTTCATTTATTTTTCTCTATGTGTATGAATGTACTGTCTGCATGCAGGTCTGCGCACCCGTGTCGTGCAATGCCGCAGAGGTCAGAAGAGGGTGTCAGACTCCCCTGGAATTGGAGTTCTCCTGGAATTGGAGTTTCAGACAGTTCTCAGCCACCATGTGGGTGCTGGGGATCGAACCCGGGTCCTCTGCAAGAGCAGTCGGCGCTCCTAACCGCTAGGCCATCTCTCCAGCCCAGAGTGCTGAAATTCTTATGCTTGCTGTCTTCTGTGGCTGCCTCATGGTGAACAGGGGCCAGGCTGACTGTGCACCTGACAAGATTCACCACAGAAACACAAGAGCTGGCAGTGTTCGAAATTTACATGTGTCTCCTTCTCTTCTTCCTTTCCTTTTTCTTAAATATTTTTTCTTTCTCTTTCCCCCCCTCCCTCCCTCTTTCCCTTTTCCCCTCCCTTCCTTTTCCTTCCTTCTCCTTCCTTACCTCCATTTTTTTCTTTCTTTCTTTGTGAGAGAGTCTTGATGTGTAGCCCAGGCTTCTTGTCTCTCAGCCTCCGGCCTGCTAAGATTACAGGTCTGTGTCACTAGGCAGCACCACCTGGTGATTGTTCACGTGAGCCTTCTTCACCCATAAATTCACTCACACTCGAAACTAATCAGAATGTTTGTCATTCTATTGCTTGGATTTTATAGTTTTGGAAGGCAAACATCAACATGTAGGTTCTTTTGGGTTCTGCAGTCTGGACAGAAAGTTTAATTTCTCCAGGTGAAGTGAAGATGATAGAATCTTGGATGTCGCCAGTAAAGGAGTCACAGCAAAATGAACTATGGCAGCCAGAGACACTCGGGACCGCCAGACTGGGCTTTCCCCTGCTCCACCCTCCTCCCTGTTGGCTCAGTGGCCACCAGCAGAAAGGAAGCCCCTTGGCCACCCCTCCCCTGACCTTGTCTACTATTTCCCAATCCCTCCCTGCAGTCCACTGGTCTCTCTTCAGGTTTCTACTACTTGGCAAAGAAACTGAAATCTTACACAAAAGAACTTTTCCATAAAGCGGAGGAGGTGGGATAAGGGAAACTCTTATCTTGGTCTCTGGGGACCATTAGCCAGCCTGTGGGTAGCTGGAGTGCCATGAGCCCTGGCAGGGAGTAGCTCGGGTCTGAGGACAGCTTTGTGGTGGCAGCAGCATCCGGCGCGTCCAGCCTCAGGGGCTGCAGGTAGGACTGTCCCTTATGAGGAGTGAAAGTAGGAAGTGTTTTGATTTATTAACTACAGCTCACAAATCCCTGAGTAAACAGTGTGAGAGGGCACTGGGCACTGAGTCTCCCAGGAAGTGAGACTCCCTGGGACAGGATCCCCTCTCTCCACTCTAGTGGTGAGCATCAAGTGCTCTGGTTCAAATCCTCACTTTATTTCTTGTGCCTAGGAAAAGCCATATGTGGTCTGCAAAGTGTTGCTGATGGCTCCCCTTAGGATTTTTGAAGATGAAGTTAAGAAATGGCCTTTGAGCCGTCTACAGTGGTGTTTGGCCCTGTGCATGCACTCATGTTTGTTCAGCCCTGTACTGGTGTAGTGGTAAGGAGTGCTGGGCAGGCTGGCTGAACATCTCTAGAACTATAGGCTTCCTTAGACTGATGCCCTGGCTGAGAACTTACTGTCCTGACAGCAGAGCATTGTAGGTGAGGCACTGACTGCAGCTGACCTGGGCAGAGGTGCTGGGTGGAGCTGATTCAGTGGGGCCTACCTTGAATGAAGGTGAGGAGAGGCAAGCAAGCTCCAGGTGGCTAGGGAGCTGATTTTAAAGACAGCCAGGGTGAATCTGGAACCCTGGGAGCAGTTTACACCAGAGTGTTGAGGCCTTTGGGGACTGGGGTTAGAGAGTCCCCAGAGGGTCCAAAGGAGGGAAATGGTAAGTTTGAGTTGATGTGACTTGTAGTTTGTGAGGCTGGTGGGTTGTCTCAAGTGGCAATGCTCTGGAGTAGCTTACTGAAATTCTGTTCTGTCCCACAAATGATATAAAGTGACATATAAAGTGACATATAAGAATATGCAAAATAGGAGTGCACAGAGCTTAGATCAGGGACTTCCCAGGACTACCTGAAGCACTGGTAGGAGCTGGGCACTTCAGCCAGTTGGTTTGTTGGAAAATTCTGTCTCTGGGTTGTTGGATAATTGTTTCATTGGTTTGTTGGATAATTAATTCATTGTCTTGTGTGGCTGTCGGGGTGGAGTAGCCCTGCTATCTGCTGTTAAAGGTGGGCCTGTTAAATAATTGTCTGGTGTGGCTGTTGGGGCGGAGGCACCCTACTAGCTGGTATTAAAGGAGGGCCTGTTGCCACTGTGAGACTTGAGTGCACAGAGCTTAGATCAGGGACTTCCCAGGATAACCTGAAGCACAGAGTACCCGGGCCAGGCATATCCCCTCCCCCCCCAACTGGAATTGCTGAGGGAGTGTCCAAGTGGATTTTCTGGAGAACCTTCAGAACAGAAAGGGAAGAGTGAGCTAGACCTCCAATATATAAGCAAAATTGAAAGCCTGAAACCTAGACAAGTCAACACTCCATAAACAAGGAGGAAAAAAAGGCATCTGAAGGAGGCAAGCAAAGCAAGCCTTCCACACGGCAAAGAGGTGTTTGTGATTCGAATTGGAATAGAGGCAAATAGGGAAACCCACATGCCAGGGACACAATGAAGGGACAACATGGGACAGGTGCAGGATAATTCCACACCAAGCTCTACCAACCCTGTAAGAGATTGCTACATTGGGATCCTCCTGGGGGTGACCCAGGACACAGATCTTAGAGGAACAATTGCAGACCTATTCAGAGATCAAAGAATATAAAGAACAAGTCAGAGAACTGGAGAGAGAATGAAAAACTCGAGAAGGACCCAGAGGGAGACAATGACAAACTTCAGAAAGAACTAAAGGGAGAGAATGACAAACTCCAGAAAAAACTAGAGGGAGAAAATGACAAACTCTAGAAGGAAGTGGAAACACTGAAAAAGGAAACTAACCAGCAAAGCAAGGAACTACAAGAAGAGATTGAGAAGCTCCAAACGGAAGTGGAAATACTAAAGAAATCACAGGATGAAATGAAAAAGGAAATAGAACACTCATCCAATCAAGAGGAAAGGAATGGAAAACCCCTCAGAAATAGAACAGAGGAAGCAGAACAAAGAATATCAGACCTGGAAGATAACACAGAACAACTAAAAAGCTCAATTATAGATTATGAAAAATTTAAAAATACACAAAAGTGGAACAACCAGGAAATGTGGGACATTATGAAAAGATCAAACCGCCGCATCATAGAAATAGAGGAAGAAGAAGAATCCCAAGAGTATGGTATTTATCAGATCTTCAACAGAATAATAGATGAAAATTTCCCCAAACTAAAAAAAGACAAACCCATACAAATACAAGAAGCACATAGAACTCCAAACAGACAAGATCAGAAAAGAAACTCCCCACGCCATATCATAGTTAAAATGCTAGACGCCCAAAACAAAAACAAAATTCTGAAAGCCACAAGAGAAAAACAACAAGTGACCTATAAGGGGAAACCTATCAGAATTACAACTGACTTCTCAGTGCAAACTATGAAAGCAAGAAGAACGTGGAGCAAAGCATTCCCAGTGTTAAAGGACTATAGATGCTAACCCAGGTTACTATACCCAGCAAAAATGTTGATTATAGTTGAAGGAGAGAGAAAAATCTTCCATGACATAAACAAGATGATAGAATACATGTCCAGAAAACCAACCCTTCAGAGAATACTTGAAGCAATTCAAAGGACAGAAGAGAGGAGCAACCATCCCCAGGCACCTAGAAAGAGAAATTAATAAAAGCATAACTGCAGAAGTAGAAACCTAGACTAAAATTGCAAATGGATAATAAGGTGAAAGGAAGCAACATGCATCTTTCAGTTATAACCTTAAATATTAATGGACTAAACTCCCCAATCAAAAGACATAGACTGGGAGATTGGATTAGGAAACAAAACCCATCTATATGCTGTCTACAAGAAACCCATCTCACTCTCAAGGATAGGCACCAACTTAAGGTAAAAGGATGGAAAAATAATATTCCAATCAAATGGTACCAAAAAGAAAACAGATGTTTCTATTTTTAATATCAGACAAATTAGACTTCAAAGTAAAAGAAATCAGAAGAGACAAAGAGGGCAATTACATCTTTATCAAAGGAACAATTGAACATGAAGATTTCACAATCATGAATATATATGCACCAAACTCTGGTGCACCAAACTTTATAAGGACAATCCTCCAGGACCACAAGGCACAGATTAACCCCAGCACACTCATAGCAGGGGACTGCAATACCCCACTGAGACCTTTGGATGGATCAACCAGTCAAAGAATAAACAGAGAGACATCTGAACTAGATTTGATTTGTAACATAATCTTGTACAAATATATATATATATAAATTAAATTAAAAAAAGATAACCATGGGAGAGGGAAAAAAAATACATCATTGCATAGAAGCAATGTCTCATCCTGGAGAATGACACATAGGAACATTCTGGCATGAGCCATGTTTTATTTACTTTATGATTACAATGCTGTACTGTGCAATTTCCATCTTTTTAAAATTAAAAACACAAATTTCCTTTTTTGTTCTGGGCCTCTCTGACCAAGCATCTACATCATTTGCCCTTCAGAAAAATTTGGAAGCAGTTAGTTGAGTTACAACCGAAGAGTTCTGCTCTTAGGATTAATTCATGCTACCAGCTCTGGGAAGTATTAAGCCTTTAACAGAAATGTATTAGCCCACTTTTTTGTTGTTATGGATAGAATCAGAGAGAATGAGAACAAGAAAAATTACATTTTTGTTAAGAAGCTCCTGGCTCATGGGGCCTAGAATGTGTTGCAATGGGATGCAAGTCTGCAGTGTTCTGAGATGGTCAGCTTTCTCTTCTTCTCAATTTGCCTACAGCCTGGCCTGGATTGAAAAAAGACACATACTTCTTAAGTGAAATAACATGCATACAGTCAATAGCAAATAGAGACATAAAAACATGGTATCAATTTCAGTTATTTTTCTTAGACTTAGCTTATATTTAAATATTTGAAAGACATCAACATAAATCATCTTAATGTCATTATCTGTATAATCTACCTCAATTTTACTTTATTATTTTTCTTTTTGGTCTTTTTGAGACAGGGTCTCCCTGTAGCCCCAGCTGTCCTGGAACTCACTCTGTAGACCAGGCTGGCCTTGAACTCACAAAGATCCGCCTGCCTCTGCCTCCCAAATGCTAGGATTAAAGGCATGCACCAACATGCCTGGCATAATCTACCTTAAATACGTACATAAAGAAACATTTTTCAGAAAAGTTAATGAACCTGAAAAAAAATGCATAAAATAAAATCTTGCCAGGCATGGTAGCACAAACCTTTAGTCCCAGCACTCTGGAGGCAGAGGCAGGCAGACCTCTGTGAGTTCAGGGCCAGCCTGGTCAACATATGGAGTTCCAGGCTAGTTGGGGCTACAGAGAGACTTTGTCTCCAAAAGAAGGGAAAACAAGAATGGGATATAAAACCGAGGGAGGAGTGAGTTAATACAAATGTAGTTCAAGGCCGGGCATGGTGGCGCACGCCTTTAATCCTAGCATTTGGGAGGCAGAGGCAGGTGGATCTTTGTGAGTTCAAGGCCAGCCTGGTCTACAGAGTGAGTTCCAGGACAGCTGAGGCTACAGGGAGACCCTGTCTCGAAAAGACCAAAAAAAAAAAAAAAGGAAAAAATGTAGTTCAAGAAGCACCAGTCCTGGGGCTCTTGCAGAGGACCCAAGTTTGGTTCTCAGCACCCACATCGGATGGCTCAGAACCATCAGTAATTCCAGCCCTAGGAGATCCAATGCCCTCTCTGGACTCTGCAGGCACCTATACACAAATGTACAATGACACACATATACACAGCATAAATAAATAAATAAACAAATAAATAATAGAATATATGTATATTTTTAAAGAAACACAAGTCATAAACTGGCAGGAATTGACTTAACTCTTAAAAGATTTAAAATAAAACCTAGAAGTTTTAGAAGCTGTGAGCCATACTCCTATCTGACAACAGCAATCTGGACATGACTTTGAACACTCATGAACTCTCCAACCTGCCACAGCCCCCTCCACACCTATTGTCTCCCAACAATGAACCAGAGTGTCAGAAAGCTGGTCCATTTATCCTCACTGACTGTTCTGTGAGTTTACCCCTCTGTCAAATGTAGGCAAATAAAAACAATTGGAGAGCAATTGCCCCCCCCCCCATCTTGCCTGTGTATAGTAGCAGCCTGGGGTGCATGTGAATGGTGCCTGCATTACAGCATTGTTAAAGTTTGAGCACAGTGCAGTGCAAATGTTTGAGTTTTCCAGGCCATCCACAGCCCATAGAATGACTGTGTGGGCAAGTCAGGACTCTTCAATACAAAGACCAGACAGACCTTTGTCCCAGAGACTTCACAGAGAGGGAATGGTATGTTCAAGCAATTATCCTAGAGTAGATGTAAGTCAAATAGCTTCAAGCATTACTTCCTCAAAACAGTTGCTTAAGAAATCAGTGGGTGGAGGATGGGGAAGGCTGGAGAGATGGTTCAGTGATTAAGAGCATTTGCTGCTTTTGCAAAGGACCCAAGTTTGGTTCATTTCTGTGGTACACAACTGCCTGTAACTAGCTCCAGGGGATCTGACACCCTCTTTGGTCTCTACAGGTACCTGCATGAGCATGCACATACATAGACTCACACACATACATTTTTTAAATGTAAGAATAAATCTTTAAAGCCGGGTGTGGTGGCGCACGCCTTTAATCCTAGCACTCGGGAGGCAGAGGCAGGCGGATCTTTGTGAGTTCAAGGCCAGCCTGGTCTACAGAGTGAGTTCCAGGACAGCTGGGCTGCAGGGAGACCCTGTCTTGAAAAGACAAAAAAAAAAAAGTTACAAAGGATAAACTTTGTTTTGTTTTTATTTTATGTGTATGAGTGTTTTGCCTGTAAGTGTACCCGTGCCATGCAATACTCATGGAGACCAGAAGAGGGCATCAGATACCCTGGAACTAGAGTTACAAATGGTTGTTAGTCGTCATGTAGGTGCTGAGAACTGAACCCCCATCCTCTACAAGAGCAGCCAGTGCTCTTAAACTGCTGAGCCATCTCTCCAGCCCTTGACTTTTTGGGTTTTGAGACAGGATCTTCCAGTGTAGCCCAGGCTGACCTGAAACGCATGATCATCCTCGTGTCTCAGCCTCTCAAGCTGGGGTCATAGGCATGCACCATCATGCCCCATTNGGCTGGGCATGAGCCAGGGGAGCAAGCCAGTGAACAGCATTCCTCCATGGTCTGTGCTTCAGCTCCTGCCTCCAGGTTCCTGCCCTGAGTTCCTGCCTTGGGCTCCCTAAGTGATGAACTGTGACCCAGGAGATGTAAGCTGAATAAACCCTTTCCTCCCCAAGTTGGTGTTGGTCAGAGTGTTTTGTCACAGCAATAGAAGACAAACTAGAACAATGGTGTTCACGATCTAATCTTCAACTGATCTGATCTAATACAGAGATGACTTTTAGAGAATTTACAAAAAAATTAAGAAGTAAATGGACACCTTGAACTACCCTTCCACCCCGTGGCTGATCCAAGAATGTGATGACTGGACTTCCAGCAGCCATCTTGTAACCATGCAGACAAGTCAGAGAGGAAAGCCAGCACACTGAAAGTAAAAAAGGAGGCGTGGGAAAGATTCTGTGACCCTCGTGACGTTATTGAAACACTGAAATAACCAAGCCTTATACTGCAAGGTAACAAACGTCCTTATTATGTTAGTACTATCATAACTGACTCAAGTCCAAAGGAAGAGCAATAAAAGCCACACACAACCTAATTCTCCTCTTGGAAGTGTAAACAAAAAATTAGGAGGGGCAAAGGCCATGCTGGAGAAATGCTGGTGTGTCACAAGTTGTAAATCCAGGTGGGTAAGAATGTAAAGTTACTGATAAAAATCTCAGAGTGCTCAGTTCAGGAGCAGAGAGAAGTAGAAACTGGAACCATAGACTTTGTAGGTAAATCCATCAAGTAGACGAACTTGACCATAAGAGCAATGAACCAACATAGGAAGAGGTTATAAAAAACAAAAGACCAAGCTTGAGGGGCAGCTGGAGAGATGGCTCAGTGGTTAAGAGTGCCGACTGCTCTTGCAGAGGACCCAGGTTTGATTCCCAGCACTCACATGGCAGCTAAGAACCATCTTTAACTCCAGTTCCAGGGGAATCCGACACACTCTTCTGACCTCCACAGCATTGGACAACACGGGTGCACCAACCTACATGCAGACAGTACACTAATACACATAAATAATAATAATAACAAAAGAACCAAGCTTTGGAAAGGTTAGAATGAGGGAACAGCCTCAAATGCAGCCCAGGGGGTGGTCTGAGGCCCTGCACACATCAAATGCAGCCCAGGGAGTGGTCTGAGGCCCTGCACACATCAAACGCAGCCCAGGGGGTGGTCTGAGGCCCTGCACACATCGAATGCAGCCCAGGGGGTGGGCTGAGGCCTTGCACACATCAAACGCTGTCTGTGCCTCCAGGTGCATCCTGGAGATGGAAGGGTTCAGAAATCCACCCCATTCTTTTGTTCTTATTCTTTCTTATATTTTTATTTTATTTATTCAGCGTGTGTGTGTGTGTGTGTGTGTGT
Organism: Rhizomys pruinosus; assembly: GCA_009823505.1. Lineage (NCBI taxonomy): Eukaryota > Metazoa > Chordata > Mammalia > Rodentia > Spalacidae > Rhizomys > Rhizomys pruinosus. The sequence continues at coordinate 3,980,258 of VZQC01014413.1, read as the reverse complement.
GTGTGTGTGTGTGTGTGTGTGCTGTAGCATGTGATTGAGATCAGAGGACAACTTAGAGGAGTCGATTCTCTCCTTCTACCATATGGGGTCCCAGGGATCAAATTCATTTTGTCTGGCTTGGTGGCAGGTGCCTTTACACCCTGAGCCATCTCACTGGCTCTTGCATGTTTGTAGTAACCAAATCTAGAACCTTCTACAGGAACTGTTCTAGTTTGTCTTCAATTGCTGTGGCAAAACACTGACCAAAACCAAACTGGGGAAGAAATGGTTTATTTGGCTCACATCTCCTGGGTCACAGTTCATCACTGAGGGAGCCCAACATAGGAATTCAGAGCAGGAACCTGGGCAGGAGCTGGAGCACAGGCCACAGAGGAATGCTTCTTACTGGCTTGCTACACCGGCCCATGTCAGCCTGCTTTCTTATACAATACATAACCACCTGCCCAGGGGTGGCACCGCCCATAGTGGGCTGGGCTCTCCCACACCACTCAACAATCAAGAAAATACTCCATGGACATAACCACAGGCCAGTTAAATGGAGGAAATTCCCCAATTGAGGCTCCTTCCACCCAGGTGTGTCAAGCTGACACTAAAACTATCCAGCATAGGAACTTTCTTTTGGGTCTTTTTGAGGCAGGGTCTCCTTAAAGCCCCAGCTGTCCTGGAACTTGCTATGTAGACCAGGCTGGCCTTGAACTCACAGAGACCCACCTGTCTCTGCCTCCTAAGTGCTAGGATTAGAGGTGTGCTCCACCACGCCTGGCTCCCACAGGAACTTTCTTTTCTTTTTTTTTTTGGTCTTTTCGAGACAGGGTCTCCCTGTAGCCCCAGCTGTCCTGGAACTCACTTTGTAGACCAGGCTGGCCTTGAACTCACAAAGATTTGCCTGCCTCTACCTCCCAAGTGCTAGGATTAAAGGCTTGCGCCACCACGCCCGGCCCCACAGGAGCTTTCTTAACTCAGATTTTTAGAAGTGATGAAAACAATTCATATCACAATTTAACTTGAGATCCCGGGAATTTCTTCTTTTCTTTTGCCTACTATTTGCCTAGCCAAAATTTAAAAAGTGAAGGTTATCATCCAACCAGAACTTGACACAACAGAACAAAACAGGTTGGTTCTAGACAGTCCCCAAAGACTCATGTGTCGAAGGCTTTGTCTCCAACTTGGATAATTGTTAGCTGCTATGTGGGTGCTGAGAATCGAACCCTGGGCCTCTGCAAGAGCAGCCAGTGCTCTTAATGGTTGAGCCATCTCTCCAGCCTCTATTTTGACATTTTTTATTTGACACATCTCCATATGAAAGGAATATTGTCTCCATGTAGGCAACTTTCGCAGCAAATGGTAATTGTGCGAGAATTGTTGACTCTCTACTGATGAGACACTTGAGACTGTGGGTTGAGGAGCTGCCGCTCCTTCCCATGTCCCCATAGCGTTCCCTTTCTATTTGGCCTCAAAGGACTACACAAAGTTAGGACACTAGGAGACAGGGTCAGTGGCAGCCATTCTGAAGGCTACTTCCTGAAAACTTGTTTAAGTTTCATGCTGAAAGAGGGGCATGCTATTAGTTTGTAAAGAAAGTGTCATGGTTGGACTAGGCAATTACTAATCCTGACAGTTTGAGTTGAGGTTTAGACCTGTGGCATGGCTGTATACCACTCAACCCAAATACCTTTTAGAAGCAAAAAAAAATTTTTTTTTTCTCTTTTTTTGAGACAGGGTCTCCCTGTAGCCCCAGCTGTCCTGGAACTCACTCTGTAGACCAGGCTGGCCTTGAACTCACAAAGATCCACCTGCCAAATGCTGGCATAGTCCAGAAAAATTTAACAGGTTTATTTATAATTGTTATAAAGATGAACTGTTGAAACTTGTTCAGGGAAACATTTTGACTTTCATTAATGCTTTACATCCCCATTTATACCGAAAATTCACCACAAATGAAAATTGAAAAACTGCCAATGCCTGATTTTGGTCCCCTATTTTTCCACTCGTACTTGTATACTTAGGTATCTTTTGACATGATCAGAAAAAATAACATTCTGAACTACTGATAACAGGAAGAAGAGAAAAAAAAGAATGAAATGTTTCCCTTCAATAGTGGATTTTTTTTTTTTTTTGTATTTTTGTATTTTTGAGACTGGGTCTTCTTGTAGCCCCAGTTGGACTGGAACTCACTCTGTTGACCAGGCTGGCCTTGAACTCACAGAGATCCACCTACTTCTGCCTCCAGAGTGCTGGGATTAAAGGCTATAACACCACCCCTGGCCATAGTGGATTCTCAAGCACATTCTCTGCCTATGCGGCTACTACCTGATCTCTTTTGGCATAATTGTTACACTTTGGGCATGGATAGCACACAGGTTGGTATCTTCAAAAAGGCCAACCAGATGGGTGTGGTGGCACACGAGACCCTGTCTCAAAAAAACCAAAAAAAAAAAAAAAAAGGGCCAACCAGCTAGGCCTCACTTGCCTCCTACAAAGCACTCTGGAGCTGGAAAGGGAGTTTTCAAATCAGAAGTTCAGGGGACCTCTAATTTCAGGGAATGCTAAGGTACCAGGCCTGTAATGATGAGGTTTCTTCACCCGTCCAGTAGAGGGCACACTCGAGCAGCTTTTGTAGAGCTCCATAAGTGAGAGCAGGTGGCTGACATGGGAGGGGGGGCAAGGGCTGAGAACAAAATACCAGGGTTATTTTGAAACAAGTCGCAGGAATCTCATTAAATCCAGGGAAACAAGTGGTTGACTTTGACTTGTGGTTAGAAACCTAATATCTACTTTCGTGTTGTGTGTGTGTGTGTGTGTGTGTGCGCGTGCAGCGTGCGTGCGTGTACTTGTGTTTTTTTTTCCTGGTACATAAAGTGTACAAGTATTTCCTGGTACAAGTATGTGACATATATTTTTTTATTATATTTTAAGGGATTCACAATATAAGAGCACAGTTATTTTCAGATCACATTGATATTGCTCAGTTTGCCATACAATTAGGTAATTGGTGCTAGCATCCACAGATGAGGGATACCATTCATCGTTTCTTTTTCTGGGACTATTTTACTTTACTCACCATGATATCTTCTAGCTCCAGCCATTTACCTGCAAAGCTCATGATGTCATCTTTCTTTACTGCTGCATAGAACTCCATTGTGTAGATGTAACACATTTTCTCCATCCACTCATTAGTTGAGGGGCACTTGGGGTGGTTCCAGCTCCTTGTTATTGTGAAGAGAGCTAAAATAAACATGGCTGTGATTGTATCTCTGTAGTAGGATGAGTCTTGTGGGTACATGCCCAGGAGTGGTATGGCTGGGTCGGGTAGTAAGTTCACTCCAAGTCTTCCAAGGGTTCTCCACACTGCTTTCCATTGTGGCTGTACGAGTTTACATTCCCACCAGCAGTGGATGTGTGTTCCCCTTTCCCCACAACCTCTCCAGCACTTGGTATCATTTGTTTTCTTGATCCTAGCCAGTCTTTTTGGAGTAAGATGATATCTTAAAGTGGTTTTCATTTGCATTTCCTTAATGATTAGTGATGTTGAACACTTCTTGAGGTATTTCTCAGACAT
>VZQC01014413.1:3920800-3969637 GCA_009823505.1 Rhizomys pruinosus | reverse complement strand
GGAGCCCAGAAGATTGTGAGTGAGTCCCAGGTGTCCAGCCTTGAGGTACTTGCTGGACTTAGGTTTTGTTTGAGTGTGCCTGATTCTTCCCTTTGAAATAAGACAGTACTTGTTTTGGATTTTACAGCAGCCCACAGTTAAGAGACTTTTAACAGACTGTGAACTTTTAAGTGTTGGGACATTTTAAGGACTGTGGGGCTTTTAAGGTTGTACTATCTTAGGCTGTGATTAATATTAACATCATACTTTGGGCATAAGAACTGGAAAGGTGGTGGTTTAATAGTGATGTGTTTTGTGTGTCAAGTTGACAAGGGGTCAATTGTGCTGGATAGCTTTAGTGTCAACTTGACACACCTGAGTTGAGGGAGCCTCAATTGGGGGATTGGCTCCATTGGATTGGCCTGTGGCCACATCTGTGGAGTATTGTCTTGATTGTCGAACAATGTTGGAGGGCCCAGCCCACAATGAGTGGTGCCACTCCGGGCAGGTTGTTGTGTACTGTATAAGAAGGCAGGCTGGGTATGAGCCAAGGGAGCAAGCCAGTAAATAGCATTTCTCCATGGCTTGTGCTTCAGCTCTTGCCTCCATGTTCCTGCCCTGAGTTCTTGCCTTGGGCTCCCTAAGTGATGAACTGTTACCCAGGAGATGTAAGCTGAATAAACCCTTTCCTCCCCAAGTTGGTGTTGGTCAGAGTGTTTTGTTATAGCAGTGGAAGACAAACTAGAACAACTTCCTTCCGGAGTTTGTCATTCACTCTCTCTAGGTCTTTCTTGAGTTTTTCATTCTCTTTTCTTAATTCTTTGATTTGCTCTGTAGAATCTTGTACTTCTTTAAGTATGTTCACAATTGTACTTCTAATATCTGTATCCTGGGCCATCCCTAGGGGGATCCTACTGTAGGAATCTTCCACAGGGTTGGTAGAGCTTGATGTGGAATTATCCTGTACCTTTCCCATGTTGTCCCTTCTTCGTGTCCCTGGCGTATGGACTTCTCTTTGCCTGTATTCCTATGTGAATTCCAAATGCCTCTTCAGTGTGTTGAAGGCTTGCTTTGCTTGCCTCCTTCACATGCCTTTGTTGTATGTTTGATTGATTTGTTTTTCTCCTTTACTCCTTTGCTTATGGAGTGTTGACTTCTCTAAGCTTTAGGCTTTCTAGTGGAAGTCCAACTTACTCTTCCCTTTCTGTTCTGAAGGTTCTCCAAAGAATCCACTTGGACACTCCTTTCGCAATCCCAATTGGCGGGGTGGGGGGGTGTTGCTTTTAGCCCTTGTCCTATTACCTGTGTTTCAGGTGATCTTGGGAGGTCCCCGATCCATGTGTGCACCTGCGTATGTAGGTATGTGCATAAGTGTGTGTGTGTGTGTGTGTGTGTGTGTGTGTGTGTGTATTTGTGTGTGGAGGCCAGAGGCCAGCCTCAGGTGTTGTCCTTCTTCAGACACTATCCACCTTATTTTTTGAGATAGGGTCTCTCACTGGGACCTGAAACCCACTAATTAGGCTAGGCTGGTTGGCCAGCAAGCCTGGGAGATCTGCTTGGCTCTGTCTCCCCAGTGCTGGGATTATAGACTGAGAGAGAGATGAAAAGCATGTTTGGCAGAATGCATGAGCTCTGGCGGGGTGGGGGAATGGATGGGAACATGGGTCTAGATTTGTTAAAAAAATAAAAATAGGGGGCTGGAGAGATGGCCTAGCAGTTAAGAGCACTGACTGCTCTTGCAGAGGTCCCAGGTTTGATTCCCAGCACCCATATGGCGGCTGAGAACCGTCTTTAACTCCAGTTCCAGGGGAATCCAACACCCTCTTCTGACCTCTGCAGCACTGCACGACATGGGTGCACAAACCTACATGCAGACAGTACATTCATACACATAAAAAATAAATAATAAAAAAATTAAAAAAAATAAAAATAAATTTATGTGAAAAAAAAGATAGAACAAAAAAACCATATTTATTTTTGTGTATCAGTGTTTTGCTTGCATGTAACTGCACCACATGCATACCTGGTGCCTGAGGAAGCCAAAAGAGGGTTTCACATCCCTTGGAACTGGAGTTAAATATGGGTGTTGGCTGCCAAGTGGGTGCTGGGAACGGAATCTGGGTCCTCAGGAAAGACCAGTAAGTGCTCTTAACCACTGAAACATCCCTCCAACCCATGCCTGAGTTTTTATGTACGTTCTAGGGGATCCAGATTCAGGTCCTTGGTGTTGTATGGCAAGTACTTTAGTAGCGGAGCCATCTCTGCAGCCCCTAATATATAGTTTTGCCTTTAAAATCCTTATTTTGAACTTTGGGCTCTAGCTTGTGCATAAAGATCAAGCTAACTCAGCTTCAATCCAGCAGGGGACTCAGGGGGCCTAGGATCCATCATTTAAGGATGAACCATTACATTCTCTCATTCCTAGAGATTTCCTTTCCTGGCAGAAAGTGTAGCAAATGCTTTAAACCTGTCTTACTGGGCACATGGGTCCGGAGGAAGAGCCTGCAGCTAGGGCTTTACTTGAACTTCCTCCATGACACTTTGACCTACACTTCATTGTCCAAATTGTTTTTCTAAACAATGTAAAATATGCACACCAGCAGATATGCATGTGGATACACAAATCAATGGGTCCTTACATAAATAAAACCAAAATGCTCTTTTCTGTTCTTTTTTTTCACTTTGTAGACTAGGCTGGTCTTGAACTCACAGAAATCTGCCTGCCTCTGCCCCCCCCCCAAGTGCTTTGTGTGCCACTATGCATGGCCAAAATGCTCTTTTTTTTTTTTTTTGTCTTTTTGAGACAGGGTCTCCCTGTAGTCCCAACTGTCCTGGAACTCACTCTGTAGACCAGGACGGGCTCCAACTCACAAAGATCTGCCTGCCTCTGCCTTCCAAGTGCTAGGATCAAAGGTGTGCGCCACCACGCCTGGCATCAAAATGCTCTTTATAAAGGAAAAAGAACTTCAGGGTCATTTAGTTCAAGGTTGGTGTTTCACACTTGTGAAAATCAGGGCTCAGTTATACAACACAAGTTCATAGATGGTTTAGCATTTGGTAATAATCTGTAATTTATTTCTGAGCAACCTTGTGAATATTTGTCCTGAATCATCTCAGAGTCAATTCAGCACTGGACAGAGTTCCCTAATGATATGGGAGGCACTGGGGCTGTGAGTTCTTGTCAATTCAGCACCGGATAGAGTTCCTTAATGTTATGGGAGGCACTAGGGCTGTGAGTTCTTGTCTTGCATGGGCAAAGCCCTGGATTCCATTCCTGGCAATGCAAAACCCAAATGATGACAACAAAATAGTATTCATGGCAGGGGCTTGAGAAATTGGGAATTTGGAAACTAGAATTTCTGTATGCTAGGGGTGGAAAGATGGATAAGTGATTAAAAGCACATACTGCTCTTCCACAGGACTGAAGTTCATTTCCCAGCATCCACATTCAAGTGGCTCACAACAACCACTTGTAACCTCAACTAACTGTGGGGACCTGATGCCCTCTTCTGGCCTCTGAGGGCACTCGTACTCACGTGCACACACCACATTCAGACGCATGCATATATACATAATTTAAAACTAATAAAAATCAGTTTTTAGAATTTCCATATATTGTTTTAAAATTCAACATTTAAATACTGTATTATTATAATTAATGTTTAAATTGAAAGTGGAATTTATTAGCAGCATTGAGAATTTATGAATCATCCACAGTTCCATTAAATTATTATTATAATTATTTGCATTTGTTTCCTTTGACCTTAAGGAGGGGTGACATTTTTAGTATTTTATTTGTTTTCAGTGTTTAGGACTAGACCCAGGGCCAGTGCTTGCTAGCAGGTACTTTGCCATTGAGCTAAAACCCAAGCTCTGTAATTCTAATTTTAAATGGCTGTATAACTTTACTCTCTCTCTCTCTCTCTCTCTCTCTCTCTCTCTCCCTCTCTCTTTCAGACAAACATGGGTTTCAGCCTTAGCTCTACTACTTTCCAGTTATAGAGTCTAGAAAGATTTCTTTCTTTTCCAATTATAATTGACATACAGTAAACTACACATATCTTAAATGTGAGCTTTGATAAGTTTCACATATGCACACCTGTGATGCATCATTCCACTCAAGGTAATACATCTATCTTACACCTCCAAAGTTTCTTCAGGCCCCTTTGCGGTCCCTCCCTCTCAACTCTGATGATGGAGCTTTTTTGTGGCTTGAATGAGAAATGTCTCCCACAGGCTCACGTATTTGAACAGTGGTCCCCAGTTGGTGGCTCTGTTTGGGGGAGGTTATGGAAGGTTAAGAAGGTAGAGCATTGCTGGAGGAAGTATGTCCCTGGGGAGGGCTTTGAGAATTCACAGCCTGGTCCCACCTCCTTTTTTGCTCTCTCTGCTTCCTGGTGCAAGTGAGATGTGATCTTTTAGCTTCCTGCTCCGAAAGCTTGCTACCATGCCTGCCCTGTCATTATGGACTCTCCCTCTGGGACCATTAAGTTGAAAATCAACTCTTCTGGCCCGGAGAGATGGCTCAGTGGTTAAGAGCACTAGCTGCTCTTGCAGAGGTCCATGGTTTGATTCCCAGCACCCTTGCTATGAAAGTGACTTGATAGTGCTATGATAGGACATTGGAATACAGTTGTGGGAGAAGACAAAACCTGGAAACTTCGGAAGGAATCAAGTTGAGTTGCCTTCTGGATGATTCTGGTTTGGGCCCAGAGCAGATCCTATGGGTGGCAGAGCCTCCTGGCATTGGTGCAGACTGGGGAGTGTGTAGTGTGCTCAGCTCAGCCTAAGGCACAGTCTGCCATGTCCCAGTTGACATGATGGCCTGCTTTTCACGTATTTCCTTTCTCTTATTCATTCTTTCTCTCCTCTCGCTGTCTCTGTCTCTGAGATAGCCTCTGTGGGAAGATCCAGTTTGAGTTAAGGGCTAGCTTTTCAGCTAGCATCTCCTGAGGGCATAAGGTGGAAGTCATGCGACTCCCCATACTCTACCCCATGGGACAGCAGTTCCTGACCCCATGATGTTGGGCAGAGGAGTAGCGGGTGATGTATACAGTTTCTGGGTAGGTGAGTGGACATGGCCGGATGGGGTGGCGTTCCACCACCCTACACTAGGACCTGAGAGGGACAGCAGTCGCTCAGGTCTGGCTATGAAAGTAGCCAGCTGACCTCCCCACGTGACTGCAGGTGGCCACTGCTCCCCTTCCCCTAGCAGGACTGAGCTATCTGCACCTGCTCGTAGCTGGAGCTGCTTCCCACAAGCCTCACTATGTGGCTCTGGCTGACCTCTAACTCGCTTTGTAAACCAGGCTGGCCTCATATGCACAGAAAGCCATCTGCCTCTGCCTCCCATACCCTGGGAGTAGAGGTATGTGCCACCATGATTGACCTTCTTAAATATTTTCATTTATTTGTGTGAGTGTGCTTGTGTGTGTTTGTGCCATATGCTTGTGAATGTGTGTGTGTGTGTGCGTGTGTGTGTGTGTGTGTGTGTGCATGTGCACTTATAACAGAGCCTCAGATCTCTCAGAGCTAGAGTTATGGGCCATTTTGGAATGCTTGCTTGGCTGTGTGAGCTGTGTCTGAGCCCTCATGATTAACCCAATGCCCCTCTTAGACACCTGTATTCTCTTTGTTCTTATGTTCATGTGTTTGTGCTAGCCTCCCCTCCCCCTAATAGTCCTTTTGTTAAGTCTCTTATATTTCTATTTTTTAATTAATTTTATTTATTTCTGTATGTATATGAATGTACTGTCTGCATGCAAGTCTGTGCACCCGTGTCGTGCAATGCCGCGGAGGTCAGAAGAGGATGTCGGATTCCCCTGGAACTGGAGTTCTCCTGGAATTGGAGTTTCAGACGGATCTCAGCCGCCATGTGGGTGCTGGGGATCGAACCCGGGTCCTCTGCAAGAGCAGTTGGCGCTCTTAACCACTAGGCCATCTCTCCAGCCCCAAACAATATGTGTTCTTAACTGCAAAGCCATCTCTCCAGCCCCTGCTCTGGAACTTTTAATTATGCAAGTCAATAAATACCATTTTAGTTTGTTTTGTGAAAGCAATCTCAGTAAGGATCCTGTGTGATCAACTGAATGAATGATTTCTCTTGCATTCCTGATGGGTCACCATCCTGACTGTGTGTTCCTTGTCCCAGCAGGCTCTTTCACAGTCCTCTGAGCCCCTCTGCTGTGAAGGACTGCCACAGTTGTCACTACTGCACCCCACCTGGGACTCCAGGAACAAATCTACTGACAGTATTCTGGTTTGGGGGTTTTGTTTGTTTATTTATTTATTTTTTGTTAGTATCTCCCCTAGTACAAGCCTGCCTGGAAATGACTACACAAACCAGGATGGCTTTGATCTCACAGAGATCCACCTGCTTCTGTGTCTCAAGGGCTGGGATTAAAGGCCCCAGCCACCACACCCAGCATACCGACAGGATTCTGGAGCAGGGTAACTGTGAGCATAGCAGGTTGAGGGGGCACCCTACTTTGCCCTAGATAGTTCTTTTTGATGTCCAGAGTGATTACTGGGAGCACTCTCTTTCTCTGTGGGTAGTATCACTGCTTAGATAAGAAATTGACACAGTAGCCCTTAGCAGGCCACTAGTCTTTCTATTATCATATCTCTTCATTCACCACAAACCCCCACACTGAGCTGAGCAATAGCTTCAGGTTGGGATGATTGGCATATCTGATGCCATAGTGTGGAAGAGTCCAAAGATGCTGGCAATGATGTCTCCCATCTCAGGGACTCTTTTCAATGTGTCCCTCTTTCTTAAGAAGTGGACTCCAGCCGGGCATGGTGGCACAAGTCTTTAATCCTAGCACTCGGGAGGCAGAGGCAGGAGGATCTTTGTGAGTTCAAGGCCAGCCTGGTCTACAGAGTGAGTTCCAGGACAGCTGGGGCTGTAGGGAGACCCTGTCTCGAAAAGACAAAACAAACAAACAAACAAACAAACAAACAAGTTACCCACCACTTGAAATCTCCAAGTAAATTAGTTGAGTATGATTTAAATAACTATTATTGAGATCCATATACTCTGTACAGCTTACCTATTTCAGTGTGGCTATAATTTCAGTGCCTACTCTATCATCTATCTATCTATATCTATCTATCTATCTGTCTGTCTGTCTATCTATCTATCTATCTATCTATCTATCTATCAATCAATCTATCTATATGTGTGTGTGTTGCCTCCATATACGTAAGTGTACCTGTGTCATGCAAGACATGCCTGTGGAGCCAGAAGACAGTGCCAGAGCCCCTGGAACTGGAGTTACAGGTGGTTGTTAGCTGCCATATGGGTGCTGGGAATCTAATCCCGGTCCTGTGCAAGAGTAGCCAGTACTCTTAACAGCAGAGGCATCTCTCCAACCCCTAGCATGACAATATAACAGGGTCTCACTATTTACTTCTCTGTGTCCAGGCTAGCCTCAAACTCCCAGAGATCCACCTGTCATTGTCTCTGCCTTTGCTTTTTTTTTTTTTTAATTTTATTTATTTCTGTATGTGTATGAATGTACTGCGTGCATGCAGGTTTGTGCACCCGTGTCGTGCAATGCCGCAGAGGTCAGAAGAGGGTCTCGGATTCCCCTGGAACTGGAGTTCTCCTGGATTTGGAGTTTCAGACGGTTCTTGGCCACCATGTGGGTGCTGGGGATCGAACCCAGGTCCTCTGTAAGAGCGGTCGGCGCTCTTAACTGCTAGGCCATCTCTCCAGCCCCTCTGCCTTTGCTTTTGCCTCTACCTCCAGAGTGCTGGGGTTAAAAGCATGTACCACCATGCCCCCCTCCTTTTTTTTTTTTTTTTTTTTAGTATTTTTGAGACAGGGTCTCCCTGTAATGCCAGCTGGCCTGTAACTCACTATGTAGACCAGGCTGGCCTTGAATTCACAGAGATCCTCCTGCCTCTGCCTCCCAAGTGCTGGGATTAAAGGCGTGCGCCACCACGCCAGCCCCCCTCTCCTTCTGATGAGGAAAATTTTTATGTGGAATAAACACAATCAAATAATTAAGCAGACAAGCAAGCTACAGAGTGTTCAGCTCTTGAGTTCCCCACAGACTCCTTACCTATTTTATTCTTCATTAATCCATCTTCCAGTTGGGACTTCTTTCTCCACCTCCCTCTCTCCCTTCCTTTCTTTCCAAGATAGGATATCACTTTATAGTCAGGGCTTGCCTCAGTCTTACTATGTGGCCCAAGGTGACCTTGGGCTTGTGGGGGGGGGGCCCAAAGTTTGTCTTACTTGGAAATTCCTTGCAGCTACCCAGTGAGGCATTTTCAGTGATTCACAAGGCAAACAAAACACCTTCACACACATAATTCTTTTTTTCCTTTCTTCCTTTTTCTTTCTCGTGTGTGTGTGTGTGTGTGTGTGTGTGTGTGTGTGTGTGTGTGTGGTCTCCCTTTAGCTCAGGCCTGCCTGGAACTTATCGTATATCCCAGGCTAGCCTCAAACTCATGAACTTCCTACTTTAGCTTCCCAAGAGCTGGGATAACAGAAACGAGTCACAAACATTCAGTGACATATATTGTCCACTGCAGTGGACCCTTCTTGATTGCTATTTATTTATTTATTTATTTATTTGTCTTTTTGAGACAGGGTCTCCCTTTAGCCCCAGCTGGCCTGGAACTTGCTATGTAGACCAAGCTGGACTTGAACTCATAGAGATCTGCCTGCTCTGCCTCTTGAGTGCTGGGATTAAAGGCATGTGCTACCATGTCCAGCCCCCTATTTTGTAACCTCCATTGGGTTAGTGTAACTAGTCTGGAGTTCATTCCTTTGACCTTGCTGGTGCTTTTCAGACTAGTGTTTCTTCTTTGCGCCTTTATTTTTAGGGTTCTTCCTAGTCACCAGCTTCCTAGCAACTATACATTTCTACCCATATTCCCAGGACACAGAGGAAGGCTTCCCCTTCCCTTTATGCCCCTTCTCTAGGGCTCCAGTGTCCTCCATGGCCCTCGGGGAAGCAGCTCACACCTGTTCCTTCTGATTAAAAACAGACACAGAGGTACCTCCAGCCGAATCTCTTGTCACTGGCAATTTTCATTTGTTGGGAACAGGTGTGCCAGGGTGGAAGCACAGGGATCAGTGCTCGGACTGTAGCTGTAAACACCTGTAGAAAGAGCTGGTACTGGCTGCACAGGTAGGAGGTGAACATTCTCTTTCTCCTTCTTTATTCTGTGTTTTAACATGACCCTATAATTGTCTGGTTGTTAACCTATAAACATGCTAAAACTATTCATGCTGGGGGAATGGGAATTGGGGAGGAGAAAAATGTCAAAGATCTCATTTGAAGCTTGCTCTAGAGTAGACAGATGGCTAACTTTAATGGAAGATTATTACAGTTTAACTACTATCACTTGTGTAGTGGGCCGACTCGGGATGGGTGTATTGTTTTTGTGAAAGAGTTGACATGTCCCCACCTGCTTCTTTTGAGCAAGTGCCTTCTCCCTGGTTTGGTGACCTGCTCAGGAGAGTTCCACTCTGCTGCCAACATGCCCACCCAGCTGGAGGTGGCAATGGACACGATGATTCGAATCTTCCATCGGTATTCATGCAAGGAAGGGGATCGGTTCAAGCTGAACAAGGGTGAGCTGAAGATGCTGTTGCAGCGGGAGCTCACAGAATTCCTCTCGGTGAGGCCATTTTTTTTTTTTTCTGCCATATTTGGTTGAGAGTGGATGGGCTATGGTTTCAGGGAAAGGTTTTATGTACATTTTACCTATAATTTGTATTGAGGCTCAAAATGCAGAGGAAGCAAACACTAGAGATCTTTGCAGGGTCCATTTTCTTTCTTTTCTCTTTCTTTCTTTCTTTCTTTCTTTCTTTCTTTCTTTCTTTCTTTCTTTCTTTCTTTCTTTCTCTCTTTCTTTCTCTCTTTCTTTTTTGGTCTTTTTGAGACAGGGTTTCCCTGTATCCCCAGCTGGCCTGGAACTGGCTATGTAGATCAGGCTGGCCTTGAACAACAGCGATCTGCTTGCCTCTGCCTCCCAGAGTGCTGGGATTAAAGGTGTACCCCACCATGCCCAGCCAAATATCCCTTTTTTACATTGCTTGGGGTTAGGCTTTCCAAGTCTTGACAATTATATGGACATTTTCATACAGTAGTAAACATTCCGGTGCAGCAATCAGAGATGGCTAGTTATGACATAGGTCAGTATAACTAGTTATGTTTAGAACTTTATATAGCAATCTATAAATTAACATTATATATTGAGCCTAAAATGAAGCCTAGGATACTTTATGCTGGAATGAAAAAAATTTTTTTTTGTTTTTTTTTTTGAGACAGGGTCTCCCTGCAGCCCCAGCTGTCCTGGAATTTGCTCTGTAGACCAGGCTGGCCTTGAACTCACAAAGATCTGCCTGCTGAGTGCTAGGATTAAAGGTGTGCACCACTGCACCGGGTAAAAATTTTTCTAGTGAATGACAAATACCTAGCTTCATTAGCCAAGGACAAATTAATTTGGATCAATGGAAAGGACAGGTCTGGCCATGGCCGTGACCAGTTGAGTAGCAAACAGATCCACATTTCAGAATAGCCAAGAGTCTAATAAGTCTACACACAAAGCTTTCCAGTGAGTTTAGGCCTCCTCTGCAGAAACACTTCCCTCTGATGCTCATGGAGCTGCTTTGAACAGATTTCATGCACAGTTGTTGCATGGTATTCGTCCAAATCCTGAAAGAAGACTATGCCATTGTAATTACATTATTTTCTCCATCCTCTAAGGGAGGGTGGGGAAATCATAAAGTAGAATGTTTTCATATAGGAACTCCCAATACCATTTTACTTATTTTAGGAGTCCATGGGACCATTTTTTCCCTCCCAATTTCTGTTTGGCTACCATGTTGTTAAACCAATTAGAATAAATTACTTAGTAGGCCAAACCCCATACATCATTTTATTCAATTTCCATTTTGTTAAAGTTGATTTTGGTCAATGAAAGTTAAGCTTCCAACTACTCAATGTTGTCTGCTAGGGAGAGGGTGGCGGGTAACTCTGGCAAGAAGCAACTGCTCTGGGAAACATTTCTCATTACCCAGTAGGAGCACATAGGAGCAGTGTGTGCTTCCCAATCCAAGGCTTATAGCTTTGATGTCCTACATGGACTCCCTGCTTTTCTTTCCACTTATAAAATTCAGAAAGCTTAAGAAGGCAGCCTTTAGAGTGTGATAGACACTGTGCTAAGCAGGCCTGGGAGATAAAACAGTCTCTGTCTCGTGTAGTGCTAAGCACATTCGAAAGTGTTGAAGCACCCCCAAAGCATCCTCATAAGATAGATAAGGAAATTTAAAGATGTTAAGTGGCGCACACCTTTAATCCTAGCACTCGGGAGGCAGAGGCAGGTGGATCTCTGTGAGTTCAAGGCCAGCCTGGTCTACAGAGTGAGTTCTAGGCCAGCTGGGGCTACAGGGAGACCCTGTCTCAAAAATACTTAAAAAAAAAAAGATATTAAGCGAGTGTTCAAAATCCTACTGAGGGTAAATGAGGGAGCCCTCGCTGTCCCTTTGTTTATGTGCCCCAGTGTTCTGGTCGTCCACCTGTGATGATGCTCAGTAAAGACATTTCCAGCATCCCTGACTCACTCGAAGCTGCTGGGATTCTCCTTGATCTTCTTGGCCTTTAGATCTGTACTGGCATCCTGTGGACTTGGGATAAGGCTAGACTCTAAGTTGCCTGGGAATTGTCTTTAGCTGCTAAAAAGCAAAATTTAAACTTTCATGTAAATAAAAGGAGACGGGATTTCAGTTGTCTTGAGCTTTAGATCCTCAGAGTTAGAAACTTTTTTTTTCTTTTTAGTGCCAAAAGGATCCCCAGTTGGTTGATAAGATAATGCAGGACCTGGATGCCAATAAGGACAACGAAGTGGATTTTAATGAATTCGTGGTCATGGTGGCAGCTCTGACAGTTGCTTGTAACGATTACTTTGTAGAACAACTGAAGAAGAAAGGCAAATAAAGATGAACAGTAAGCTAAATGAGAGGCAGAAATATATTCAAAGTTATATGCTTACTGTAAGTCTATATCTTTCCCCTCTATAGACACAGTAATATGACTTATAGATGTAATATTTGCATACAGTTACTAGTATTATTAAGTATGTGTACCTTGCTATGTTGACTTTACATAAATATTCCAAATCTTATGTCCTATTTAAAATTTACCTATACTATTTAAAATGCCATGCAGGCTGGATGTGGTGGTACAAGCCTTTAATCCCAGTACTTTGGAGACAGAGGCAGGTAGTTTGTGCATTCCAGGCCAGTCAGGGATGCATAGTAAGATGCTGTCTCCAAAACAGAAACAAAAATAAAATGTCGTATATTTATTTGTGAAATAAATTACATTCTAAAACATTAGCCACTTTAGGATGAGATTCTGGTGAATTTCTAAGATAGTTTCATCCTTAAATTGTGTTTTCAGTTTAGCTCCCTAGTAAAGAGATGAAAAGGCTCTCCCCCTAGTCTCCTAATTGTGTTGCAAATTAAAGAAGCTAAGAGGGGCAGCAAGGAGAAAGGCTGGGAAAGAGAAGATCTGGCCTTCTCGGTGATCAGAGTGTGGGTGGATTCAGGGCTAGGCATTCTTCAAGAGAGCTGAAGCTAGCAACTCTTGGGAGTTGATGTGTAAATACCCTCCTTTACCCCTAGGGCTGAGTATTGCAAAGACAAGTGTTTTACACCAGTTCCTCTAGCTCCTCCCTTGGAGTTAAGCTGCAGCAGGCTCTCTGAGACTTGCTTCTTTCCTTCTCTCACCACACTGCCCCAACTCATGTTTCCAGTGTCCTCAAGTAAAGGACTTGTATACAAATCCTTGTCTCAGAGTCGGATTATGGGGACATAGGCTCTGACAGATCCTAGGGAGAATTTGAAGGAAGGAGGTAGTACAATCATGTTTGTACCTTAAAGTGCTGACTCTAGGTACTGAGTGAAGAAAGGACTCTCAAGACGGTGACCATGGAAGCCAGGCACCAGTCCAGAAGCGGCTGCTGCTGTGGTCTGGATGAGAGCCCATGATAGCTCAAGCCAGGATTCAGTAATGGAGATGAAAGTAGGCAGCCGAAGTGTGTGGGAGAAGAGACTGGTCACGTCTGCGCAGCAGGATGACAGAGCAGCCACTTCCGTTGGCCTGATACCAGTCTGTCTTTCCCCATGATCAGCACCCTGCTGATGGAAGGTGGTGATGACCAAGCTGAAGAAACTCCATTTCCTAATTTACCGCACAGCTGGGGGTGGGGGGGTGAGCTTATAATACAGCCTTGATGGTGAAGAGAAGGGGAGGTTGCTAGGAGCTTCTGGGACCGTTCGTGTTGGAGGCTCTATACCTCCCCCTTGTTAATTCCTTCATTTCCTTTCCCTTGCTATGTGGACTGAGGCTAGAAGTGGTGCTTCTGTCTTCCTACCCTAAGAACAGTGGAGAACAGAGGTAGAAGGGGTTGTCAATACAGAGCACAGCTCTCACCTCAAAGGGCAGAAGAGCTAGTTAATTCTGAGTAGAATGTGAGTGACCACGGTCAAGGAAACAAAAGGAAACCCAGGAAGGTTTGGTGCTTTGGAAGCTGGAGAAAGGTACAAAGAGAGGAAAGGGGTGAAATCTACTGGTTCCATCTACTAAGGAGTAAGCTAAGAACTGCGGATCCGTTCTTAGACGTGGCAAGGCGGACGTCATCAAGTCAGTGGTGCTGATGAGGCTGATTTTGATCACAAAGATCTCACACCCTAACCAGCAAGTAGTAGGTTCTCAATAATTATTTGTGTAGTGAACAAATGAAGGAACTTGCCAACCCTTGACTTTGTAGTGCTATGATCTACATGTTTCCCTTAAATAGAACAATATTTTTTACCTCCTTCAAACCAGGAGCACTGAGGAAAAGAAATCTGTACTCTTGGTATTCATGTTCTCCTGTCTTTCAAAGGATAGAAGAAAAATAAACAGAATTGGACATGTATTTTGTGCCCAGTTTCTTACAAGTTGCTATATTCCTGCAGGGAAGGTCTGGATGTTCTCAGGCACCTTTAAACTTGATTTTAATTTGATCCGAATTTTATATATTCTAAAGCGGGTCATTGAAACATTAACAGTAAATTGAATTTTTTCCTCATGTTCTATTCTAGGAAAGACATTTTCTACACAGAGGAGGAAATGGAAAAACAATGCTCATTTCTTGTATTTCTGAAAATCCATCAGAAGTGGAGAAAAGCAATTTATGTCTCAAATTAGATTTCAAATGAGTAATGATTACACGATACACAAAGGCCCCTCTCAAGTAGACCAAAGCCTTTTGCCCTTTTGTTTCCCCCTTTGCTTAGGTACACAGAATAATTTTATAGGAGGGAAAATTGATTAGTACCTACGTTTAGGGGACTAGCTTTTCTTTGAACGTACTGGAGTTTAAATAAATTTGAAGTTTAAAGAACATTTGAGGTCTGTCTCTGAGTGCATACCTGTTAGTCCTCATTTGCTGAGGTCATTAGATAGAGCAGCTTATAGGACATAATAGTCAAAGTCTGCCTGGAACCCTGGGTTGGAGATGTAATTGGCCATGCTAGAACACTGAAAGAAGATGACATCTTAATTAATTAATTAATTAATTAGTTATTTTGGTATTTTTGAGACAATGTCTCCCTTTAGTCCCAGCTGGCCTGGAGCTCATTCTGTAGACCAGGCTGGCCTTGAACTCACAGAGATCCGCCTGCCTCTGCCTCCCCAGTGCTAGAATTAAAGGCGTGCGCCACCACGCCTGGCGAAGACGACATCTTAAAATTTATTTTTAAAAACTGATATTTCCCTCCTTTCTCCAAGGAGAATGGGATCAAGGAAGGCTTTCTGGAGGTAGCACTTAAGTCTTTGATACTGCAAAGAAATGGGAGGGGGGAGAGATTATTAAAAAAGAAAACAAGGGCAAAGAGGCCAGGCTTGGAGCAGCAGGGGCTGCCCGGCGAGTGTAGGGCGTCCCAGGGTGTGAGGTGAGAGACGGGGCAGGAGCAAGCTGGACTCAGAAGCAGAAAAGCCGTGAACACTAACATGGGAAATTTGAAACGTCCCATTCTGGAAAACCATTGTAGAATTTTATACATTCTTAATTTTTAGTTAGACCACTTTTGCTTCTGTTTCTAAACGGACTCTTTAAATGTTTGAAGCAGTGGTTTAAAACTCTTATTCACGGGGCTGAAGAGATGGCTCAGCAGTTAAGAGCGCCGACTGCAACGCTTAAGCTCATCTAATGAACACTATTTGAATCTTAAGAGGCACATAGGTATCAGCCTGTGCAGGTAATTTAATAAACTTTGTGGGCAGCTTTTTTGCACTTTAGCTCTGAAGTCTGAGTCAGACTCTGGTCTACAGCTGTGTCAGTTTGTGAAAGAGCATCTTACCTTTCTGATAGATCAGGCTTTGTAATGAAAGAAGTGGGGAAAGATTAACATTTAATTCTTTTGTTTACATTTTTGTCACTATTGTCCAGTGCCCACCCTGTGCTACTTTGTGATTATGTGTGCATGGGCTGTGTGTGCTTATACCATCTATCTGTGACTGTTTTCCCCTCTTTCCTTTAAGATTATGCTGAGATTTGCCACTTTGGGGATGAATTATCACTAGTCACCAAGCATATGGAAACGTGGAGGAAATAAGCAAATGAGGAGATAGTTTGGATTAATAGTAATACTGGGGCTGGAGGGATGGCCTAGCGGTTAAGAGCGCCGACCGCTCTTGCAGAGGACCCGGGTTTGATCCTCAGCACCCACATAGCGGCTGAGAACCGTATGTAACTCCAATTTCAGGAGAACTCCGGTTCCAGGGGAATCCGACGCCCTCTTCTGACCTCCGCGGCATTGCACGACACGGGTGCACAAATCTACATGCAGACAGTACACTCATACACATAAATAAATAAATAAAATTTTTAAAAAAGATTAAAAAGTTAAAAAAAATAGTAATACTGGTTTCCCTCTCCCTGAAACATGATGTTAGTGGATTTCTTAGGGAATGCACTGATTAAAAAGGACTTTTAAGAAATTGTGGATGTGAATACATTTCTCAAATAAAATTTTAAATTGTAAAATAGTTTTATAATAAAGTATTTACATTAATTTAGTATGATGGAAGTTGCATAAATTATAGTCATTGTTGAATATTTAAATAGTTTTTGAAGAACAGTTATGGAAACGTGTCAATGACTCTGGCACAGACTCATGATTTTGTGTTCTGTGTCTCTGGAAGGAGTGTGTGCGCTGCCTCCTCCTACTGCTGTTCACTCCTGCAGTCCTCAGACTGCTCAGCTGAACAAGAATGACTCTCCTGAGTGTGGGTTTACTGTAATTTAGTAGTTTGTGATTTCCCAGGTGATACTCTTCACTCTTATAGCCGACCCTATAAGTTTATAACATTCAGGGGGGAAAAAAGAATGTCTAAACCAGGCGTGGTGGAGCATGCCTTTAATCCTAGCACTTGGGAGGCAGAGGCAGGCAGATCTTTGTGAGTTCAAGGCCAGCCTGGTCTACAGAGTGAGTTCTACACCAGCTGGGGCTACAGGGAGACCCTGTCTCAAAAGACCAAAAAAAAAAAAAGTCTATAATCATGTTAGCTACAAATTTCTTGTTTTATGCAACTGAAAACACATTTATTTATAGGATTTGGAATACTTGTAGGCTGAAAGAAAACTGAACATTGAACTTTTATTGTGAAATTACAGAAGTTACATCTGCCCTTTGAAACCATTGCCGTCATCTTAGCACTTCGTGTTCAACATTTAAGACTTGATTTGCTCTAAAATTGTTGACTGTAATTATCCTCCTTATGGGTATCTTTACCTTGATTTTATATATGTTTGTAGCTTTAGTTACCCTTTCTATGGTTTACTTGCCCAGAAAACATCAACATCAACATTCTGTTGGAAGGTAGTCTGTGGTTACACGAGGTGGCGGCAGTTACAGCTTAGGATGGCCTTTGGAGGCCAGGCTTCTTCAGTCACTCAGAAGCATTTATTGCCTACCACATCAAGTGTTTTTAGTCCCTCTCCCCCAGGTATACATTTGTAAACAGTCAAGACTAAGCATTTCTAGCATCCTCTCTGGATGAAGTAGGGGTTAGGAACTTCATTAAAACACAGAGCTACAGAAGCATGCACTAAAGATATTAAGACAGAATTTGAGTAAAGGCAAAGTATTGAATTTAGATGATGCAGATAATTTCTTGGCTCTTGGGCTAGGATCCAGTGACGATGAGGCAGTGTTGGTACACTGGAGGGGTTAGAAGTGGTAGTTATGTAGAATGCTCACCTCAGTTTGACTCTTGAGGTGGGCAGATAGACAGGATTAAATAGCCTTGAAATTGCACCCCTCCTGCTGAAAGGTATGTTTGTTTAGACTGCCCATAGTATTACATAACTTATTGTGATGGCCTATACCTGCTCACCAGCCAACTCACTGTGCATATTTTAGGCCTCAGTCTTCAAATTAAGAAGTTGCTTCTTGGGCTAGTGAGATGGCTCAGTGATTAAAAACCCTGGCTGTGCTTGGAGAAAATCTGGGCTTCTGAATCCCAGCACCCACATGGCCGCTAACAGCTGTAACTCTAGTTCCAGGGGATCTGATGCCCTCTTTTGATCTCTGTGGGCATTGCACAACACAGGTGCGTATACACACATGCAAGAACTATACTCATACACATAAAAATAAATTTTAAAAAATTAAAAAGTTGCTTGACTACAAGGTAATTGTATTACAACTTAAAATACAAATTAAAAATTTTTTAAGTCACCATCTTTGTTTTGCTGTCCAGGTTTAAAGTCTATTTTGAAAGCCCCTTATGGAGAAACAAGGACTCGTGCCATTAAATCAGTAGAGCTTCTCAAGATTGTTTTTTTTTGTTTTGTTTTGTTTTGTTTTGTTTTGTTTTTTCCTGAGCCAGCATTTCCCTTTAGTCTCAGCTGGCCTGGAGCTCGCTATGTAGACCAGGCTGGCTTTGAACTCACAGAGATCTGCTTGCCTCTGCCTTCCGAGTGCTGAATTACAGGCGTGCGCCCGGCATAAGATTGTTTTTAATTTAAAAATTTTGTCAGTGGAGTTAAACTTTGGCCTGTTGTCCACTTAAAATGTTACCAGTTTAATTATGAAGTTAGATGTATGGTGCCCTACAGATTAGCAAGAAGGCGTGCACAGACACTTTACTATGGGAACTGTACTGGATAGACTTATAAAAACATGTGAAATTGCTCCTAAAACTGTTTCCAGTGCCTATGGGCTGAAATGCTAAATGTCTTGTACTTGATGAATGAAAGTATTTGGTATACTTTGATTTAAATATCTTATCTCTAGTTTTCTCTTTTTAGTGTTTGTAATTTGTACTCTTGATAGGGGGTATTGTTGGACTGCAAGGGTTATTGTCACTGTGTGATTTGTGTTTTTATTTTCTAGAGTCAACTAATGTGATATACCAATTTTTATAAGTGATATTTAGATAATTCTAATAACTGTATATTTGACAACTTATTAAACTGTTTTGCATTGGAAAAAATAAGAAAGAGTGCCAACTGCTCTTGCAGAGGACCCGGGTTCGATTCCCAGCACCCACATGGTGGCTAAAAACTGTCTTTAAGCCAGGCATGGTGGCACATGCCTTTAATCTTAGCAGTCAGGAGGAAGAGGCAGGTGGATCTCTGTGAATTCAAGGTCAGCCTGGACTACAGAGTGAGTTCCAGGCCAGCTGGGGCTATAGGGAGACCCCATCTCAAAAACAAAAACAAAAACAAAAAAACAACAAAAAACCCCCCCAAAACAAAAAAAAGCTCTTATTCACATTATGTTTGTCTATACTACATTTTAAAATATAGATCTATAAACCAGACATGATGATTCATATATGTAAGACTAACATTTGGGAGTCTGAGGTAGGAGGATTGCTGCAAGTTTAATGCAGGTTTGAGCTACATAGTAAGCTCTAGGCCAGCTTGGATATCAGAGAGATATGCAAGGTACCCTGTCTCAAAAACAAAAAACAAAGATAGATGATAGATAGACCCCAGCCTCACCAACATTCTAGTTTATTTCAGTAGCACCCTGGCATCAATACTCACTCGGATTTTCGACCAGCGTTAAAAGTCTCGGGGCTGGAGAGGCGGCTCAGCCGCTGGGAGTGCTTGCCTGCTGCTCTTCCAGAGGACAGGAGTTCATTTCCTGAACCCATGTTGAGTGGCTCACAATCACTGTGACTTCAGCAACAGGGGAATCTGATGCCCTCTTCTGGCCTCTTTGGGTACCCATAAGCATGTGGCATACACATATAGATACAACTAAAGATAAAAATAAATCTTTAACAACCCTCACTTAAATGTGAGGCTTTCCATCAAATAATCAGATCAATGCCAACGAGTGTCACCTAGAAGGACAGAGGCTCCAATTTTTTTTCTGTCTTTTTGAGACAGGGTCTCCCTATAGTCCCAGCTGTCCTGGAACTCACTCTGTAGACCAGGCTGGCCCTAAACTCACAGAGATCTGCCTGCCTTTGCCTCCCAAGTGCTAGGATTAAAGGTGTGTGCCACCATGCTCAGCTCGAGAATCTGCATTTCTATAAACCTACAGCTGTTGCAGATAGAAACTGTCTAGAAACTAATAGAAACTGTCTAGACTCTAGGATGAAAAGGAAGAAATTTGAATGGTCACATAGTGGAATGGTTTAGGAACACAGGAAACCCATGATAGTTCTTGCAAGGGAAGACAACACAAGAATGTTAGGCACAGAGAAGGTCAGTGATTCGGGGAGGGAGGTATCCACACAGGAGCATTGCCCTGGACCTGGGTCTATAGAGAAGTGGAGGGAATGAATGGCAACAGACTGCCCAGGTTAAGTCTTAGGCAAGTTATTTAACTTTTTTTTGGGGGGGGGTCTTTTTTGGACAGGGTCTCCCTTTAGCCCCAGCTGGCCTGGAACTTCCTATGTAGACCAGGCTAGCCTCAAACTCACAGAGATCCCCTTGCCTCTGTCTCCTGAGTGCTGGGATTAAAGGTATGCACTACCATGCTTGCCTGGCTATTTAACTTCTTTAAGCCTCAGTTTCAGGTTTGTGTTGACTATCATTGCTCAGGAGACTCAACCAAGGCTGTTTCGTTTTGGTTTCTATTGGTGTTTGCTTTTATGGGATTTTTAAATTAATTAGTTAATTAATTAATTTTCAATTTTATTTGTTTTGTTTTTATGTGCATGAATGCACTGTCTGCATGCAAGTTTGTGCACCCGTGTCGTGCAACGCCATGGAGGCCAGAAGAGGGTGCTGGGCTCTCTTGGAACTGGAGTCAAAGACGGCTCTCAGCTGCCATGTGGGTGCCAGGAACTGAACTTGGGCCCTCCCAACTGCTAGGCCATCTCTCCAGCCCGGGATGATTATTATTATTATTATTATTATTATTAATTTATTTATTTTTGAGACAGGGTATCCTTATATCTCTTATATCTCTAGCTGGTCTTGAACTCACTAACTAGATCAGGCTGACCTTGAACTCACAAAGTCACCTGCCTCTGCCTCCTGGGAGAGGAAAGTGTTTATTTCACCTTACAGTTTACAGTCCATCATTGAGGAAAGACAGGGTAGGTACTCAAAGCAGGAACATGGAGGCAGGACTAGAGGGAGACCACGGAGGAATGCTGGTTACTGGCTCACTCCCCGGCTTGCTCAGTGATTTTCCTTAGACAGCCTAGGTACACCAGCCCATGGATGGCATCTCCCACAGTGGGCCGGGCCCTCTTCTATCAAACAGCAATTAAGAATCCTCCAAACCTTCAGTGCCAGATGGGGAAGGCTGAGACATCCAACTTGTGGACTGGGGTTTCAGCCCCTTCCGAGTATAGCCTGCCATTGTTGGACTACCCAGGCTGTATCATGGAGACCAGTACAGGAAGATCAAGACAGGACATGCTGCTTACTGGACCTCATTTGGTGACCATGGGAAGGGAAATCCCCAGTGTGGAGCACAAGGGCAGGACTGATGGTTGTTTGGGCTTGCCAAGGAGGAGACTTCAGACATGACATCTTTCAGCCTAATAAAGAACAAAAATCATAAGCCGAAGATGCTAAAACCTATGATATATGTGGCATGCATATGTGCATATTTTGGAGTGATACATATTGGAAGGAATAACAACAACAGCAGAAAAGACTGTCAAAGAACTGACTGAAATGGTGAAATTCTGCTCGAAACAGTAAACTTCTGCATCGAGAATTTTGAGAGAGACTGAGAAAAAGATGAAAAACATGTTTGGCAGGATGCATGAGCTCTGGTGGGTGAGGGTAGGAAGGGAGCAATGGGTCTAGATTTGAAATTTTGTAGAGCTTCAATAAGAAATTGGCTTTGAAAAAAAAAAGAAAGAAAATGCTCCATAGATGTGGCTGCAAGCCAATCTGATAGAATTCCTCCACCAAGGTTCCTCTTCTTTGGTGACTCTAGTTTGGGTCAAGTTGACAAAATAACCTAGCCAGCACTATTGACCCCTTGTAACCTTGACACACACACATCAGTATAAGACATACTCTTTTCATTTCTTGCCCCTAAGGTCGCATGTTAATATCATAATATAAAACACAGTACAACTTTAATGTTTAAAAATATTTATTTATTATTTTTTTGGTCTTTTCGAGACAGCGTCTCCCTGTAGCCCTAGCTGTCCTGGAACTCACTCTGTAGACCAGGCTGGCTTTGAATTCACAAAGATCCGCCTGCCTCTGCCTCCCAAGTGCTAGGATTAAAAGCGTGCGCCACCACGCCTGGCTAAAATATTTATTATTTTTATTTTTTGTTTTAGACTATATTGCCTGCATGTATGTAAGTGCACCCATGCCATGCAATGCCCATAGAGGTCAGAAAACGGTGTCAGACTCCCCATGGAATTGGAATTATAAACAGTTGTTAGCTGCCCTAAGGGTGCTGGGAATCAAATCCCGGTCCTCTGCAGGACCACCAGTGCCCTTAACTGCTGAGCCATCTCTCCAGCTCCACAACTTTTAAAAGTCCCACAGTCTTTTAAAAATTCTAATCGTAGCCGGGTGTGGTGGCACATGCCTTTAATCCTAGCACTCAGGAGGCAGAGGCAGGCGGATCTTTGTGAGTTCAAGGTGGGCCTGGTCTACAGAGTGAGTTCCAGACCAGTTGGGACCACAAGAAGACCATGTTTCAAAACAACAAACAAAATATTCCAATGATATAAAACTCAAAGTTCACTTCTTTTTAAAATTTATTATTTTGTGTGTATTAGTATATTACCTGAATGTATGTAAGTGCACTAGTGTCATGCAATGCCACCGAGGTCAGAAGAGGGTGTCGGATGGTTGTTAGTAGCCACGTGCGAGGATGCTGGGAATTGAACCCAGGTCCCCTGCCAGAGCAGTCAGTGATCTTAACTACTGAGCCATCTCTTCAGCCCCCAAGTTCTCTTTCAAAGTTCAAAGTCTCTCACCTGTGGGCTCCTGTTAAAAAAAAAGTTACTTTTTTATTTCAAAAGGGAATAATTGGGCACACCTAAGCAAAACTAAAGTCCAGTAATGTAGCTCAGTATCTGACATCTGGGACTCACAATCTTCTGGGCTCCAAAGCCTTGGGCCGTCCCACTTCTCCAGCTCTGCTGTCCACGCAGCCTGTATACAATATTACTGTTAAAATGTGAATCCCAAACATGTTTTGGAATTAACCTGTAGCTTATTTTCAGACTCTGTTAGTTTGCTTTAAGTGTGGAGGGAATATATGCATATTTTGGAGTAATGTAAAATTAAAGGGAACAACAAAAGACTTGTTCAAAGAATTAACAAAAATAGTAAACTTCTACATCAAAAAAGTTAAAAAAAGACTAAGAAAAAGATGCAAGACAAGACTTGACATGTATGATAGAGTGTGTGTGCTCTTGGTAGGGAGGGGCATGGATGGGGAAAATCAGCAATTGAATTGGGTGTAGGCGCACACACTTTTAGTCCCTGTGCTCAGGAGAAGGAGCGCAAAGTCAGCTTGGGCTATATACGGAGTTCCAAGCCTGCTGGGACTTCAGGGAGGCCCTGCCTCAAAAATATCAGCAATTGGTTGAATATTGAGTTTAAATACATTCATCCTTAGTGCATCAATGTCCAATATTTTCATTATGTCAAAACAGGTTCCTGGTGGACAATAGATTGTTTCCTGCTTCTTGCTGTTATGAACAGTGTAACAATTATCTACCTTAAATATATATTTATCAAACTTCAAGGCTAAAATCTAAAAGGACTTATTTTAAAAGATACATTTGAAATCCTTATTGACAGTGTCAAGTTTCCATCTAAAACCCTTATAACTACCAGACCTGGTGACAGAGGCCTATAAGCTCAGTTATTCAGGGAGCTAAGGCAGGAAGATCACAAGTTCAAGGATAGCCTGGGTATAGAGCTTAGTAGTAATAGAGTGCTTTCCTGGCATGTATGAGGTCCTGGGTTCAATCCCAGGAACCATAAAAAAAAAAATAAGCCAAGTGTGGCAGTGCACACTTTTGATCCCAGCACCTGGGAAGCAGAGGCAGGTAGATTTCTGTGAGTTCGAGGCCAGCCTTGTCTGTATAGTAAATTATAGTCCAGCTAGTGCTACACATATATAGTGAGACCCTGTCTCAAAAATAAATAAAAATAAAAACCTTACGCCAGATCGTACTTCTGGCGTATCTCGTTTTTCCATATTTCACTAACATTGAATATTGTCTTAGTTTTGGTAACATAATGGTTTTTAATTTGCTTTTAAAATTAGCCCATTCTTAGAGCAGTTTTAGATTCATAGCAAAACTGAGTGGCAAGCACAGAGAGTTCCCAGACAGCACTTGACATTCCCCCAGCCTTTCCACCATCAACACTACACGACAAAATCCTATATTTGTCACAACTGAATCTGCATTGATTAGCATTGTCACCTACCGTCTGAAGTTCACATTAGGGTCCACTCTTGGTGGTGGACATCCTGTGGGTAGTCATAATGTATAATGACATGCATCCACCATTACAGTACCATATCGGATGTCTTCATTGCCTTCAGAAGCTACCTGTGTTCCATCTTTTCCAAATGGCATGCAGTTGGAATCACGCAACATGTAGCCTTTTCCAACTAGCTTGTTTCACTTTGTGCATCTGAGTCTCTTCTGGCTACTTTATTGCTGTTTAGTGTGGCATGATATTCCATTGTCTGGATGTATTACAGTTTACTCAGTCCCCTATATAAAGATAACTTGGCTGCCTTCAAGTGTTAACTTCTATAAATAAAGTCACTGGAAGCATGTACATTTTTGTGCAGATGCAAGTTTTCAACTCATGTTGGCAAATTCCAAATAACACAATTGTTGGCTCACAAGGTCAGAGTATGTTAGCTTTGTAAGAAGGCAAACAACTGTCTTCAGAAGTGGCTGTGGCATTTTGCCTTCCTGCTAACAGAGAATGGGAGTTCCACATTTCCCAGCATTTGGTGTTACCAATGTTTTGAATTTGGAGCATTCTGATAGGTTTGTAGCTGCCTTTCATTGTTTTAGTATGCAAATTCCTAGTGGTATATTGAAGAACACCTTTTCAGATGCTTATTTTCCAGCCCATTTATCCTCTTTGATGAAGTGTCTGGTCTTGTCTTTTACTCACTTAAAAAGTAAACTCCAATTTCAGGAGAACTCCAGTTCCAGGGGAGACCAACACCCTCTTCTGACCTCCGCGGCGTTGCACGTCACGAGTGCACAGACTTGCATGCAGACAGTACATTCATACACATACAGAAATAAATAAAATTAATAAAAAAAAATTTAAAAAAAAGTAAATTGTTTAATCAGGGAGTGGTGATGCATGCCTTTAATCCCAGCACTCAGGAGGCAGAGGCAGGTGGATCTCTGTGAGTTCATGGCCAGCCTGATCTACATAGTAAGCTCCAGGCCAGTTGGGGTTAAAGGTAGACCCTCTCTCAAAAAGACCAAAAAAAAAAAAATTAGGTTGTGTCCTTGCTAGGTGTGGTGGTGTATGCCTTTAATCCCAGCATTCAGGAGGCAGAGGCAGGCAGATCTCTGTGAGTTCAAGGCCAGCCTGGTCAGCTGGGGCTACACGGGAGACTCTGTCTCAAAAAGACCAAAAAATAAAAAAACAAAAAACAAAAAAAACCCCCAAAGAATAAGGAATATTCTTTGTATATTGAATAACTTCTCTTACAGATATAATTTCAACTTTAAAATTTGTAAATATATTTAAATGGTATCTGCTCATATACTTACTGTGATTCTTTTTCTGAAATTCACGTTTTCTTGCATTTTGCATTCAAAATCAAATGCACTGCTGAAACCCTGCCCCACTTGTTCTTCATGCACAGCATAGCAACACAGATGGTGCCTTCTTATACTGGGATATATCTAGCTTACAAGAACAGGCCAGCCCACCCTCCAGAAAAGGCTGTACATCTCATTATATATGATTGCCCCCCTCACTTGCAATGCTGAGCAGAAATAGTGTCCAGAGAGGCATGAATTTATCATAAATGTGTCCACTTTAAATGTTACCATCCAGTGCATGAAACATATATACAGCCATTGGTTGTATCCATGACTGTGTGGGATAATGATGTTAGAAGTTCCTGAATGCTCATCCAGGGCTGAATGAAATGGCAAGCATCTTTGAATTCTCACTCGCAGGAGGAGGTCTGCCTGGACTAGCACTGTCTGTGTTAAGCAGTGACTGTGGGGGCGCGGGTTTGAAAAAACTACTTGACACCTTTTCATGCTGATCACCTGGGAAGAAGTCGGAGAGAGTGTATCAACAGCAACCTCTGGAAGGTATATGGCTTAGAAAGCTGTGTGAAATGATCAATGCTCAGATGTTACTGTGAATCCACAATTCTCACGAGAAAAAAACTTTTATAGTTTCTCATTACCGAAGTGAGTTTATGGTAGAAGAAAAAGCCAAGGGTCATCCTGTGACCCAGACATCATCACTGGGACCATTTCCACCCAGATATCATTTCTGTGGCCACCTTACCACGATATCATCACTGTAGCTACCTTACTGCAATATCATTCATCACTATGATCATCTCCATCCAGACATCATCGCTGCAGCCAGATTTTTCTCAGCACATGGATCTGTAGATCTATACATAAAAATGAAATTTCATAAAACACTATATATTGAACTCTCTATAAATCTATTATGGAAGAACTAATGCCCCCATTTTACAGGTGAGGAAATTGAGGCCCAAATGGTTATTCAAACAAATTTCCCAGGATTCTACAGCTAATGTATGGAAGAGTCAAGTTCGGGCTCAGGTCCGGCTCCTCTAAAGACATGAGGTAGGGATGAGGGATATGCTGATATTACCAAGTCTTCAAGAAGACCCACAGGAATTGAGCAAACACGCCTCCTCTGTCCCCTCTGTATTGATTGCAGCATCTGAGTCAGAACTGCTTCCCTGTTTTGTAACAGAGTCAACTTCACTGTCTTTGTTTTGAAGAAACTGATATAAATTATAGCCTTATGGTCTTTCAATTGCAAAAGAAATAAGTACCATAACTGGCCATCAAAAATCTCCCCAGTCAGAGGAAGTGACCATCTAACCTGTTCAAGGTGACTGAAATTTTATTTTTTTATTTTTATTTATTTATTTTTTAATTTTTATTTATTTCTGTATGTGTATGAATGTACTGTCTGCATGCAGGTCTGTGCACCCGTGTCGTGCAATGCCGTGGAGGTCAGAAGAGGGTTTCGGATTCCCCTGGAACTGGAGTTCTCCTGGAATTGGAGTTTCAGATGGTTCTTGGCCGCCTTAGTTTTCTCTTTTTAGTGTTTGTAATTTGTACTCTTGATAGGGGGTATTGTTGGACTGCAAGGGTTATTGTCCTGTGTGATTTGTGTTTTTATTTTCTAGAGTCAACTAATGTGATATACCAATTTGTTATAAGTGATATTTAGATAATTCTAATAACTGATATTGACAACTTATTAAACTGTTTTGCATTGGAAAAAATAAGAAAGAGTGCCAAACGCTCTTGCAGAGGACCCGGGTTCGATTCCCAGCACCCACATGGTGGCTATAAAACTGTCTTTAAGCCAGGCATGGTGGCACTGCCTTTAATCTTAGCAGTCAGGAGGAAGAGGCAGGTGGATCTCTGTGAATTCAAGGTCAGCCTGGACTACAGAGTGAGTTCCAGGCCAGCTGGGGCTATAGGGAGACCCCATCTCAAAAAACAAAAAACAAAAACAAAAACAACACAAAAACCACCCCAAAACCAAAAAATGCTCTTTTCACAGTTTGTTATATACTAATTAAAATATAGATCTATAAACCAGACATGATGATTCATATATGTAAGACTAACATTTGGGAGTCTGAGGTAGGAGGATTGCTGCAAGTTTAATGCAGGTTTGAGCTACATGTAAGCTCTAGGCCAGCTTGGATATCAAGAGAGATATGCAAGGTACCCTGTCTCAAAAAACAAAAACAAAGAGATGATAGATAGACCCCAGCCTCACCAACATTCTAGTTTATTTCAGTAGCACCCTGGCATCAATACTCACCGGATTTTCGACCAGCGTTAAAAGTCTCGGGGCTGGAGAGGCGGCTCAGCCGCTGGGAGTGCTTGCCTGCTGTCTTCCAGAGGACAGGAGTTCATTCCTGAACCCATGTTGGTGGCTCACAATCACTGTGCTTCAGCAACAGGGGAATCTGATGCCTCTTTCTGCGCCTCTTTGGGTACCCATAAGCATGTGGCATACACATATAGATACAACTAAAGATAAAAAATAAATCTTTAACAACCCTCACTTAAATGTGAGGCTTTCCATCAAATAATCAGATCAATGCCAACGAGTGTCACTAGAAGGACAGAGGCCTCCAATTTTTTTCTTTTTTTGAGACAGGGTCCCCTATAGTCCCAGCTGTCCTGGAACTCACTCTGTAGACCAGGCTGGCCCAACTCACAGAGATCTGCCTGCCTTTGCCTCCCAAGTGCTAGGATTAAAGGTGTGTGCCACCATGCTCAGCTCGAGAATCTGCATTTCTATAAACCTACAGCTGTTGCAGATAGAAACTGTCTAGAAACTAATAGAAACTGTCTAGACTCTTAGGATGAAAAGGAAGAAATTTGAATGGTCACATAGTGGAATGGTTTAGGAACACAGGAAACCCATGATAGTTCTTGCAAGGGAAGACAACACAAGAATGTTAGGCACAGAGAAGGTCAGTGATTCGGGGAGGGAGGTATCCACACAGGAGCATTGCCCTGGACCTGGGTCTATAGAGAAGTGGAGGGAATGAATGGCAACAGACTGCCCAGGTTAAGTCTTAGGCAAGTTCATTAACTTTTTTTGGGGGGGGGTCTTCTTTTGGACAGGGTCTCCCTTTAGCCCCAGCTGGCCTGGAACTTTCCTATGTAGACCAGGCTAGCCTCCAACTCACAGAGATCCCCTTGCCCTCTGTCTCCTGAGTGCTGGGATTAAAGGTGCACTACCATGCTTGCACTGGCTATTTAACTTCTTTAAGCCTCAGTTTCAGGTTTGTGTTGACTATCATATGCTCAGGAGACTCAACAAGGCTGTTTCGTTTTGGTTTCTATTGGTGTTTGCTTTTATGGGATTTTAAATTAATGTGTTAATAATTAATTTTCAATTATTTTTGTTTTTTTTACATGTGCCATGAATGGCACTAGTCTGCATGCAAGCTTTGTGCACCGCTGTCGTGCAAGCCATGGAGGCCAGAAGAGGGTGCTGGTCTCTTGGAACTGGAGTCAACAGACGGCTCTAGGCTGCCATGTGGGTGCAGGGAACTGACCCATCTCCCAATCGGCTATCTCTCCAGCCCGGGATGATTATTATATATTTATTATATATATTAATTTATTTATTTTTGAGACAGGGTATCCTTAATCTCTTATATCTCTAGCTGGTCTTGAACTCACTACCTATGATCAGGCTGACCTTGAACTCACCAGTCACCTGCCTCTGCCTCCTGGGAGAGGAAAGTGTTTATTTCACCTTACAGTTTACAGTCCATCATTGAGGAAAGACAGGGTAGGGTACTCAAAGCAGGAACATGGAGGCAGGACTAGAGGGAGACCACGGAGGGAATGCTGGTTACTGGCTCACTCCCCGGCTTGCTCAGTGATTTTCCTTAGACAGCCTAGGTACACCAGCCCATGGATGGCATCTCCCACAGTGGGCCGGGCCCTCTTCTCATCAAACAGCAATTAAGAATCCTCCAAACCTTCAGTGCCAGAAGAGACTGCTGAGACATCCAACTTGTGGACTGGGGTTTCAGCCCCTTCCGAGTATAGCCTGCCATTGTTGGACTACCCAGGCTGTATCATGGAGAGCACAGTACAAAGATCAAGACAGGATGTGCTGTTTACTGGACCTCATTTGGTGACCATGGGAAAGGAAATCCAGTGTGGAGCACAAGGGCAGGGACTGATGTTGTGGCTTGCCAAGGAGGAGACTTCAGACATGACATCTTTCAGCCTAATAAAGAACAAAAATCATAAGCCGAAGATGCTAAACCTATGATATATGTGGCATGCATATGTGCATATTTTGGAGTGATTACATATGGAGGAATAACAACAACAGCAGAAAGAGACTGTCAAAGAACTGGACTGAAATGGTGAAAATTCTGCTCGAAACAGTAAACTTCTGCATCGAGAATTTTGAGAGAGACTGAGAAGATGAAAACATGTTTGGCAGGATGCATGAGCTCTGGTGGTGAGGGTAGGAAGGGAGCAATGGGTCTAGATTTGAAATTTTTTAGAGCTTCAATTAGAAATTGGCTTTGAAAAAAAAAAAGAAAGAAAATGCTCCATAGATGTGGCTGCAAGCCAATCTGATAGAATTCCTCCACCAAGGTTCCTCTTCTTTGGTGACTCTAGTTTGGGTCAAGTTGACAAAATAACCTAGCCAGCACTATTGACCCCTTGTAACCTTGACACACATACACATCAGTATAAGAAATCTTTTAGATCCTATCCAGAATATGATTAAAAAAAAAAAAAAAAATGTTTAAAATATTTATTTATTATTTTTTTGGTTCTTTTCGAGCCAGGTCTCCCTGTAGCCCTAGCTGTCCTGGGAACTCACTCTGTAGACCAGGCTGGCTTTGAATTCACAAAGATCCGCCTGCCTCTGCCTCCCAAGTGCTAGGATTAAAAGCGTTGGCCACCACGCTGGCTAAAATATTTTTTTTTTATTTTTTGTTTTGACTATATTGCCTGCATGTATGTAAGTGCACACCCATGCAATGCAATGCCCCATAAGGAATCAGAAACGGGTGTCACAAATCCTTGGAATTGGGATTACAACATTGTTAGCTCACCATAGGGTGCTGGGAATCAATCCGGTTCCTCTGCAGGACCACCAGTGCCTTAATGCTGAGCCTCTCTCATCCAAATCTCATTTAAATAAAATTTTAAAAAAAAATTAAGCCGGGGTGTGGTGGCACATGCCTTTAATTCTAGCACTCAGGAGGCAGAGGCAGGCGGATCTTTGTGAGTTCAAGGTGGGCCTGGTCTACAGAGTGAGTTCAGACCAGTTGGGACCACGAAACCATGTTTCAACAACAACAAATATTCCAATGATATAAAACTCACAAGTTCACTTCTTTTTAAAATTTATTTTGTGTGTATTAGTATATTACCTGAATGTTATGAAGTGCACTAGTGTCATGCAATGCCACCGAGGTCGGAAGAGGGTGTCGGTGGTTGTTAGTAGCCACGTGCGAGGATGCTGGGTGAACCCAGGCCCCTGCCAGAGCAGTCAGTGATCTTAACTACTGAGCCATCTCTTCAGCCCCAAGTTCTCTTTCAAAGTTCAAATCTCTCACCTGTGGGCTCCTGTTAAAAAAAAAGTTACTTTTTATTTCAAAAGGGAATAATTGGGCACACCTAAGCAAAACTAAAGTCCAGTAATGTAGCTCAGTATCTGACATCTGGGACTCACAATCTTCGGGCTCCAAAGCCTTGGGCCGTCCCACTTCTCAGCTCTGCTGTCCACGCAGCCTGTATACAATATTACTGTTAAAATGTGAATCCCAAACATGTTTTGGAATTCAACCTACTTATTTCAGACTCTGTTAGTCTTTTAGTTTGATGGGACATTATGCATATTTTGGAGTAATGTAAAATTAAAGGGAACAACAAAAGACTTGTTTCAAAGAATTACAAAAATAGTACTTCTACATCAAAAGTTAAAAAAAGACTAAGAAAAAGATGCAAGACAAGACTTGACATGTATGATAGAGTGTGTGTGCTCTTGGTAGGGAGGGGCATGGATGGGGAAAATCAGCAATTGAATTGGGTGTAGGCGCACACACTTTTAGTCCCTGTGCTCAGGAGAAGGAGCGCAAAGTCAGCTTGGGCTATATACGGAGTTCCAAGCCTGCTGGGACTTCAGGGAGGCCCTGCCTCAAAATATCAGCAATTGGTTGAATATTGAGTTTAAATAATTCATCCTTAGTGCATCAATGTCCAATATTTTCATTAGTGTCAAAACAGGTTCCTGGTGGACAATAGATTGTTTCCTGCTTCTTGCTGTTATGAACAGTGTTACAATTATCTACCTTAAATATATATTTATCAAACTTCAAGGCTAAAATCTAAAAGGACTTATTTTAAAAGATACATTTGAATCCTTATTGAGCGTGTCAAGTTTCCATCTAAAACCCTTATAACTACCAGACCTGGTGACAGAGGCCTATAAGCTCAGTTATTCAGGGAGCTAAGGCAGGGATCACAAGTTCAAGGATTAGCCTGGGTATAGAGCTTAGTAGTAATAGAGTGCTTTCCTGGCATGTGTGAGGTCCTGGGTTCAATCCCAGGAACCATAAAAAAAAAATAAGCCAAGTGTGGCAGTGCACACTTTTATCCAGCACCTGGGAAGGCAGAGGCAGGTAGATTTCTGTGAGTTCGAGGCCAGCCTTGTCTGTATAGTAAATTATAGTCCAGCTAGTGCTTACATTATATAGTGAGACCCTGTCTCAAAAATAAATAAAAATAAAACCTTACGCCAGATCGTACTTCTGGCGTATCTCGTTTTTCCATATTTCACTAACATTGAATATTGTCTTAGTTTTGGTACATAATGGTTTTAATTTGCTTTTAAATTAGCCCATTCTTAGAGCAGTTTTAGATTCATAGCAAAACTGAGTGGCAAGCACAGAGAGTTCCCAGACAGCACTTGACATTCCCCCAGCCTTTCCACCATCAACACTACACGACAAAATCCTATATTTGTCACAACTGAATCTGCATTGATTAGCATTGTCACCTACCGTCTGAAGTTCACATTAGGGTCCACTCTTGGTGGTGGACATCCTGTGGGTAGTCATAATGTATAATGACATGCATCCACCATTACAGTACCATATCGGATGTCTTCATTGCCTTCAGAAGCTACCTGTGTTCCATCTTTTCCAAATGGCATGCAGTTGGAATCACGCAACATGTAGCCTTTTCCAACTAGCTTGTTTCACTTTGTGCATCTGAGTCTCTTCTGGCTACTTTATTGCTGTTTAGTGTGGCATGATATTCCATTGTCTGGATGTATTACAGTTTACTCAGTCCCCTATATAAAGATAACTTGGCTGCCTTCAAGTGTTAACTTCTATAAATAAAGTCACTGGAAGCATGTACATTTTTGTGCAGATGCAAGTTTTCAACTCATGTTGGCAAATTCCAAATAACACAATTGTTGGCTCACAAGGTCAGAGTATGTTAGCTTTGTAAGAAGGCAAACAACTGTCTTCAGAAGTGGCTGTGGCATTTTGCCTTCCTGCTAACAGAGAATGGGAGTTCCACATTTCCCAGCATTTGGTGTTACCAATGTTTTGAATTTGGAGCATTCTGATAGGTTTGTAGCTGCCTTTCATTGTTTTAGTATGCAAATTCCTAGTGGTATATTGAAGAACACCTTTTCAGATGCTTATTTTCCAGCCCATTTATCCTCTTTGATGAAGTGTCTGGTCTTGTCATTTACGTCTTAAGGAAGTAAACTCCAGTTCAGGGAGAGACCAACACCTCTTCTGACTCTCGCGTTGCACGTCACGGTGCACAGACTTGCATGCGACAGTACATTCATACACATACAGAATAAATAAAATTAATAAAAAAAATTTAAATAAGTAACATGTTTAATCAGGGTTGATTGCATGCCTTTAATCCCAGCATCAGGAGGCAGAGGCAGGTGTCTTGTCTGGCCAGCCTGATCTACATAGTAAGCTCCAGGCCAGTTGGGGTTAAAGTAGACCCTCTCAAAAGACCAAAAAAAAAAAAAATTAGGTTGTGTCCTTGCTAGGTGTGGTGGTGTATGCCTTTAATCCCAGCATTTCAGGAGCAGAGAGGCAGTCAGATCTCTGTTTCAAGGCCAGCCTGGTCAGCTGGGGCTACACGGGAGAGACTCTGCAAAAGACCAAAAAATAAAAAACAAAAAAAAAAAAACCCCCAGAATAGGAATATTCTTTGTATATTGAATAACTTCTCTTACAGATATAATTTCACACATTATTTTAAATATTGTATATATGTATCTGATTCTATATTTCTGAAATTCACGTTTTCTTGCATTTTGCATTCAAAATCAAATGCACTGCTGAAACCCTGCCCCACTTGTTCTTCATGCACAGCATAGCAACACAGATGGTGCCTTCTTATACTGGGATATATCTAGCTTACAAGAACAGGCCAGCCCACCCTCCAGAAAAGGCTGTACATCTCATTATATATGATTGCCCCCCTCACTTGCAATGCTGAGCAGAAATAGTGTCCAGAGAGGCATGAATTTATCATAAATGTGTCCACTTTAAATGTTACCATCCAGTGCATGAAACATATATACAGCCATTGGTTGTATCCATGACTGTGTGGGATAATGATGTTAGAAGTTCCTGAATGCTCATCCAGGGCTGAATGAAATGGCAAGCATCTTTGAATTCTCACTCGCAGGAGGAGGTCTGCCTGGACTAGCACTGTCTGTGTTAAGCAGTGACTGTGGGGGCGCGGGTTTGAAAAAACTACTTGACACCTTTTCATGCTGATCACCTGGGAAGAAGTCGGAGAGAGTGTATCAACAGCAACCTCTGGAAGGTATATGGCTTAGAAAGCTGTGTGAAATGATCAATGCTCAGATGTTACTGTGAATCCACAATTCTCACGAGAAAAAAACTTTTATAGTTTCTCATTACCGAAGTGAGTTTATGGTAGAAGAAAAAGCCAAGGGTCATCCTGTGACCCAGACATCATCACTGGGACCATTTCCACCCAGATATCATTTCTGTGGCCACCTTACCACGATATCATCACTGTAGCTACCTTACTGCAATATCATTCATCACTATGATCATCTCCATCCAGACATCATCGCTGCAGCCAGATTTTTCTCAGCACATGGATCTGTAGATCTATACATAAAAATGAAATTTCATAAACACTTAAATTGAACTCATAATTTTATGGAAACTATGCCCCCTTTTTACAGGTGAGGAAATTGAGGCCCAAATGGTTATTCAAACAAATTTCCCAGGATTCTACAGCTAATGTATGGAAGAGTCAAGTTCGGGCTCAGGTCCGGCTCCTCTAAAGACATGAGGTAGGGATGAGGGATATGCTGATATTACCAAGTCTTCAAGAAGACCCACAGGAATTGAGCAAACACGCCTCCTCTGTCCCCTCTGTATTGATTGCAGCATCTGAGTCAGAACTGCTTCCCTGTTTTGTAACAGAGTCAACTTCACTGTCTTTGTTTTGAAGAAACTGATATAAATTATAGCCTTATGGTCTTTCATTGCAAAAGAAATAAGTACCATAACTGGCCATCAAAAATTCCCCAGTCAGAGGAAGTGACCATCTACCTGTTCAAGGTGACTGAGAATTTTATTTTATTTTTTTATTTTTTTTATTTATTTTTTGTTTTTATAGTTCTGTTGTATGAACCTGTANATGTACTGTCTGCATGCAGGTCTGTGCACCCGTGTCGTGCAATGCCGCGGAGGTCAGAAGAGGGTCTCGGATTCCCCTGGAACTGGAGTTCTCCTGGAATTGGAGTTTCAGACGGTTCTCGGCCATGTGGGTGCTGGGGATCGAACCCGGGTCCTCTGTAAGAGCAGTCGGCGCTCTTAACCGCTAGGCCATCTCTCCAGCCCGGTGACTGAAATTTTAGAATTTGATTGCTTCCTGACTAATCTTGTTCTTGAGAGAACAAACCTGTGTTTGTGTTTTCAGAGCCCACTCTAAAAGTGTACTCCAGGGTGGGAGAGAGAGCTTATGTCCTTCCTAACATCTTTCCCATAATAATAAAAGAAGCTGGTGTAGAGAAGGTGTGAAGCTTTAAAGCCTCTTAAAGGGGCTGTAGTTTTTGTGCATCAAAATACAGAAAGCAGCTAACTGCAGAAGCTACAGATAACCCCATCTCCCCTTTCACAAAGGTAGAGGGTAGGTGGAGGGAGAAGGAGTGGGGTGCTCTGATCCACTGCATCCCATGTCCGCTGCTGGGTTAGAGTCTGCGGGTTAGCTGGCTCCTCAGTTACCTACACTGTTGTAGCCGCAGCCTCAGGAGGAGGAACTGAGCAATCAGCTTGCTGATGGACGAGGAAGAGAGAAAAATCACTAGGCCTGGACCCAGACTGAGAGCTCCTAACTAAACGACATGGGCAAACACATGGGGACGTTTGATTTCTATAATCAAGCTTTAACATCACCATCCTGGATTTCTGTTTTTATCATATTAAAAAAATATTTTTGGTTTGGGGGGGCAAGGGTTTACTTCAGCTTACAGTGTAGTACTTCATTGAGGAAAATCAGGCAGACACTCAGGGCAAGAACAAGAAGCATAGACCATGGAGGATTGCTGCTTATTGGCTTGCTCATCTGGCCTCTGCTCAGACTGCTTTCTTCTTCTTTTTTGAGACAGGGTCTCCCTGTCTGTCCTGGAACTTACTTTATAGACCAGGCTGGCCTTGAACTCACAGAGATCTGCTTGCCTCTGCTTCCCCAAGTGCTGAGATTAAAGGTGTGTACCACCACAGCCGCCTTCTTCTTCTTCTTCTTCTTCTTCTTCTTCTTCTTCTTCTTCTTCTTCTTCTTCTTTTAAAAGACAGCAATGGCAATTTTATTAATCCA
The DNA here is from genome assembly GCA_009823505.1 of Rhizomys pruinosus. Classification (NCBI taxonomy): domain Eukaryota; kingdom Metazoa; phylum Chordata; class Mammalia; order Rodentia; family Spalacidae; genus Rhizomys; species Rhizomys pruinosus. The sequence continues at coordinate 3,933,551 of VZQC01014413.1, read as the reverse complement.
AAATATGTGTGAACAAGCTAAAACAGGGATTGGAAAACACTATGTAAAAGACTGGTGGGAGTTTATGGGATAAAGCAGTGCTGTTACAAGTACTGAACTTTATTAAGGCACCAAAACAGCCTTACATAATACATAAGTGAATGGCATGGTTGTGTTCTAATAGTACGGAACAAAACACAAGACTGAGCTTCACAAACTTCTGTGTTAAGAAAGGAAAAATAAATGCTTCATATATCTGGATGTTACAAGGGGATTTGATAATACATAGGAATTCCAGTAAAATAATAAGTAAAGAAAATTTTACAACAAGTCATATTTTAGGGGCTGGAGAGATGGCCTAGTGGTTAAGAGCACCAACTGCTCTTGCAGAGGACCCAGGTTCGATCCCCAGCATCCACATGGTGGCTGAGAACCGTCTGTAACTCCAGTTCCAGGGGAATCCAACACCCTCTCTGACTTCCGTGGCATTGCACGACACGGGTGCACAGACCTACATGCAGACAGTACATTCATACATGTACAAAAATAAATAAAATTGTAAAAAGTCATATTTTAAATGGCATCATAAAATGTGAAGTCATTACAATTAGTAGGAGAGTTACTGATATCTGTCATTATCTGTATTATTTAATATTCACTGGACACATTGGCCAAATATCCCAATGCAGTAAGAAGAAAATAAAGTACTCCAAAATGAAGTTACTTTTTTAAATTTTATTTTTAAATTTTATTTATTTCCGTATGTGTATGAATGTACTGTCTGCATGCAAGTCTGTGCACCCATGTCGTGCAATGCCGCGGAAGTCAGAAGAGGGTATCGGATTCCCCTGGAACTGGAGTTCTCCTGGAATTGGAGTTTCAGACGGTTCTTGGCCGCCATGTGGGTGCTGGGGATCGAACCCGGGTCCTCTGCAAGAGCAGTCGGCGCTCTCAACTGCTAGGCCATCTCTCCAGCCCCTGAAGTTACTTTTTATTCAATATTCCATCTTAAAGTGCAAGAAAGTCACTGATAAAATATTGCAATAGATATATGAGTTGTGTGGTTAGATAAAAGAGAAAAATATAGAAATTCAATAGAAGTATTCTTTTTCAAAACCGAAGTAGAATGCAACCCTTATGCCTAAGGCTCAGGGAACATCTTGGAAGAAGCAGTGGAAATATCATCAGAGCCCAAGCGCCAGCCTGCTGCAAGAGCATTGTCTAGTCAGCACAGGGAGCTGTACCTAGAGCATCTCATCAACACAGTTGCCAAAAGAAAAGCAGCAAAGTTCATGACTGTTACGTTATAAAAAGGCCGCACACTCCCAGCCCCCAGATAAAAAGGCACATGAAACTTAAGTCATGCCAGGAACATGCTTTACTTCCATGTGGGACTGCCAGCGCAGGCTGCCTGCAGACACGTGGTGGGACAAGGCAAGAGGATGGCAGGGACAAAGCCAGGGGCAAGATGGCGCCTGGGACCCACCCACTTATAGCCATGGGACGGGGCCTCAGGTACAGAGGAAGCAGTCAGAAGATTGACAGCCTCTGGAGGAAATGGGTGTCTGTGTGCCTTGGGATTCTGGGAAGCCCAGACCCCACAATCCATTGTGTAGATATACCACGTTTTTGTTATACACTCATCAGGTGAGGGGCATTTGGGTTGGTTCTAGCTCTTCACTATTGTGAAGAGAGCTTTTCAGCATTGGAGTCATGGACACTGTCTCCTTTTTCCTTCATGTAGAGGTGCTGTCGAGGTTCCTTCCCAGACGTAGTATCTTTCTATGAGAATGGGAGCCACCCCTCTCAATGCTCCTCAGAAACAAGCCTGAGATTATACCTCTTTTCCCCTACATCATTGCCTCTGCTTCTTTTTTTTTTTTTTTTTATCAGACTACTTTCTTATAGGATTACTTGCCCAGGCATGGCAGCACCCACAGCGGGGGTGGACCCTCCCACATCAAACAGCAATTAAGAAAATGCCTAACAAGACATACAACAGGCCAATTTAGTAGAGGTAATTCCCCAATTGAGGTTCCCTCTTCCCAGGTGTTTCAAGTGGATAACCTAAGCTACCCAGCACAACATCTAAGAAAACTACCTCTAATTCTTAGACTAGAGAGTGCCTCCAACATTTTCTCCCAAATAAAGCCTGTGCTTGTCACTTGGGCACTTGTCCCTTTGTCTTTTCTCCTCACTGACTTGATCTTATAGTAATGTATAATAAAGACCCCTTATGATAAAGACAGTATAAGTACTTTTGTGGTGAAATTGTACTTCTTTCCTGGTCAGGCAAGCCTCACTGGTTGCTGCAGTATGGCACTTTTGGAAGAGCACAAAATCCAGATAACTGCAGGCTCCACAAAGCCATCTGTGCTCAGGGATCTTCCTGCAAATGCTATTGTCCAAAGCACTAATCTCTTTATACTCAATTAAAAATTCATAGGAGTGGGGCTGGGGAGATGGATTAGTGGTTAAGAACAGTGGCTGCTCTTGCACAGGACCCAGGTACAGTTCCCAGCATCCACAGGGCTGCTAACAACTTTCCCTAACTCCAGTTCCAGGGGCTCTATTGTCAGCCTCTTGTCACCTCCACGGGCATTGTATGACATGGGTGTACTCTTTTTTAAAATTAAATTTTTTTAAATTTTATTTATTCTTTATGTATATGAATGTACTGTCTGCATGCAGGTCTGTGCACCTGTGCGGTGCAATGCCTTGAATGTCAGAAGAGGGCATCGGATCCCCCTGGAACTGGAGTTAAAGATGGCTCTCTGGGTGTTGGGGATCGAAACTGGGTCCTCTGCAAGAGCAGTTGGTGCTCTTAAAGGCTAGGCCATCTCTCCAGCCCTGACATGAGTGTACTTTATATATTCAGGCAAAGCACCATGTGCATAAAATAAATAAAATCATATAATTAAGCTGATAACCATCCTGGATTTTTATAGGACAGAAAGGAGGGTCAAAAATAGATGCATATTGTCCTTTGAAAAAAATGTTATGGGGCTGGAGAAATGGCTCAGTAGTTAAGAGTTTTCAGTTCTCAGCGCTCATCAAGCAGCTTACAACTGACTGTAACTCCAGTTCCAGGGGATCCAATGCTATCCCCCAGCTGATATCTGATCACCCTGGCTTCAGTAATACTCCTTTTAGATCACGTCAGCTAGAAAACCCCCACCCTCCACCCATCCTTTTTTTTTTTTTTTTTTTTTTTTTTTGAGACTGGTCTCACTACATAGACCTGGCTGGCCTGGAACTCACTATGTAGACCAGGCTGGCCTTGAACTCACAAAGATCCACCTGCCTCTGCCTCCCAAGTGCTAGGATTAAAGGCGTGCGCCACCACGCCCAGCCCTTTAGTGAATTTTTAAACGTATTTCATACATTTTTTTTTCAATCAGTCTTGTTTGCCTTAATACCCACTTCTCCATGGGCACCCTTGCACAGCCCCTCCCTCCACTCCTCTCTAAGATTCATACATTCTGTTACTTTTGTTAGGATCTATTGTGCCAAATTACTCTCCCCCGCCACTCCTCAGTGCTGGTTCATCCTCTGAGCTCTAGTCGGCCTATCCACCAAGGAACCTATAATAAACTCCCTAAAAACTTGCCCTTCCCACTGTCCACATATCTTATCCTTCAAGTTAGTAAGACAAAGGACCAGAAGCCACTGGCCTGAGGTAGCTTTGGTGGCTGTTAACCTTCCAGGAACTTGCTCCCCTGAGTCATGCTCTCCTGAGGTCCTTATATGCTCGGTTTCCCCTGTATCATCACTTGACTATAGAATTCCCACTTTTCTTTATTGTGTTCAGAGCTGAGCTTAAGCTCTTTCCCCTGCTACAAAACATCATCGTCATCTTTCCTTTTAAATAAAGTCTTTACCGTTCCAACAGGAATCAAGAATAATCTTTTCATTAACTTGTCTAAAGCTCTTAATAACACAATCTGTCTAATTTTCATGGAAGGGGACACAAATCCCATAATGTGATTTAGGGACCACAGAAGCTCAGGTTCAGGGGCTGGGGCAGATGGCCATGGGACTAGTCCCTTCTGTTTAGGCTGTAGCAGGAAGTCCTTTATGAGCTCCATGTCCTACAGGACACCACTGTCCAGCTCTGACATCCTTGAGTCTGCCAGCTGGGGCCACTTTTGCTTCAGCTCGTAGCTCTGTTTAGTCCCACTGAGCTCTGGTCTATTGATCTTTGGGTCTGACTCACTGCTGGTATTTTGGAACAGTTGACCATTATGTCTGAAGTAGGATAAAGGAAGATTCAGGATGTTTATGGTCCTATGATTTCCTGCTTTATTGCCCATCTGGGAGGTGGTTTAGGAACCCGGCTGAGGAGATGTTTTTAAAATTTATTCCTGTAGACATTTTGCAGAAATTGACACAAAATCACCTAGGAAGCAGGAGAGTTAGCATAGGCTCTGCAAATTTCTTTTTTTTTTTTTTTTTTTTTTTTTTAGTCTTTTTGAGACAGGGTCTCCCCAGGGTCCTCCCTGTAGCCCCAGCTAGGTCTCTTGGATACTCACTCTGTTAGCACCCAGGCTGGACATGGAGAGCTCACGCAAAGATCCGGCCTGCTACACGCCCTCCCAAGTGGCTAGGATTATAAGAGGCGTGGCGCGCACCCCCTGGCGCGTACTAGGTTAATCTGCTGCCCTTTCCTACGGCCTGCGGGCAGGCTGCTAGCAAGTTATTAAGTATCTTTTGAGGAAAGGCCTTGGCCGGCTTGGTTTGTATTTGTTTTGTTTGTTATAGTGGAGTATTATAGGTCTCGATGTGTGTTATGAAAGCTACAGAAAAGCAAGGAAAACTTATTGCAAATTTCAAGAGACTCATTTGGGACTCCTGAATTATCCTTTGCCATGTGCGATGGAGAAGCAACTGTATGATTGTGATAGGTTACAGTACTCCTATTGATAGTGGCATGTGTTTTGTCATTAGAGATAATGATTAAAGACCGGTCGTAGTGTTACAGCACTAGGCCTGGATATTTAATCTCTCAGTGTATGGCCTCTGTCCCTATGAAGTGCCTTAAATGGTCCATATGGACTAGGTAGGTTGTGGATGTTAATGACGCGCGCGCGGATTATTTACATTGTCACTATTGCACCAGTAGGCATAAACAGGCCAGTTGCTTTTGCAGTTCACAGGATTCATAGCTGGGTAAGGTCCATGCTAAATTCTCTCTTCTGGTAGCATGCACAGTAACCGTGTTCCCACGCTGCCTATTGAAAGCTGGAACAGTGGAGATGAGGCGTGAAGTCAAAGCATAACCAGATTTGGATTGTTTTTGTTCCAGATTATAATGCTCTGTCTATGTGTCATATCAGACAATAGGGTGCGTTAGCTCGAGTCAAGTTCTGGGTGGCCCATAACCACATAGCGGAGGCGATGGGCCGCGGTGCTGTTTGGAAGAGGGTCTGTGGGATACTTTACGTATCTTCTATAGTGCATTTCTCAACTCTCACCAGAAGAAGTGAGCTCTCCTCTCATATTTACTGTAGGGAAGATGGTGATTACATCATCTATCGTAGACTATGTAACTAATCTTAGCATCAATGGTTGTTAAGTGAGACTATTGCGTTAAACTGCATAAGTTAATCTTACTGATAGTGTCACCACTTATACATATCAGTTTGCTATATGTTCTCCTCTTCTCATATGGGCGCAGATTCAATTATGAGGATAGAATGTTGGCTATAAGAATAAGATTGTATCAGGATGAGTCATGAGGTGCGCTTGTATTCTCCAGAAAGTTTTTTGGAGAAATTAACTTTTGAGCGACTAGTATGTGTTTCCACATGTTATATGCTAGTAACAGATTATTCTCAGATTATGAACTTACTGCAGGTCAGAATGCTGGACCTTACATATTGGAACGGGGGTCCATGATCGGATGATGTTCATACTGATGGCCCAGACAAAGATCTCATTCCACCTGTATCATTTTCAGACTGATTTTAGTGGAACTGTGGCTGGAAATCCTCGCGACCACTCTTTATTTTTAGGCCAATGGTCATCTTGTTAGCAGAGCGTGATACAGTGGACTGGGCAAGGGTGAGATGCAGGGGTCTTGGCAGAGTTAAGGGGTGAAGACTATTGTTAGTAGGAGGTGAACCAGCGGTTGTCATACGAGCGTAGTACGAAACGCCACATTGATATGCGGTGTATATTTAGGAGACGAGGAGAACGCGACTATGTGAGGGTCTCATTACGATGGAATGGCGGGCGTTGACACGAGCCCAGCGACCTGAACTTCTCTCTTGGGATACTCGCGGATGTACTACAGGGATGGGGCTCTCTTGCCGTATCGCGGCGGGGCTCATTCACAGTGCACACACACAGCGACGTACAGCACAGATGTCATGCAGTCGTCTTGTAATATGATTATATCGCTGAACTGGACGCAAGCTAGTAACTACTGGCCGGCTCTACACACACATTGTATAATGGGAGGCAGGTCGCCTTGAAGGGGCTCGATAGGTTATTTTACGGAGAGGGATACTAACGTAGGAGCTTGTGAGTTAGGGATTGAATGAGCTTATCTGGTTATGTGGAGTTAAGTGTCAACATGTAGATAGATGTTGTTATGTAAGAAGAGGTGTGATAGTAGACAAGTATTAGATGATTATCAGGTTAATGAGAGACCCATCTTGATGTTGATAATCTACACCAAGTACCTTGTTAGGTGGACCCTTTATTAGTGAATTTGAGCCCTGGACACTTCAGAGGTAGAGGCCAAGTAGAATACGCACGTTTCAAGCCTCTCACATTCACATGTTTGAGGTTGTACCTTTCTCTTTTTTTTTGTTCCTTTTTTCAGTATCTCCTTTCTTATTTATCTCTTTTTTTGGTGTTTTTGAGAAACAGGTCTCCAGGCTATGAGCCCCAGATGTCCCCAGAGGGCAATCTCACTCTGTAGAACCAGGCTCCGTGTTCCCTAGCTATACTCACAAAGATCTGCCTGCCTCGCCGACCATCCCTACTTTAACCTTTTTTAATGAACTGTACCAGTGCTTAGTATTAAAGTGTTGCGCCCACCCTACGCCTGGTAGTGTTTTTTTTTGTCTGATTGTAATATTGGTAATAGCGTTCAGCAACACGAGTCTCATCCTTTTTTTGCCCTTTGGCGGGTAGGGCTCAATTTAAAAATTGATGAGAGACAGTGGGAACATACCTCATGATAGTTGCTTGCCCAGAACTGTCCGTGATCTAAAAAAACTACACACAAGAGAGCTTAAAATTATGGAGCAAGCCAAACTGAATCAAAGTGGAATTGCTGATTGCCTTTTGATATCGGCCTCTACTAGATGTATCAACCTCATGGCCCTCTGCCTCTCCCACGAATAGATAGTGCTGAGGGTGCCATTATAAAGGTCAGTATGTAATTGTGGCTACGCAACCAATAGGCTAATGCATTTTAACTTTAGTTTCTCATAAGGAGGTGGGGTCTCCCACAAACTGACAGGTGGTGAGAACCAGAATCACATGAAGCTGCTTCCTACAGATGTATATTATGGAACTGAATGGCCGAGTATTCTTGATGGGGACGAGTGTGTAAAAACCCTTCTGGTATTCTATTGACCTCTATCCCAACCATTAAAAGTCAATATTCACTGGAGTAAATTGCTAGAATGGTTTTTTTTTCAAATATACACACTACCTTTTCACGTCTTTTCTAAAGCTTGTAAATATAGGGTGGGAGGAGGAGGCTACATAGCTTTTGGGGAAGATCGCGCGGTTGTCTCTATCAATGCTCTAGACGCCAGATTTCATTAAGAGCCAGCTACATCGCATTCAGGTTCCTATGAAACATCTCATACACAAAAATGTTTTCGAGCGAATGACAGTTTAATCTTTATTGATTAGCTGGCCTTTAATTCCCTCAATCTTCAGAGCGTTATTAGAGTTGTATTGTAGTCTTGTTTTGTTTTGTTTTTTTTGTTCGATAAGACAGGGTTCTCTGTACGCTATAATGTGTTCTCATCAGCTACTGGCCTGGTAGCTAGCGTTAATGGGTTACAGAACAAAAATCTTTGATCAACCAAGCTGGCTGCCGTAGGTTATAGTAATCCCTGCTTCACCTGACGAGGACGATTCCTGTTGTGCTGCCCTATCCTTCTGAGGATCGAATTACGGATGTGTTCGCAGGTTTTGGTTTCCGTGGTATAACCTCAGCGGATGGAGCCGTGTAATGAACATATTGTTATCTGAGTACTTCTCTGCCTTGTGCGCCGTTAGCTGGAGATGAATTTCACGCTAATGCTTGCATGATGACGTGCGTAGTCATTACAAGTTAAACAAAGTATCTGAAAGGACTTCTGTTTTCATCATTTTTGTTTTATTTGTATACCTTATTTTTTTTTAGGAACCGGAGCCTCTGCAGGTATGGAAAGCGAATAAGGGTTAATGACCACTCAGGAGCTTCTGGACATTTTAGTTATGGCGACTCTTTTTATTGGATATGTCGTTAGATTGGTAGTATGATCAAGCTAAATAAGAAAGCAAGGTGGGGAGGCGTGGAGAGTGCGGAAGACAGCTCGCTTATTGCGACTATTAAGAGAAAAATGTTATATGAGTAGAGAAGAAAGAGCAACATTACACATGCTGCGAGGATACCCATGAAATTTGGTTCCTCTGTCGAAGTGACCCACCAACGTTGACGACTGGCATAGACTAGGTAATAGTCTAACAAATCTGCACAGACTAGATGGCGGTCGTATGGTCTGAGGATCATGCCTCATCGCTGTTGCCTTGCACTTGTGCCATTGGCACCGAAGACGATCACCAACACAGGTGCACTCCACAGGTTGATGACCGCACACACAACTACAATTCAAGAGTTAGAGAGGTAACCAGCTACACATACACATAAAATAAAAATAAATAAATTATCTGTCTTCCAAACGGAAGTTTAAAAGACCATAAAAGAACCAGCCCAACTCTGGGGTAAGTGTTAGGGTGAGGCACCGATCGCCACTTTGAGTCTAGGTAACTTTCGTGCGACTTAAGCACGAGTCAGGCCGACGTGCACACACTGCGGTGGCAGAGGCAGGTGGATCTCGCTGAGTTCAAGGCCAGCCTGGTCTACAGAGCGAGTTCCAGGAACGACAGCTGGGACTACAGGGAGACCCTGTTCTTTGAAAAAGACCACACACACGCTAAAAAGAACCAACCATGTCTGACTTTTTGACATTGCAACATTGCAATATGAGATTGTAATCCACAGAGTCATGCTTGAGAACAGTGCAGTGGTCCTGTTATGAGCCCCCCTTCCCAAATAAAAACAAAACTATAAAAAGTCTGTTTTAAGTAAGCTTTGAGTTTGTGTTGGGCCACATTCATTGTGATCCTGGAGTGCATGTGGCCCATGGGTCACAGGTTGAACATGCCTGATAGGATCAAATTCCTAAGAGACTACATCTGTATTTGAAATTACTTATAAAACCTGTTTTTTGGGGTCCTGGAACGATGGCTCAGTGGTTAAGAGCACTGATTGCTCTTGCACGGGACTTAGGTTGATTCTCAGTACCTACATGACAGTTAATAACTATGGGATCTGATGCCCTCCTTCTGATGCCTGTGGGCTTTGCATGAGATAGGTAACACAACACATACACCACCCACACAACACACACACAACACCCACATATATATAGTGTATAGTATATGCAGGGGCAATATGTTCATATACTAAAATAATAAAAAATAAATAAAAGAAAAATATCCAAAGAAAAATATAACACAGTTTTATCACAGAGATTATTTAACTTAGACCAGGAAAACAGCAGAACTAAGATACAAATTCCCTTTGGGTTACACAGATGTCAGTTACAGAAGTTACAGGCATCTGGAAACATGTAGTTTAATATAATTTGTCACACTGCCCAGGAAGGACNTTTTTTTTTAGTCTTTTTGAGACAGGGTCTCCCTGTAGCCCCAGCTGTCCTGGAACTCACTCTGTAGACCAGGCTGGCTTTGAACTCGCAAAGATCCGCCTGCCTCAGCCTCCCAAGTGCTAGGATTAAAGGCGTGCGCCACCACGCCCGGCTGGCTCTGCAAATTTCTTGAGGAAGGCTGGCGCTGTAGGGTTGGGAGAAGGTCTGCAGGTTTAGAGCTACAGAAAAGCAAGGAAAACTTATTGCAAATTTCAAGAGACTCATTTGGGACTCCTGAATTATCCTTTGCCATGTGCGATGGAGAAGCAACTGTAGGTTAAGTCCTATTGATGTGCTTTTTGCTTAAGATATGATTAAACCTCAGGCTCCTAGGCCTGATATTACTGTCAGGTATGGGCTCTGTCCTATGAAGTGGACCTTAAATCCAATTGGAAGGTAGTTGGTTACTCTTATGATATTTACATCACTATTGCACCAGTAGGCATAAACAGGCCAGTTGCTTTTGCAGTTCACAGGATTCATAGCTGGGTAAGGTCCATGCTAAATTCTCTCTTCTGGTAGCATGCACAGTACCTTCCAACCCTATGAAAGCTGGACAGTGGAGATGAGGCTTTGAAGTCAGCACCAGCTTGATTGTTTGTTCCAGTTAATGTCTGTAGTGTCTTCAGCAATAGGGTCTTACTGTCAAGTTCTGGTGGATAACCAATAGCGGAGGCGATGGCCGGTGCTGTTTGAGGGTCTGTGGGATACTTTACGTATCTTCTATAGTGCATTTCTCAACTCTCAGCAGAGAAGAGTCCCTATATAGGAGATGGTGATTACCACACAGAACAACTGGCCAATGTGTAGTGAATAGGAGGCTGCATAGTAATTATCCCTGAATATGTCACCTACATCAGGCTTATGCCTCCCAAGGCTCAGGGATCATTGAGGAAGAAGTGTCAGAAAGATTGTAAGAGTCAGAGGTGGTGGACTCCAAAAAGTTTTTGGAGAAAAACTCCAAGAGTTTTCCAGTTAGCTAGTCAGTTTCTCATATGAACTCGCAGCAATGCTGACTACATGGACAAGTCCCATGTATGTTCAACCCAGACAAAATCCCGACATAGACTTAGGGAAGTGGCTGAGACATCCCAACTCTATTTGAGCAATCACTAGCAACTGATGACTGCTGGGAAGGGGAGATTCAGTCTCATTTAAGGGTAAGACTCTTGGTAGGTTGACCAGGCTCAAGTGGATGAAACCACATTGAAGGGGATTTAGAGACAGAAAGCTGACTCTGTAGGCATACACACACACACACACACACACACACACACACACACACACACACATTAAATGGGGGGGCTAGAAAAGGGGTTATAGTTATAGGAGTGGATCTAACTAGGATAAAAATATACTGTATGATAGTCACAAAAATTTAAAAAATGTAAAACAATATTAACAAGGTAGAAGCATTCTTGATTTATAAAAAGACCTATGGATTTTGTATTTATCCTAAATAGAGCCACAATAGAATAGCTAATTCAATTGATGTTGATTGTATTTTTTTTTTTTTTTTTTTTTTTTTTTTTTTTTTTTGGTGTTTCGGAGACAGGTCGTCTCCATATAGCCCCAGCTGTCCTGAACCACTCTGTTAGACCAGGCTGGCTTCCTTGAAAACTCCACAAAGTATCCTGCCTGCCTCGGCCCTCCCAAGTTGCGTGCTGTATTAAGGTGTGCGCCACCACGCCCGGCTCTGATGTAATATTTTGCACAGTCATTTTTTTTGGGGTGGAGGGGTGGGTCTTTTGAGACAGGGTCTCCTGTAGCCCCAGCGTGTCCTCAAAAACTCACAAATGCGAATAGACCTAGGCTGGCCTTGAACTCAACAGAAGATCCACCTGCCTCTGCCTCTCGCGTGCATGGGTATAAAGTTGCTCAACCACGCCTGGCTTAACTTTATTTAAGATTTTTCGAGTGGGCCCCACGTGGTGACACCATTTCCCCCAGGATTCTCTTGGAACTGTGCCATCGGTTTTGCTACTGGAGTCCAGGCCCTACCCATCACTTAATAAAAATGTTTTTTCAAAAACCATTTCTCCAGCTTTAATTGGGAAACTACAAGCTTGGATCCCTTGTCTTATCAGGCAGTCTTGCCCTATCATCCATAGGTCTAGAACATCTCATACACAAAATGTCAAGGCCATTTCTTCCCCACTCTTTCTTTATTTTTTGTTTTTGCTTTTTTGAGACGCGGTCTCCTTTTTAGTACCAGCTTGGCACTTGGAGCTTGCTATGTCGACCAGGCGTGAGCCTGTGAACTCACAGAGATCTGTTGCTTGCTGCCTCCCAAGTGCTGGGTTCACAAGGCAGGTACCAACCATGCCCATGCCTCAGATGGTTCGGTTAGTTGTCCATGTGGGTGCTGGGAATCGAAAACCGGTCCTCTGCCAAGAGCAGGGTGTGCTTTTAACCCACTGAGGACCCAGCATTTGCCAGCCCCTCCCCTCGCCCAATCTGTAGGTTCATGAGATAGACCTTGCACCATCTTTTCCACTACTTTTCATATGCTAATTCTCAGTTACTCACATTCCGGATTATTCTTTGACGGTTTGGAGTAGAAAGGCGGCTTAATCCGAGGTGTCTCAGACAAGACATGCCAGGTGCACAAGAGCACAGTGTTTTTTTCTTGAGTTTGCTACGTTGGAATTAAAAGTCATTATGCCAAGTGGGCGGGAGGCCTTGTGGTGGGGAGCACTGGTGTTCTTGCAGAAGAACCCTGTTTGGAAGGGAGCACACACGGGGGGCGGACATACCAGCGGGCACGCCGGGGGCAGGGAACGCCAAGCCCCGCGGCGGCGGCGGCGGGGCGGGAGGACAGGGGGGGG
>VZQC01014413.1:3902868-3920555 GCA_009823505.1 Rhizomys pruinosus | reverse complement strand
TTTTATAAATTACTTTCTTTTTTTTTTAATTTTATTTATTTCTGTATGTGTATGAATGTACTGTCTGCATGCAGGTTTGTGCACCCATGTCATGCAATGCTGAGGAGGTCAGAAGAGGGTGTCGGATTCCCCTGGAACTGGAGTTCTCCTGGAAGTGGAGTTCTCCTGGAATTGAATTGGAGTTTCAGACGGTTCTCGGCTGCCATGTGGGTGCTGGGGATCTAACCTGGGTCCTCTGTAAGAGCTGTCGGCACTCTTAACCGCTAGGCCATCTCTCCAGCCCCAAGATGTCAGTTGCTTTTAAAGGTCACTAGCTTCATGTTTGAATCTTTCAAAGCAATACATTATATATTCAAACACTTACTGTTTGGCTCTCCACCAAAATGATCTGAGATTTGCCACTATTGTTCATTTGGTTTATATTTAGGACTGAACAATTGTGTAGCTGATTCATAGACATAATGTAAGATAATTTGGTCGACTTGAAAGATATGTACTTTTACCCAGCTTTCCCTGATGTTGAAGAGGATATGATGTTTATATTCCTACAGTAACAATGCAGAAGTCAAACAGCTGTCAGATATGGTGGCTCACATCTATAATGAGGAGCCTCATACTGAGGAGGCTGAGACAGAAGGATTACCATGAGTTTAAGTCCAGCCTGGGCTACAGTATTAAGATCTTGTTTCAAAAAACAAAGTAAACCAAGCAAACAAAAAGAAGTGAAGAATGTTTTTGGAACTAGTTAGGAAAGGCCACCCCAGCCCACAGGTGAATGAACGTCATTTCCCTTCCCAAAAAACAAAAAGTAAATGAAGCTAGACTTATGGTGTTTTTCTGCTTGGGATTGAAAAGAAAGATGAAATTCAGAAAAACCAAGAAAAGAAAAGCCTTTCACAACACCTTCTAACATTAACATAAAACCCAAACAAAGCAGTTTAGCACTGCAGGAGCTACAGCTAATTAGAAATCAAAATCATGCTCCCTTTATCAGTTTGGAAATAAATCCCAGGGAAAACAAAGAAGGACTTTTGTAATTAAATTTAATTTAGTGTAATAGTGTTCGTCCTGGCTATTTGCATATGTGGGAGTTTTTCTTTCTTTTTGAAAAAGATTGTTTCAAGATATATTTGCTAAAAAGCTGGCAATGTGCTAAGTTTTGTGTAAAGTTGAGAGGATTCAGAGAACAGGTGATGGTATGGCTCAGAGGTTCAGGGAAGCCAGACGGGGCACCCAACATTAGGCTGCATACCCAGGATGCATATCCCAGGACTGTTTGCTACTGTGTTGTAGAGTTCCGCCTCACTCAGTGGGACATGGGGAAGAGGGTCTTTGAGTGGTTTCTCCCCTGTGAGAATCAGGGGAGGATCCTAGGTGCGAGACAGTGTTTACTAGAAGTAGTTGTAGAACTGGGTGGGTGGGTGGGGAGCAGACTGTGTAAATGCACCTTTAAGAATGGAGATGTCTCTGCCTTGATGAGCTTGCTGGATAACCACTTACTTTCTAAGCCTGGGGAATGGGCTTGCTCTGGAAGAGGTGTTGAAGTCCTCAGAAGGGAATTACCAGCCACTAAATATTTATTTGTTATTTGCCAAGCCCTATCTTTTTAATTTTTTTTTATTTTAAAAATATTTTCCAAATATCATATACTAAATTATAAAATAACGGGTTTCATTAAGATATTTCATACATGGACATAATGCATTTCAATCATACTCACACATACTCCCAAGCAGTTACCCTCTCTAGTCCCTTCTACTCCCACTAGTCCCCTTCCCCTTTCTAACTAGCCTCCTCTTCCTCCTCCCCCTCCTCCTCCTCCCTCCTTACCCTCTCTAGTCCCTTCTACTCCCACTAGTCCCCTTCCCCTTTCTAACTAGCCTCCTCTTCCTCCTCCCCCTCCTCCTCCTCCCTCCTCCCCCCTCCTCCTCCCTCCTCCTCCTCCCTCCTCCTCCTCTTCCCTCCTCCTCCTCCTCTTCCCTCCTCCTCCTCCTCCCTCCTCCTCCCTCCTCCTCCCCCTCCTCCTCCTCCCCCTCTTCCTCCTCCTCTTTTTCTTCCTCTTCCTCTTTCTTTTTGTGACCAAGTGAGTTTCATTAGAGCTTCTTACAGGAGCTTGAGTGAGCAGTTGTTTATAGGGACGTAGGTACCATACCAGTGGCTATACCACTGAAGAAGATGTCTCTCTTTCCTCCATCAACCAACTGCACATAAATCCTCAGGAAAAGTGAGGCCCCATGAGGCCCACTCCCTTCGTGATCGGGTGGTGACAGGCCCAATCTTGTGTGCAGGTAATAATTATAGTTGCTGTGAGTTCAAGAGTGCCATAGCTATGCAGGCCTGAAAATCAGCAGTCCACAGTGCTCCCCTCATCCTCCAGCTCTATGTTCTTTCTGCCCCTTTTTCCATAATGTTTGGTGAGCCTTGGGGAGGGTGATATAGATGTCCTGTTTTAGCTTGATCATTCAGAAATCACAGTTCTTAGTGTTTTGACCAGTTAGAAGTCTCCGTAGTCACCTCTGACTAAAGCTGCCAGCAACTCTAATCTATAGGCCTGAAGATACCCAGCCTCATAATCAGTCTATCTTGAGAGAAGAGCTGACTGGGAGAAGGACCATGGGGAAACAAAACAGCATTCTCTGGCCTTTCTGTAGGCATTCTGGTGGATTTACATCCAAGTCACTGCAAGACAATAATGTAGTATCTTGCAAATACTGGGTGAGAATACAAAGTAGAACTCCAGCTTGACGCCTGTAGTCAGTTCCTAGAGCCAATCATAGGCCCCCCAATTCTGTACCACTGCACAGCGCCACCCCACCCAGCATCACGCACCTAGGCCACGCTGTTTGCTCCTCTTTGGGCGGGGTCAGAGAAATCCCCTGACTCCCATCCACATGTTGCTCTGAGGTGTGCTAGCTAAGAACTAGCCCCCAATTCAAACTGGATCTTCCTACATTTTCCCAGGACTTTTCAATCATTAAACAAAATTCCCCATTTCTTGATCCCCAAAATCTAGCTAGCCACAATCCAACCTATCCTATTCTAGGCTCTGCAAATGGAGTCACATATTTGTCATTTGTGTCTTAGTTTACTTAGCATTAAATAACTTGTTCGGGGGTGGGGGGAAGGTAGAAGAAGAATTAAAATCCAGGCATGTCACCAAAGTCTTTGGCCTTAAACATACTTGACCAAGTATTTCTCCTACAGACCACAGATCACTGCATCAGGAATTCCATGAATGAAAAGTGCGAATTGCTTGGTCCTACTCCAGTCCTACTAAATGTTACTCTTTGCACTTCTAAACAAACTCTGCAGTTCATTCTTACATGAAACTAAAGCTTGAAAAATCACTTCATTCTTCTCCACTGAAAATACAACTAATAGGGATAAAAACATGGCTCCATGGTGAAGAGTACTGGCTCCTCTTCCAGAGGGCCTGAGTTCAGTTCTCAGGACCCAATTCTAGTTCTAGATGCCCTCTTCTGTTTTTCATGGGTATTGCACTCACATGATGCACTTACATACATGCAGGCAGAACACCCATACAGATAGAATAAAAAATTAAAAATAGAAAACAAACCTTGGTTAATTTGGGCTAACTGTATGGACTTAAACACCCAAAAAGAGAAGTATAACCAAAAGATAAGTAATCATGGTATTTCCTTTAAAGTCTGAGAGATGGTGCTTCCAAACATTAGACTTAAAGTCATATGAGATCTATTGTTGTCAAATAATAAAATTTCCTCTTTCTATTTATTTTCTATTTTACTACCTAAGGGGAAACTCACACTGTGACTATAAGAATGCCTGGAAAGCAGATCCTGAGTCCAGACACCATGGCCAAATAAAGAAAAGGAGAAACCCTTTCTTTAAGTGGATGCTTTGGAACCCCTCATTGAGAAATTCTAATGGACTATTTTTTTTTTTTTTGAGACAGGGTCTCCCTATAGCCCTAGCTGGCCTGGAACTCACTCTGTAGACCAGGCTGGCCTTGAACACACAGAGATCCACCTGCCTCTGCCTCCTGAGTGCTAGGATTAAAGGCATGTACCACCATCCTTGGCTTAAAGACGGTTCTTAGCTGCCATGTGGGTGCTGGGAATCAAACCTGGGTCCTCTGCAAAGGCAATAGGTGCTCTTAACTGCTGAGCCATCTCTCTGGCCCAAGAAATTCTAATATACTTTTTTTTTTGTCTTTTTGAGACAGGGTTTCCCTGTAGCCCCAGCTGTCCTGGAACTCACGCTGTAGACCAGCAGGCTGGCCTTGAACACACAAAGATCCGCCTGCCTCTGCCTCCCGAGTGCTAGGATTAAAGGTGTGTGCCACCACACCTGGCAACTAATGGACTTTTAAGTTGGACATTTAATTCACCCTGTCCTTACTTCTCCTAGTTCCCTGCCTAGAAAATGTACCTAACTACTCTTGCCTTCACAGGCACCAGTCAAGGACTTTGTTCTCTCTATAGTTGTACTTTTGGGGGTCTTTTAGATAGACTCGTTGAGCAGGGGGTACCCCAGTTGCCATATCCTATACCCCTTTTAAGTGTGGAAGAAGTCAGAGCGGTTGGTGCCCCGATACCCTCTTGGCAATTGGGGTGACCATCTCAGTGGCTAATGTGATAAAAATAGGAGCTAAAAATTGGCTAGGTAGCCAAAGGGAGACCCTGTCTGAAAAAGACCAAAAGAAAAATTGGCTACACAGTTTAGGGTCAAGACGACCTCTCCACCCCCAAAGAGCCAGTTTCTTTCTCAGCTGAGAGCTGAGATCCTGGATCTGCCAGCAAACTTATCCTTCTGGTTGCTCTGACTTGTGGCCCATGCATCCTTAACTCACTTGTCAGATTTATTAATCTGTGGGTAAATTCTATCAAATTCATGGTACTAAGAACCCCAATACACCCTTGTCCCTGGCAGAAATCATTCTTGGAAACACCTACTGTGGTCGACTCTTACTAACTTCCTTCAAGGATGTGAAGACCTCGCAACCAGAGGGGGAAATGAGATAGAGGATTATAAAAACTCAGGGAGAGTGTTCTCCATTTTTCCCTGAGTTTTTCTAGGAATGACTGGTTTTCTCGCTTCAAGTGCTTTCCCTTGATTGGTTAACTTAAACTGTTGGTTCTTGCTTCTCTAATTGGCTTGATGCTTTGTGCTCTTCCCCTTGATTGGTAACTTTAACTGTGGTGTTAAACTGTGATTGGCTGTTGTACTTAAATAAAAAGCCCTGTAACCTGAACCTTGTGGCCACATTCCTCCTGAGTTGAGTGTTGGCCTGGCGTCGAAATTAAATTAAATGTTCCTTTAAAACTAAAACTAAAAAAAAAAAAAATTAAAATACATCTAAGCAAGACAGTAGTGGAGAAAATAAAGGCACAAAAATAAACATAACAGCTTTTCAGAGATCTCACTAAAGTGAGAAATATAATACATGCTATGGTTTGAAGGATGATCTTGTCTCTAAAATTCATGTTGAAATGTCATCCCACTGCAAGAATATTAAGAGATGTGGCTTTTGGGCAGCAGTTAAGTAATGAGGGCTTTGCTCTTAGAAACAGAATGAGTGTCTTCATGAAAGGGCTCCAGGCTGAAGGGAGCACTCTTGCCCTTCCACCCCTTCTACCACCGGATGTCACAATATTTCTTTCCTCTACAAAAGGCAGCATCAAGGTGTGGGAAGATCCAGTTTGAATTGGGGGCTAGTTCTCAGCTAGCACCCCTCAGGGCACTGCATGGCTGAATGTCAAGGGATTTCTCTGACCCCGCCCCAAGGAGGAGCAAACAACATGGCCTAGCTGGGTGATGCTGGGTGGGGCAACCATGTGCAGTGGTGCGGACTTTGGGGCCTATGATTGGCTCTGGCAACTGACGTCATTTAGTTTATAAAAGCAGGCTGTAGCAAGCAATACATTGAATTCCTATTAACACCATTATGGAATTCCCAGCTGTCATTTTTTAAATCATTGCATGCATACAGGCCAAGGCAGGCCTGCATTTCATTCGGGTGGCCAGTGGGTTGGAAAGAGGTCCTAGTTTGGACCACCAATCTGAATAGCTGGTGTTGTAAGTGGACATAGGCTGAAGATAGGCCAATAGCCATCAGCCTGAAATTCCTGTCCAGGGTTCAGCAGTCTCTGCACAGGTGGGAAGTCACAGCAAGAGTGGGAAAACATGTCTCTTTGTTTCAGGCTAAGGGCCTGGGTTGAAAGTACCACCCAGGCCAGGCTATGGGAAGTAGCTGACCTCTGCGCTGAGATGCCAACTCCCTACAGCAGCTTCTGGCAGGTGCTGTGTCCCCCTCCTCTTAGCAGGGCCACATGGTTCCTGTTCGGTACAAAAGAAAGCTTCCTACATCTGGCGCACCTACGCGGATCATGGAGATCAGTTTGGTAAGCTAGAATCTCTGCAAGATGGGAAATGATACTTTTAAGGAAGCTATGTTTCAGGAGTAATTGTTTTTTAGATGTATGGCATGTATTTGTTGACTGTGTGCTGTGGTTTGCTGTAGCTGTTGTGTTTCAAGTTGTGGCATGGAGACAGTTTAGCATCTCTGAATCACTGAAGGAACAGACTAAGGATGGAGGCAGAGGGAATTCTTGTGTTGACTCTGCTGGTGTGCCTGTGGATGGTGCTGATGCAGACTTGGCCTATGCACCAGAAACCCTTTCTCTGATAGGCTTTGGGAGGCCTCCACTCTCTTTTGGGTTTTCACCTACTCAGCAGGGCACCTTTATGGAGCCCCTAGGTGCTGTTTTGGCTTCCTTGGGTTGGGAGCATCTGTTGCTTCCCCAGCTTTCCCAGGTTGTGGGTATTCAGAGAAATTGTGAGAGGGGTCTCTCCTCTCCCATCCACTTGCCTTCTAGAGGCTTTTTCAGTGGGCTTGGAACCTACCCTGCAGCCTCAATTTCAGCCCTGAAGGGAAGCTCAGGCTTCCACCTTCTGGATGAGGTTCAAGCAGCGAAGGTCATGGGGGCAGAGACAGAGGCAGGGAGGATGGGTGTGCCCTTGGAGCAAGCTCAAGGCTTTTGCTGCAAGCTGTCTATTGAGGTGCACATTTGTACAGGCTGGCTTGGGTTGTGGAGGCAACTCCCTACCCAGGAATTAGCCTACCAGTATCAGCTTGCATGGAAGTTTATGAAAAGCCAGTTACAGTTTAAGAGTGTTTTAAAAATTCTCCTTGAAAACTTTTTTCTGTAAATAGTGTCTTTGCAGTGCTTAATTCAGCTGAGGTTTTCTTTTTGTCTGCTAAACTTCCTCTAGGATCTTGTTCTAGAGGCCAGTTTTCTGTGATGCAAGTTGAGCTTGAAAATTCCAGGCTTGTGGAGCCAGGTGTGGTGGCACATGTCTTTAATCCTAGCACCTAGGAAGCCAGGGTGGGCAGGTCTCTGTGAGTTCAAGGACAGCCTGGTCTGCATAGTGAGCTCTTTGTCAACTGGGACTGTAGGGAGGCCCTGCTTTGTAAAGACCAAAAGCAAAATGAAGTTGTTGCACTTTTCAGTTTGTAGCTGTTTGTAAATACTCAGGTTAATCTAGTCCAAGGTTTGTTGTTCTGTGCCCTCTCCTGCTCTGGAAACAGTGGTGACAGCAATGGCTGTGGGGAAGGGCTGGCTCTACAGTATTCTGTGTGTGACTGGGGAAGCCCTAAAGCGCTCTCTGGCACTCTTGCCCTGGAGCGGCGTGGTTAATCTTGAACGTCTTTTGAAGGTGCAACTCTGATTCCAATGCTCAGTAGAGAGATGGTGGGCTTCTGTGAAAACTGAAACCCAACCTTTATTGTGGAGTTGACTTTTTCTCATTGAGTATAAGACAATAATGTAACTTCCTTCCCACAGATTGGTCTCATAACCTTTTTTCTTTTGTACAGATGTATGTGTACACTTGTATGTATGTGTGTGAGTGCACATGTGTTTATGGATGTACTTGTTTTAACCCCTATAACTTTCTAAACTCCTGTGTTTTGAAAAGTCAACTATAAATCACTGTTAACAGATTCAACCTATACAAAACTTGGTTTATACTTTTTGGTGTTAACAATCTTTAATTGGGTTTATGTAAATGTTAATATGTATTTGTACAATTCTAAAAAGCCTCTGAGTTGGAACTGGCCCCTTCAACTCAGATGCAGCTACATTAAAAGAGTTAAACTTCTATGGTCATTTGTGTAATTTACTTGTCTTGGTTAAGAATTACTAATAAAATTATACAGGTGCTATAACAGTTAACTACTTTGTGGGTGTATGCTACCACCTACTGGTTGCACTTCTTCAACGCCTAAGACAAAAATTCCAACAAATTCTTAAAAGCATTGTAGGAAATAAATTGGTTTTAAGAAATAATCTTGCCAGGCGTGGTGGTGCACACCTTTAATCCTAGCACTTGGGAGGCAGAGGCAGGTGGATCTCTGTTAGTTCAAGGCCAGCCTGGTCTACAGAGTGAGTTCCAGGACAGCCAGAGCTAAAGGGAGACCCTGTCTCAAAAGACCAAAAAAAAAAAAAAAGAAATAATCTTATTTTATTTTATATATAATTTAAAGTATAGTTAAATGTGTATTGTAGAGCATTTAAAACTGGGTAAAACATCTTTAAAACAGGGTTTTTTTGCAAGGCCTGGAAAAACCACCTCCAAGGCTGGAAGAAAAATGATTGTTATAAGCCCACTTTGTTAGATTTATAGTGATATGTTTAAAATAACTATCATACATTTATATAGAGGTATTTCAGTAGAGATTTATACAGAAATACAAATAATATGTTAATGGACTTGATTTCTCTGAAGTCACAGTATAGTGAAAGAATTTTAAGGAACAATGTATATCTAATTGATGTGTGTTTAACAGATTTGCCCAAACCTTGTCTACATATTATATGGTATTTTAAAACTTAGTAAAAGTAAAAATGCCTATATTAAACAACACCGTTAAAAGGTTTTAATACAAATGGTAATACATTTAAGCTAATTGGAAATATAAATTGTTCTCCACATTTGTTTTACTTATAATTTGTATAACAACAACTTTGGGGTTAATGTATACAAATGTTCTCTATCATTTTTGTGTTGTACAGTATCATCTTGAAACATTTTCTTTTACCTGTAGGGTAATTTAATTAAAGGAATTAAGTTTACTTCCCAAATTAACAACATACATTCAATGATAAACAGCTTGGGTGAATTTAATGAAAATTTACACCTTGATTCCTGCCTATAGATATGTATAGTACAACTGCCTTTTTGAGATTTATGGGTCAAAAATAAAAACCTAAAATAAAAAAGGGGGGGGTGATACAGTTATATATTAAACCTTTTGTCAAATTTTTCAATTTAAGTCTTAAAACTATGGGAAAAGATTTTCATGTTCCCACAGGTCAAAACATAATCAACTTAATGGCTGAGAAAAAAGATGCAGCTTTGCATTGTGAAGGATGTACCAAGAGATGCCAGCAGAGAAGCTGGCCCATCTGAACATTAAAAGGAAGAAAGCCTCATACTGCCAGAGCCATAGGCACCAAACATCTCTGTGGATCCTATTTGAAACTCTTTATAATGTGTCCTAATGAAGTTTACCTTCCAGGTGCTGCAAAATTTTAATATGACTTTCCTGCCTCTCCTTTTCATAGAAAAAAGAAAAACATGATGGTAATGAAGTCATTCCCTAACTGTAAATTAGATCCAACTGTTATAGTAGTAATTTCTCATAAAACAGGTATAACTACTTTCTTTAATTGACTGATAGATATAAGAACTGTGAAAAGATAATTCTCTGTTCAAGGCCAAATAGTAAAGTCTTTATAAGCTGTGTAATTAAGCAAAATACATTAATACAGGAGAGCTCTGATATCAGCAATGGGTCATTCTGCCAAGGAGATGTTGGCTAGGGGATCCAAACCCCCAAAAGATAAAGGCCTTTTGCCTATAAACTGGGATACCTGCAAGAAAAGTGGTGGTAAGGCCCTGCTGCTAAAGACCTGGTGTAAGCATGGGAAAGATGTTTTGAGACCTCACTTGCAAGTGTACAGTTGGCCTCTGGAATGCCAGAGAGCATTACCAAAGGCCAAATCAATGAAGCAAATATTGGTCTCCTTGAGTCAAGCAAGACTCCTCTGTCAGCATCAGATACACTTCACTTGCCTGGAGCTATTGTGCAGCCAGTGGCAGCCATATGTCTGTATATCCCAAATCTAATTGGCTATTAGCTCTTTCCTTGGAGGAATAATTCACTGCTGATGCCACAAGCTTATGTTCTCTAGTGGTTAGGAGATATCATAAGCCACAATAGGAGCTTGTCATCTTTTACAGAAAAGCTACAGTTCATGGATTAGCATACCGTTTAAACATCTGTGTCTATGCCAACATAACTTACCATAATAATTAGTACTGTTTAAATGCCTGTATTTCTAACTGCTTGTGCTTCATTAGTAGGATTAAAAAAGATATTCCTGGATAAACTGCCAACCCATGAAAGGAAATGGCCTGAACTGGTCAGAGTCCAAAATGTATCTCCAGAGAAAGTAGACTGTTTTGCTTTTCGCCCACTTGTGCCCCTTTCCCAAAGCCTAGGGTACAATCTGTGGAAGAGGGGGCATGGTAAGGGCTGTGGAGATTGGGGTGAATGTGAGGTTACAGCAATATAGACTGGACTCTTATTTGATCAACATGCTTGGACATGCAAGCCCCTCCAGCTGGACAATGGGGACTTTGGGCTGTATAAGTTTGGGCATAGCTGCTTGTAAATTTGTTTTACATGAAGGATGCTTGCATTCATTATTTATGGTTGACAGTTTACCTCATGGTTGGTTTTTTGAGCACAAATTAGTTTTAGTGTGAAAAATAAAATCCTAGGTCTTGACCGCCTGTCAAAAAAATAAAAAAGGGGAGATGTGTGAATATCCAGTTTGAATTGGGGCCTAGTTCTCAGCTAGCACCCCTCAGGGCACTGCATGGCTGGGAGGCAGGGGATTTCTCTGACCCTGCCCCAAGGAGAAACAAACAACGTGGCCTATCTGGGTGATGCTGATTGGGGCAATGGTGTCCAGTGGCACGGACTTGAGGGCTTATGATTGGCTCTGGGAACTGACATCATTTTGTTTATAAAAGCAGGCTGTAGCAAGCAATAAATTGAATTCCCATGAACATCATTACGGAATTCCCAGCTGTCATTTTTTAAAATTATTGCACGCATACAGGCCAAAGCAGGCCTGCATTTCGTTTGGGTGGCTAGTGGGTTGGAAAGAGGTTCCAGAGCAGACCACCAATCTGGATAGCTGGTGTTGTGAGTGGACATAGGCTGAAGATAGGCCAACAGCCATAAGCCTGAAATTCCTGTCCAGAGGTGAGCAGACTCTGGGCAGGTGGGAAGTCATGGCCAAGACTGGTAAACATATCTCGTTGTTCCAGGCTAAGGGCCTGGGTTGGAAGTACCACCCAGGCTTGACTACAGGAAGTAGCTGGCTGGTCTCTGTGCTGAGAAGCCAGCTCCCTACAGCAGCTTCTGGCAGGTGCTGTGTCCCCCTCCCCTTAGCAGGGCCACATGGTCCCTGTTCAGTACAAAAGAAAGCTTCCTATATCAAGGCACCATCTTAGGAGTAGAGGGTAGCCCTAACCAGACACAAATGTGCTGGCAACTTCATCTTCAATTTCCTGGTCTTCAGAACTATGAAAAATAAATTTCTATTGTTCATAAATTACCTAGTATGTGCTATTTTGTAATAAAAATACAAATGGACTAGACATAACTCTAGGTATTATCAAAACCTAAATATTCTGCTTAGGCCTCCTGGAATGGTTTTTTAGCATGCCCACCTTACATTTCCTTTGTGACCTTAACAGTTATCTTTTTATGAAGGGAAAAGATAAATCTCCCATAGTTCCATATTTTTCATTCTCATCTTTATAGTTCATGTCAATGTGTATTATGAATGAAAAACAGACTATCTTATTGTCCAATGTGCTAAAATATAGCCTCCCAATGAAGAGAAAGACACAAATGGTGAGTTGAGATGCCAGCAAACCACTGTACAAGGCGGTCAGTGACATGTCACACTGCATGGAACTGAAAATTACCTTCAAGAAGACTTTCACCTTGAAGTCTGGTGATGTGTGGAACAGATGTTTTAATTACCTAAACTCATTTGCATAATCAATTCTACATGTAGTTTATCAAACCTGCCAAAGAGCAGGTGACAATATAGAATTAATATGATT
This sequence comes from Rhizomys pruinosus, assembly GCA_009823505.1. Lineage (NCBI taxonomy): Eukaryota > Metazoa > Chordata > Mammalia > Rodentia > Spalacidae > Rhizomys > Rhizomys pruinosus. Next base: position 3,908,363 of record VZQC01014413.1, on the reverse strand, counting down.
ACTAATTTGACACATCATTGGGATTAATTTGACCTTTCTTGAGCTCATAATACCCAGAAGTCTGTACAGTCTGGAAGAGTGTTCTCTGAATGTCAGATGCAGCAATCTAACACCACCATCTCAGCTATAAAATGAAGGCCCTGCCTTGCTCAGCCTGAGCTCATGCTTCTGATCCTCAGTCTCCTTTAAACTGAGATGAAGGCAATGGATACATACTGATGGATGTATCTGACTCAGAGTCTGTGATTTTCTGAAAAGTGATTGATCTGTCTCCCCTTCAGTCCTATGTATGGCAATGTTTTCTCTCTGCTCCATTGATTTTTCCTTGACCCCAATCTCAAAGAGATCCCACATTTGAGAACTCATTGTCTGCAGTGTTTAACAAGTCCAGAGAATTAAAAATAAGGAATTTGAAAATACACTTTTGTCTACAATAATAAATTATTAGGAACAACAGCAATGTTTTTCCATAGGAGGTTGGTTAAATAAAACAATATTTTTGTGCCAATAAAATGTTACACAGCCATTTAGAAAGTGTGGGGAAGCTGGGGCTGGAGAGATGGCTCAGCAGTGAAGAGCGCCAACTGCTCTTGCAGAGGACCTGGGTTCGATTCCCAGCACCCACATGGCGGCTAAGAACCATCCTTAACTCCAGTTCCAGGGGAATCCGATACCCTCTTCTGACCTCCACGACATCACACCACATGGATACACTGACCTACATGCAGACAGTACATTCATACACATAAAAATAAATAAAATTAAGCCGGGAGTGGTGGTGCATGCCTTTAATCCTAGCATTTGGGAAGCAGAGGCAGGCGGATCTTGTGAGTTCAAGGCCAGCCTGGTCTACAAAGTGAGTTCCAGGTCAGCTGGGGCTACAGGGAGACCCTGTCTTGAAAAAGACCAATAAATAAATAAATAAATAAAATTATATATAAAAAAAGAAAGTGTGGGGAAGCATGTGACATACAGATGTTTTTATCATGTGACATATAGATGTTTTTGTCATGTGACATTGTAAATGTGTGAACTGTGATCTCATTTCTGTAAGGAAAATCATGTCCATATAATCTTTGGAAAAGACAAATACCATGTTACCCATGGTTGTATCTACATGGTAGGAGTAAGCAGGGAGGGGTATGGGTTTTTCTTTTACCTATATTCTAAGTTAAAAAATTTTTTTAAGGCCGGGCGTGGTGGCGCACACCTTTAATCCCAGCACTTGGGAGGCAGAGGCAGGCAGCTCTCTGTGAGTTCAAGGCCAGCCTGGTCTAGTGAATTCTAGGACAGCTGGGGCTACAGGGAGACCCTGTCTCAAAAATACCCCCCCAACATTTTTTTAAGGGACTAGAGAGATGGATCAGGGATTAAGAGTGCTGGCTGCTCTTGCAGGACCTAGACTCTGTTCCCAGAAGCCATGTGGTGGCTAACAATTATTCTTAACTCCAGTTCCTATTATGGCCTCTATGGACGTTACATGAATGGCAAAACATTCCTATACATAATAAATAAAAATAATTAAGTAAAAGAATATGCTTTTGTTGTTATTGTGCTGGCTTTTATGATAAAGAAAAGAGCTTTATTTTAAAAAACATGATAAGCTCAGTATCCAACTTATTTCTCCCTTGGCACACACTCTCTCCCCTCTCCTCTCTCCAAGCTCCATTAAAGTTTCTTTAGCAGGTTATCTTGCTTAAGGAGAGAACAACAGAAAGAACATTCTGAAAACAAGCATGACCAAATTGCTAGTAAGCTGGAGAAAGCCTAATTTGAAGGAATAATGGTATCTTTGATGAACAAGAATTTTTAATTTTAATAAGTTTTTTTATTTTTTTCCACTTTTTAGCATTTATATTAAATTTACTTTAAAATTTTTTTGTTATTAAACTTTTTCCATACATCATACATCATTTCTCAATATAATTTAGAATCACTTCCCTTTCCATGTCCCCCACCTGAGTTCCTGCACTCTGCCATACACGTCTTGCATCTTTTTCCAAGTCTTTCCAGAAGTTTTTTTTCCAGTTCTTTTGTTGTTGTACTCTCTAACTCATATTGCTTCAATATTTATACATAATTATGTTATATATATACATACATATGCATATCACCTGAATTAGGGGATTTTTTTTTTTTTTTTTTTTTGCTAAAAAGATGTCATGTTTTGCCTTAAGGAAGCGTTTGAAGGTTCCTCCTTGGCAAAAAAAACCATCAATTCTTGCTCTTGTGCTGCCACACTGGTGTGTTTTCCCTTCCCTGGTCCCCCAAATGAAGTCCAGTAAGCACACGTCCTATCTTGATTTTCCTATACTGGCCTCCAATCAGATAGCAGCCTGGGTAGTCCAACAATGCAGTCTATACTCTGACGAAGCTGAAATCCCCATAGCTGTTTAGTCCAAGCTGGGTATCTCTAGTGTCCCCATCTGGCATTGAAGGTTTGGAGGATTCTTAGGAGAGAATGAGCTCTTCAGTCCATATTGGAGGGTTAAAAAGCCACTCTTTGTGAGTTCGAGGCCAGCCTGGTCTAACAGAGTGCGTTTCTGGGGACATCTGGGACTACAGGGAGACCTGTCTCGAAAAGACCAAAAAAAAAAAGAAGCAGTGTCTCGTGTCTTTGAAGAATGGCAAAAGCAGTGGGCAGCCACAGAGTAGATGCACTTGCCTAGTAAGAATTGAAGACAGGCCCAAACAACAGTGCTCTCTTCTTTTTTTCTTTTTTGTCTTTTTACTAAGATCTGAGTTGTTATATTCTGAAGTACTTTTAATGTTATTATATTATTTTTTCAGGTTTTTACTTTCCTTTGGGATGCTTAAGGCCAAAAAACAAAGTTTTTGTTTATATTTTTTAAGCGATTCTACAATTAAGAGCAACAGAGTTGTTTTCAGATCACATTTGACTTGTTACTCAGTTTCCCGTACAATTAGGTAATTGGTGCCTGACTAGCATCCACGCATGAGGGTACCATTCGTCCTTTGTTTTTCTTGGGACTGTTTGTGTTACTCACTCAAGCATGATATGCTTCCAGCTCCAATCCATTTACCTGTGCTTCAGGTGGCTGCGGAAAAAAGTTCTGATCTCTGTTTTTTTTTTTTTTTTTTTTTTTATTTTTTTTTTTTTTTCCATTAAAATGTGTATGAGTGTATTGCCTGAATGTGCATAAGTGCACCCATGTTGTGCAATGCCTGAGGAGGGCAGAAGAGGGCATTGGATCCCCTGGAACTGGACTTGTGGACAGTTTTTAGCTTCCTTGAGGGTTCTGGGAATCAAACCCAGGTCTCTGTAAGAGCAGCCAGAGCTCTTAACCGCTGATTCATCTCTCCAGCCTCTTTAATAAGGTTTAATGGGGGCTAGAGAGATAGCCTAGTGGTTAAGAGCACTGACTGCTCTTGCAGAGGACCCGGGTTCGATCCCCAGCACCCTCATGGTGGCTAAGAACCATCTGTAACTCCAATTCCAGGAGAACTCCAGTTCCAGGGGAGTCCGAGACCCTCTTCTGACCTCCGCGGCATTGCACGACACAGGTGCATGGACCTACATGCAGACAGTACATTCATACACATACAAAAATAAATAAAATGAAAAAAAAAACTTAAAAAAATTTAATGAATTGATTTTGTTACAGTGTTTTAGATCCTCTTAAGAAGGCTTTATCGGGGCTAGAGAGATGGCTCAGCAGTTAAGAGCACAGACTGCTCTTGCAGAGGACCCGGGTTCGATTCCCAGCACCCACATGGCGGCTAAGAACCATCTTTAACTCCAGTGCCAGGGGAATCTGATGTCCTCTTCTGACCTCTGCGGCATTGCATGACACAGGTGCACCAACCAACATGCAAACAGTACACTAATACACATAAAAAAAAAAAGAAGCCTTTATCTAGCCCAAGTTTGCTAAGATACTCTAAGGATTCTCCTATATACTTCACAGTTTACCTTTCATTTTTACCGCTCAATTCATTTTTTTCTTTTTGGTGTGAAGTAGGGATCATTTCCCCCTTATAAATATGCTGTTGTTGTAGCATCTCATGCTTTTGGCCCTTTCTTTGCTCATGAAGCAAAAACATAGTCTGAAATCTTGGAATATGTATTTTGTCTTCTACTGCCTCTCTAAATGCAGCCACCAATTTCAAGGACACACTATTATGACACTCAGACAACTACAAATCATTTATTAAATAAATCATATATTTCAAATTTTTAGTGAAAAAAGATCTTACCCCCAAATACTGTTATTCTTTGACTCTACTTTTCCAATGTAATGTGTACATAAAATCAGCTGTTGAACCACATTTTTTTGTCTTTTTGAGACAGGGTCTTCCTGTAGCCCCAGCTGTCCTGGAACTCGCTCTGTAGACCAGGCTGGCCTTGAACTCACAAAGATCTGCCTGCCTCTGCCTCCCAATGATTCTATAAAGGATGAAATACTACAAAATAAAATTATGCTTTAACTCATTTTTTCCAGTGTTTTAAAAAGTGAGTTTATGTCAGATTTTTTTTTTTGTCTTTTTGAGACAGGGTTTTCCAGTAGTCCCAGGTGGCATGGAATTTGCCATGTAGTCCAGGCTGTCCTTGAACTCACAGAGATCCACTTGCCTTTGCCTCCCAAGTGCTGGGATTAAAGGCATGAAAGTCCAGTTTACTTGGAAACCAAAGAATTAAAGGTTCAAAAAAGAAGAAGAGAAAAATTGTCAAAATTTTTTGAAAAGATTAAATAACAATGAAAATGATTATCAGAAGGCCAGTGAGACAGGTAGAGGCTCAGCAGGTAAAGGCACTTCTTGCCAAGCCTGAGGACCTGAGTTCTATCCCCAAGACCAGCTCCCACAAGCTGTCCCCTGACTCCACAGTCCTTCTATGGCACATGAAAGCACACACATAAATACACCTTGAAAGAAAATGGTCATGGGGATGGAGGAATGGCTCAGCAGCTAAGAGCACTGGCTGCTTTTGCAGAGGACCTGGGTTTGGTTCCTAGCACCCATGTGGGCAGCTACCACAAGTAGCTGCAGTTCCAGGGGATCCAATGCTTTCTTCTGACCTCTGTGGGCATTGCATAACATAGGTGCACTTACATACATGCAGGCAATACACTCATACACATAAAATAAAAACAATAAATAAGCCGGGCGTGGTGGCACATGCCTTTAATCTTAGCACTTGGGAGGCAGAGGCAGGCAGATCTTTGTGAATTCAAGGCCAGCCTGGTCTACAGAGTGAGTTCCAGGGAGACCCTGTCTCAAAAAGACTACCCCCTAAAAACCAATAAATAAAATATATTTTAAAAGGCTTTGTACTTAAAAAAATGATTAGATATAAAAATGAGAAGTACCCTAGGTGTGATGGTTAATCCTGGGTGTCAACTTGACTGGACTAAGGAACAAATAAGAGAAAAGGGTCTTCTGATTGGACCACCTCAACCCGGATGGCCCACCCCAAATGTGGGTGTTACCTTCTGCCGGCAGGCAGTATTTAAGGCCACGGCAGTGGGAGCTGG
>VZQC01014413.1:3865712-3901233 GCA_009823505.1 Rhizomys pruinosus | reverse complement strand
ACCCATTGAATTCTGGCTATAGGAGATACAGTACCATATAGTGGGTGATGATTCAAAGCATATACTGACTGCTTGCTGGAGAACCTTGCCGCAGCCCTCCAGGGTACTGCTACATAATTAGTGCTGTAACTGTGTCTTCAAAAAGCCATTCCATCATTCTAGCAAGCCAGCTGCTTCTGGGTGGTTGGTAACATGGTAAGACCAGTGGAGACCATGACCATGGGCCCACAGTCCCACTTCTTTGGCTGTGAAGTGAGGTTCTTTGGTCAGAAGCGATGCGGTGAGGAATACCATGACGGTGGATTAGGCATTCCGTAAGTCCCTGATGGTAGTTTTGGCAGAAGCATTATGTGCAGGAAAGGGAAATCCATACCAGAATAAGTAAAATCTATTACGGAGGAAACAAATGCTGTCCCCTCCATGATGGAGGTGGTCCAATGTATTCAACCTGCCACAAAGTTGCTGGCTGGTCACCCCAAAGAATAGCACCATATCGGGGTCTCAATGTTGGCTTTGCTATTGGCAAATCTGGCACTCAGCAGCAGCAGCTGTAGCCAGATCAGCCTTAGTGAGGGGGAGTCCATGCTGTTGAGACCCATGCATAACCTCCATCTCTGCCACCATGACCATTTGTTCATGGGCCCATTTTTGCAATGACTGGGATAACTGGAGAAAGAGGCTGACAAACCACAGAACGAGTCATCCAACCTACTTGATTATTAAACTCAACCTCTGCTGAGAAGTCACCTTTGATAGGATTGACATGTTTCACAAACTCTTTGACCATTTGGAGAGCTATATCCACATACTTCTTCCCCAAGTGTCTTTCTCACCAATTTTCCATCATGCTCCTTCCAAGTCCCTGACCATCCAGCCAAACCATTGGCTACAGGACATGAATCAGTATATAATCGAACCTCTGGCCTTTTCTCCTTCCAGGAAAAATGAACAACCAATATGCACTGCCCGAAGTCTGCCCACTGTGAGACTTTCCTTCACCAGTGTCCTTTAGGTTTGTTTCAGAAATTGGCTGTAATGCTGCAGCAGTCCACCTCTGGGTGGTGCCTGCAAAGCGTGCAGAACCATCAGTAAAACCAGGCCCTAGTCTTCTTTTCCTCAATCAACTGATCATAGGCAAACCCCATGAAGCCATGGTGCATGCTTAAGCACAGAAGGCATGTGGTAGCAGGAGTGGGACCCATAGGTATTTGGGCAAATTCTTCATGTAGCTTGCTTGTGTGCCCTCAGGGCCTGCCCGGCCCTGTCCCGTATGTACAACTTCCATTTGATAATGGACTTTTGTTGTGCACGTCCTACTTTATGTCTGGTGGGTCAGATACACCCAGCTCATGGGAAAAATGGGGGGGGGGCCCCAAAAGCTCAGGTCGCATGGTGACTTGGTGGCCCTTGTCAAACGTTCAGTTTCCACTAAGACCCAATAGCAGGCTAAGAGCTGTCTCTCAAAATGAAATAGTTTGTTTTCAGATGAAGGGTAGAGCCTTGGTCCAAAATCGCAAGGGCCTCCGCTGTGATTCCCCTAATGAGCTGACAAGACTCCAGTGGACGAGCTCTCCTATCTACAAGCATCTGATACCTCAAGCACCATTGGTCTGCTGGATCATATGGCCCTAGGGCAGAGCGCCTGTACTGCAGCTGGACCTGTTGAAGAGCCTTTTTCCTGTTCCAAGCCCCACGCAAAGTTTGCTGCCATGTAACGAGTCACCTGATATATTGGTCATAGTAACACACCCAGATGAGGAATGTGCTGCCTCCAGATCCAAAAAGACACACCAAACGGTTGTTCTTTTTCCTTGGTGGAGGGAGGGGCCAGGTGCAACAAATTATTCTTTACCTTAGAAGCAATGTCTCTGCATGCGCCACAAACCACACTGAACTCCTAGAAACTTACACTGAGGTAGATGCCCTTGAATTTTAGGTGATTTATTTTCCATCCTCTCATGCGCATATGCTTTACCATCAAGTCTATACTAGCTGCTACCTTCTGTTTACTGGGTCCAATCAACATAACATCATCAATATAGTGGACCAGTGTGATATTTTTGTGGAAGAGTCAGGCGATCAAGATCCCTTCTAATTAAGTTATGGCACAAAGCTGGATAGTTAACATAGCCTTGAGGTAAGACAATAAAGGTATACTGTTGGCCTTGCCAGCTGAAAGTGAATTCCTTCTGGTGGTCCTTATGAACCGGTATTGAGAAGAAAGCATTGGCCAGATCAATAGCTTCATACCAGGTACCAGGATACATATTAATCTGCTCGAGTAAGGACACGACATCTGGTACAGCGTCCTGCAATGGGTGTCACTACTTGGTTGAGTTGTCGATAGTCAACTGTCATTCACCATGATCCATTCGGGTCTTTTGCACAGGCCAAATGGAGAGTTAAATGAGAGAATGTGGTAGGCATCACACCCCTGCATCTTTTCAAATCTTTGATGGTGGCACTAATCTCTGTAGTCCCTCCAGGGATACGATACTGTTTTTGGTTCACTATTTTCCCTGGTAGAGGCAACACCAATGTTTCCATTTGGCTTTCCGACCATAATACATCACTCCACAGGTCATGGAACAAATGTGGGGATTCTGCCAATTTTCAATTATATCTAATCCCAATTATACATTCTTGGACTGGGGAAATAACTACGGGATGTGTTCTGGGACCCACTGGGCCAACCGTGAGTCGGACTTCAGCCAAAACTCCAATTATCACCTGACCTCCATAGGCCCCCTACTTTAACTGGAGGTCCACAATGCCTTTTCAGGGTCTTCCTGGGATCAGTGTCACTCAAACCAGTATCCAATAGGCCTCAAAAGTTTATTATTTCCTTTTCCCTCCCCAGTGGTACAGTTTGTACCCTAGTAAAAGGCTTCAGTCCCTCTGGGGAAGGACAGAGGAAGCAAACAGCATAACTCTTTGGTATTGTGACAAGGTCCTTCCTCATCAATACCCGGCCACCCCTTCATTCAAGGGGTTTTGGGTCTGTGAACTGTCTCAGTCTGGAAACTGGTTAACTAGGCGGGATTCGCTACTCCTAAAATTAAATGTTGACTTCCTGTCATTTTTTCTAGAGCTTTTCCGCTTATACAGATCAAATAAAAACCTAGTATAGCGTTCTAGGCAGTTCTTATGTATTTGGTTATTGGGAATGCCATGATTAATTTAGCCAGTTCCAAAGATCAATTCAGGTCATGCCATTATAGGTATTGTTTTGTCTTTTCCACCCATTATGATAATTACGGTAACTATGCTCATCTGGCCCTCTGCGATTCAGTGCTGCCACTTGACGCCTACCCTGAGGTCTTGTTAAGCCTATTACGTGTACATTTAATTAATGCAAGTGAGCACAACTTCTCTAACTGTAGATCTGGCATAAGAAATAAAACAAAAACAAAGGCTCTCTTCAAATGTTCTGGGGTCTCTCTCAGTACTTTCCATTCTTATAAACTCAGTGAAAGGGATGTCCTTTGGGTCCTCATATTGTAGAGAATTGGTTTTACACTTCGAATCCACTAGAGCAGGCCCATCTGCTGACCCTCACAATCCCTTCATCAGTAAATAAGCCAAGGAAAAAATAAAAAGCAAAAGAAGAGCAAAAAAATAAAAAAAAATATCCCAGGATCCATAATTGCATCTCTAACTCGCTGTTAGTAGCCATGTTTTAATAAATATAAAGACTCAGCCAACCATTCAAATAAACTTTTAAACACACCTTTTTTAACTGCTCGAGCTTTCCATGTTAAACCTAAAATCTCTACTCAGTGGGCTCAATAAATAAACTCAGTATGATCCAAATTTATATTCCCGTCCAACACTGAGTCCGCACACCCTTAAAAATCCCATTACCACACAGATTGCCTTAGGGCTTCTGCCGGAATGGAATCAGCAACTCAATAATTTCTTAGGGGTATAGCAGACGGCCCTCCTCGTGGACCACACTTTCTAACTCACCTTTAGGAGCTTGCTTAACCTTCAATCTGGTTATAGGTATAGAGGCAACAATTGTTGGGCCCTGAGTGATATTAGCTCCCACTGGGATGGGGGATTAGTTTCCTCAGGCCAAGGGTGGGGATGAGGGATCTGCAGGGTGTGGATTCTTTGATGAGGGTGGGGAGATTAAATCCTCAAATAAAGAAAATTCCTCAAAATCCGAGGGTTGGTCCCCCAGAATACTCATCATCATGTTCTCCCACACATCTCAATCCCAAATTTCAGGGTTCCCCCTTTCCCCACCAGTGCTCTCTCTTTAACGGGCTGACACTGTTTGTGGCTGGGAATAAAATTTGCATTGTAAATCACCCAAACGTAGAAATAAGGGCTCTAGCTTGATTTTCTGCTGCTTGAGCTCTTTGGCTGCTGATAGAAGATTCTCTTCCATAGCACACTTGGAAACCTTAAAACTGTTGTTTCGAATCCAAAGCTGGTCATTTTTATCACCGACCTCCATATTTTCCTCTATCAGTTTATGCAGACATGCTAGGAGCAAACAGGCAACATCATTATTTTCCTCAATTTTCTGCAAGTTGTCCTCGAACGTTGTTATATATAGAGTTGGCTAAATTCCTTTGCTTCTCGACAATGAGTAAGTTAGGTGAAGGTCAAATGGATCTTCTTCATAATTAGTTCAAATAATCTGCGCAAGGATTTCGTCATTCTCTCTCTTCATGCCACCAGAAGAGCCATCACTAACTCTAACTCTAGCTGCCATTGGGTTGGAGAGCTGGCTCCTGAGAGTACCAAGCCCACTAACGAAATTCATACTTTCAATTGCTTGTTTCTCTAGAACAACTTCTGGTACCAAAATCTGTATTAGGATTCTCTAAAGAAACAGAAGCAAAGGATGAAGATATATATAACTATATACATTTATTGATTTGCTCACTGACGGAGCTCAACAGTAGCGCCGAACTGGACAGGCCAGGAATCCAGGGAACTGCTCATAAGGTCCCGCAAGGCTGGATGTCTCAGGAGTCCTAGTCTAGTGCTGAAGGCCCGGAATGGGTTCCAGGAGAGCTGCCAGTCTCAGTACGTGCTGGGATCCGAAAGGTTGATCACTGCAGCAAGACAACTCACCAGATGTAGAAAGCAAGCTGCAGAAAAGAAAAAAGGGACCAGCCTTTTTTTTTGAGTCAGATGGACCCTGGGCACTTGATTTTGTCACCAGGGCCTCATGTCTTTTTAAAAAATAGCCTGCTGAGTCCAATTAGTGCTGTCTGTGTGTGCATGGGTGTGGATCGTGCAGTGTACCAGGGTCAACCTACCAGGGGACAAACCACTGGAGAACACTTACTCTCACTCTCCCAGCAGCCATCAACTGAGAATAGCTCCTCAGCTGGCAGGAGGCAGGGGACTCAGGGCCCCACCCATATCCTTGTTGGGATGTCCATTGGTTACTCTTGTGCAGGTTTTGTGCAGGCAAGTACAATTACTCTAAGTTCATCAGTACATGGCCCTGTAGTGTCCAGAAGGCACTGTTTCTCAGCCATCTTCCCAGAGCTCTAGATATTACAATCTGTCTGCCCATTTTTCTGCAATGTTCACTGAGCCTTGGAGGTAAGGGGTATGATATGGTGGCCCTATTGATAGTTGAGCACTCCTCAAACACTTATTCTCTGCACTTTGACCAGTTGTGACTTTCTGCATTAACCACCATCCACTGAAGAAAGAAGCTTCTCTGATGAGAACTGAGAGGTGCTGCAATCTGTGGGTATAACAATTAAGTATTCAGAAGGCAGTTTGATACGATGTCCGCTTAGCAAAGTAATAGTCATAAGTTTTCCCTTGGGGCCTGTGACTCCCCAGCCATGAGTTTTTGGCTAGATTTATAGTACCAGGTGCAAATTTCCTAAGGCGGAACTCACTTTAAATCTAATCAGAAAGTGATTAGCTATGTTCATAATATTTATGCCACTACTGCACCCTTGGGCATCTCTTACCACCTTACAGGAGTCATATACCTGGGAAAGCCTGTCCATTACTTTTCTCCCCCAGCAATCTGCACAGCACCTTCTGGGTCTAGCCAGCAACAAAAAGTCTTCCAGGTAACCCCAGTTTGATGTCTTCATTTCTTATGATCAAACTGCATGGTGTCTTCAGCAATAGGGTCTTATCATCAAGTATTGATTGGCAACGGGGGAGGGGTCCCTGGGATCCCTTAACCAAAGGCTACACCTGGGACTGGGCTTTTGGTTTGACCATCAAGGGTTTTTGGGAGGAGTGTTATCCCCATGTAGGGTTTAACTTTTTTAAACTCTTTCTAAAATAATTTCCATATGGCTTTTTTTCAAACATCCTCTGTGTTAGTTATCCCTTCTCCATCCTTCCTCTGCCTTGCCCTCCATAATTAACTCCCTGACATTATTCTCCTTTCTTCTGTTATAACACATGTGTTCTGCTGCCCACACCCAAATTAAGATCTTTCTTCTCCCTTCTTTCGGTGTACTGGCTTCTACAGGTATTGCAAGTTAAACATACAAATCTAAAGATTCAAAGCTAAAATCCTCACACAAGAAAGAACATGAAGCATTTTTCTTTCTAGGTCTCCTAGAGGGCAGAAGATAAGATCAACAGTTTACAAACAGGACTTCATAAAAAAAAAAACAAACCCTTTTATATAGCAGAGGAAACCATCAATCAAGTGAAGTGGGAACCCCCAAAATGGTAAAAAAAAAAACCCCAAACCCACCACCACCACCACCATCACCACCACCACCACCAAAAATCTTTTGTTGACTATACATCCAAGAGATTAGAGTCTAGAATATGTAAAAAACTAATGAAAAAACAACAACCAAAAACTAAACACCAAGAAGACAAATGTCATTTAAAAAACAGGAATTCTCAAAAGAAGAAATACAAATGGGTAAGAAATAGTTAAAGAAGTTCACTGGAAATGGTGGTGCACTCCTTTACTTTCAGCATTAAGGAGACAGAGGCACTCAGATCTCTGTGACTTCAAGGCCAACCTGGTCTACATAGTGAGTTCAAGGCCAGCTGGAGCCACAGGGAGATTCTGTCTCAAAATACAAAAAAGAGAGAAGTTTTCAATTATCCTTATTCATTATGGAAATTATAGAAATACGAATTAAAGCTACTTTGAAATTTCATCTTACCCCAATCAAGAATACTTATTATCAAGAAAACAAATGATGGTGAGGATATATGGAAAGAGAAGTATGTGTGTGTTCACTGCCAGTGAGAGTACAAGCTGGTGCAGCCTCTGTGGAAGTCAATGTGGAAATGCCTCAAAAATCTAGGACTAGATCCACTCTATGACCCAGCAATACCACTCTTGGGCATATTTCCAAAGGTCTATACGTCCTACTTATGGAGATACCTGCTCATCTGTGTCCAGGAGCTGGAAGCAGCCTAGCTGTTCAGTGTGATGGTGACAGTGTGGTACCTGTATACAATGGAATTTTATCCAACTGTAAAGAAAATGAAACTATGTAAATGAATAGAACTGGAAGAAATCGTGGTGATTGAAGGGACAGTTCTTTATGAGATGACCTTCTTTAGTCTTGGTTAACAAACAGCAAATGCATTATGATGATGGGGAGCCCTAAGTAGGTACTCACTTTTAAAGACAGACTGTTTTTACCATTAATAGATATTTTAAAAGAGCAGTTTTGAATCTGAAGGAAAAAAACTGAGAAAACAATAGAGTTCCCATATAATCTCCCATAGTTTCTCCTATTATTAACATTAGTATGGGACATTTATTACGAATACCGAGACAATATTTAAATTTATCTGTTATGGTTGTGGGGTGCTCACACACTTCCCCTGGCCTGTGTGTGGAGGCCAGGGGACAACTTTGTGGAGTTGGTTCTCTTGTTCCAGCTTTATATGGGTTCCAAGGAAAGAGCATAGGTCATCAGGCTTCAGTGTTATCCGCTGAGCTACCTAGATATCCCATGAGCCAATACTGATATAGTATTGTTAACTGAAGCCCATTGTTTCCTCCAATCTCTTTGTCTGTTGAGGATCCTGCCCACGATACGGACTCACGCTTGCCTCTCATGTTTTCTTAGGCTGCTCTCGGCTGTGAGTTTTTCAGATTTTCTATGACCTTGACAGTCTTGAGGTGTGCTGGTCAGTTATACTGCAGGGTGGCTCTACTGGAACTTGCCTCATGCTGTAGTCATGATTACATTGAGTCATTAGGGAGGAAGCTCTAGGGGTAAAGTGTCATTTGCATCATATCTAACCAGAGTCATACTGTCACTATGATTTATGGCTACTGATATGGACCTTGATCTGGCTGAGTCAGTTCTGTCAATAGTATCCACTGTTACAGCTACTCCTTGCTAACTCCTTCCCACACTTTTTGGAAGGAAAACACTGATTATAGGCACATTAAGGAATGGGGTTACTCCTTGATGACAGTGTATCAACATAAATGTTTGAGGATTTTTCTGCATGGGAGAGTTGTCTGATCCCCCCACTTATTAATTCATGCAATCATTTATCAGCATTACCTGGGCTGGGTTGCACTCTTACATTACCTCATTTTATTTTTCTAATTGTTCCAATTTTTGGCCACTGAAAAGCCTCTCAATTGGATTTTGGTGTTTACTTTAAAAAAAAAAATGGAACACTTCACAAATTTGTGTGCCATCCTTGCTCAGGGGCCATGCTAACCTTCTCTGTATTGTTCCGATTTTAGTACACATGCTGCTGAAGCAAGCATGGTGTTTACTTTTTAACCCTGTAGTTGTCTAGTGTTCTGGTCTGTTTTGATAACCTGAGATGCAAAGGGATGGATGGGGTTTGCAGCATAACCATTATATTGGCAAATCCTGATTCCCTCAACATGAGATGATCTTTCTTCTCCAAGTAGTTTAGAGAAAACCTGCTCTGTTTGCCCAGAGGAGAGGTGATGATTGGAAATGTAAAAATGCCATCATAAAAAAAAGAAAAGAATGCTTACTGATCTTTCAGAATCCCAGCACCAGATGGCAAGGGCTTGAGACCATGGGGCTGAGGCCTGGAAGCCGCTGCTGTCCATTCGCCACTTCTTCTCCCCGCTCACAAGCCCAGCTCACCCGAGGCAGCTTGCTTTTACAGATGTTGGCTCAGTCTAGAAGGCACAAACCCATGCCTCACAGATGGTGACTGAGTCAAGGGCTTCACAGACAAAAGCTGTCATCCAGCCTGCAAACTCGTGGACTCCTAAGGCAAAACCCAGGGAATGTAGATCAGAAATGGAAAGGGCCTGTATAGGCTAGCTCTTCCTTGAATGCACTAAACCTTAGTGGCTGAAAACAATAGTAGTCATTTCCTATTTCTCTGGCTCCTAAGTTTGGCTACAGGAAGTAGTCAATGGGTCAGGGGGTGTTCTGATGTAGGGTCTTTCAGTATGTCTGGAGCTGGGGTCACTGCAGACCAAGATTCCTGATTTCTCCCTCAGGGAGTTGCCTGTGCGCTAAATCTACAGTGTTGACACACTCTGGGACCTGAGGCAAATAATACTGATGGTGTCTTAATGTCAAGCTTTGATATTTTATCAATTATGGATTTGCATTCATTTTAACTTGATAATATATTGTCAACATATTGCTAATATATTAGTTGTCATGGTGGCTAAGTTTTTGGCACCTCCTTAATATTGTGACCCAGGTAAGCACCCTGTTTGTCTCCTCCCTTTCTGGTCTTCCTACTGTTCCCTCCCTCCCTGTTCCAGTTTGCCTTCAATTGCTGTGACAAAACACTCTGACCAATATCAACTTGGGAAGGAAAAGATTTATTTGGCTTACATCTCCCATGTCACAGTTCATCACAGAGGGAGCCCAAGATAGGAACTCAGGGAAGGAACCTGGAGGCAGAAGCTGAAGCACAGGCCATGGAGGAATGCTGCTTACTGGCGTGCTCCCGTGGCCCATGCTCTGCCTGCTTTCTTTTTTTTTTTTTTTTTTTTTTAACAGAAATTGACCTTTATTTGTTGTACTAAAGTCTGTTTCACTTTTGATACAAAGTAACAGTTAATCATCTGTCAGATCCGTACCTGCCTGCCCTGCTGCCTGGCACAGCCCAACTTGGCCTATGATCCAGTTAACAACAGTACCCCCCACCCCTGTAGCTGTGCTGGAGAGACCTCCAGAACGGTCTACAGTTTTTCTCAGTTGTCTGAGATAGAAAACTTGTACCTGTAAGACAAAAAAACAGCATTGAGGGCTGAAACTTGTCTCTTTTTTTAAACAGCTGTGCAAGAAAATATATCCCTTAAAAAAATGTCAATAAGGGCTAAACTACAATCTAGTGTCTAGAATTACAAAGAATAAAATGAAATCAAAGATTTCTTGCTAGTAAAATGAAATGTTAGGAACAGTATTAAAATATAGGTCCTACCCCAGTGACACACAGAACTCAGTACAGTACCTATTAACAGGACACAGTTTAAGGAGGAACCACATCAACTCTTTAGCCAGATATATCTGGTGTCAGAAGTACAAGAGCGAGAGCAAGAGCGAGCGCAAGAGCAGAGAAAAACTAATACCCAAGAGAAGATTAAGACAAAGACAAAACAAAACACAGAATGGAGATGCCTCAGACTCTGCCTGCTTTCTTATATAATACAGAACAACCTGCCCAGGGGTGGCACTGCCCATGATGTTGGAGCTGCCAACATCATTCAACAATGAAGAATATGCCCCTGCAGACATGGCCACAGGCCAGTCCAATGGAGGCCATTCCCCAATTGAGTCTCCTTCAACCCAGGTGTGTCATGTTGACAGCCAAGGCTATCCAACGCACTCCTCTATGTGACCTACACACTGTGGAGCTCCTTGTGGGCTTTCAGAGGCCTTAGGGAGTGTTCCAACAGCTCAGGTGCTAACCCCTCCTGACTTTTACCACTCAACCATCATTACCTAGCTGCCACCAGCCACATTAAGAAATGCCATTGGGGCTGGAGAGGTGGCCTAGTGGTTAAGAGCACTGACTGCTCTTGCAGAGGACCCAGGTTCGATCCCCAGCACCAACATGGCGGCTGATAACTGTCTTTAACTACAGTTTTAGGGGAATCCGTAGCCCTCTTCTGACCTCTGTGGCATTGCATGACACGGGTGCACAAACCTACATGCAGACAGTACATCCATACACATACAAAATAAATAAAATTAAAAAAATATATTTAAAAAAAGAAATGCCATCAACAACATCTAGGTAGAAACTATTTTGAAATTTGTAAATACACCTATTTACAAGAAGACCCTGTATTTAATTTGCTTTTAGATACCACACAGGAGTTTTGTCTGGTGTGTGTGTGTGTGTGTGTGTGTGTGTGTGTGTGTGTGTGTGTATGTGTGTGTGTGTGTATCTACGTGTGCTGGGTGCTGAGGACGGAGATGATGGAGCAGATGCAGGATCAATCTTGGAGGTCTTTACATTCAGGCTGGAGGACAGACATTGAGTTAGAATAAAACATAACAGAAGCTAGTCATGCTGTACATAGAACACCTGTGTATATTATACAGCTGAATCTGTTTCTCAGAGTTTGCTTCAGGGGGGGAAGAAGCAAATGGAAGGGAAAAAAAATGAGGCAGAAGCAGGCTACTCAATGGCAGGGGTCTCACAACATTGAGGCAGGAAGGTTCCACAGACGACTAAGCATTGCCTAGCATGCAGTTTTCTCTGCTGTTGCCCTTTTCAAAACTTTTGTTTCACTCTACACAGCTGACAGATTTCTATCCTTCAGATTTATTCTAAGGCACTAAAGAAGACGACTCTTTGCACTTCATTTCTCTTCTGTCAGGGAAGAGGAAGATGTTGAGTGTGATGCCACATTGCAGTGCACGTCACCACTCCCCAGTGACACACACCACCGAATCTGGACCTGGCTGTACTTTTCCCTTTGATGCAGGCAGTGAAGGATATGAAATGGCATTTCATTGTGATCCCTGGGCTAGATGTTAGTTACGGCATATTTTTGAGTGAGCCTGAAGGGAGCTGAGATAATATCATTCCAAAGTCAAGTGAGCCAACACACAAACATGAACAATTCGCAGGCTCTTTCACAATTATTGATCTGCTGTGTCTTGCTTTGGGTTGTTGGGCCATATTTTTTTGCTGCTTGTCTAGTTATTTTTAAAACCCAAAATATTATTATTCTGGTTTATTTTCAGGGCTATTGTCTTTGAAGAAGGAGTGTTCATCTGGCCGGATATGGAGAGATCTTTTTTTCTTTTTCTTATTTTATTTTGTTTTTTTTAATTTTTAAAAATTATTTTATTTTATTATTTTTTTATGTGTATGAGTGTACTGTCTGCATGTAGGTTTGTGCGCCCATGTCATGCAATGCTGAGGAGGTGAGAAGAGGGTGTTGGATTCCCCTGGAACTGGAGTTAAAGGCGGTTCTTAGCTGTCATGTGGGTGCTGGGAATCGAACCCAGGTTCTCTGCAAGAGCAGCAGGTCCAGCCCCTGGAGAGATCCTTTTAGTTTGGACCTTGTTTCTTGCTCGTTGTGATAATCTAGACTGATCTTTTCTTTTTTCAATCTTTCCTTCCATTGGTACTCTTTGAAGACTTCTCACTAGCTGTATTCTCCTATTCCCAATGTTCCCTGGCTTTACCACATGGTATCTGTCACTCAACAATCCTTGATATGGGATCCAAATGCTTCCTCCTTTGGGCAGTTCCTATTCTCTCCTCTTCCTATCTCCCATCCCTTAGTCTTCTCATTTCATCTCTTCTCTGTGATGAGCTAAACTCCTCTTCGTTATGGTGCCTAATCTTTAATGGGACCCATTCCTAACTCATCTTTTGAAATGCAGTTTTAAATTAGATTTTAAACTAGTCCTCTTATTCTCTAGCTATGGCTTTTAAAGTCTGTTAATATTCTAATATGAAGCCATTCATGCTAATTTAATAATGATATGGAAAAACATGTATGCATTCTTATAAAACTATTATCATTAAAAGTGAAACCATGGTGAAGACATAGAATATGATTGGTATAATTTAATATGAGCTAGCATTTATGTCTACCCTCTCAGTGTTACTTGAGCTATTTAATGCCTACAATAATTTCCAGCATATACTGCCATTTCATAGGTAAGAAAGTTTATGATCAAAGACATCATTGAACCCATGTGGATTTTGTTTTGTTTTGTTTTGTTTTACTCTTGTGTGATTATTGAAATGCTATTATATAAACTCCATTACCCAGAAACAACACAGAACTCACTAGTGTCCAATATAAATACATGAATATTATGGGTTAACTCTAATGCTTTCTATTGTAAATGAACAATAAAATATCTTAGACATGGCTTCATTTTTTTTTTTTTTTTTTTTTTTTTTTTTTTTTTTTGTCTTTTCAAGACAGGGTCTCCCTGCAGCCCCAGCTGTCCTGGAACTCACTCTGTGGACCAGGCTGGTCTTCAACTCACAAAGATCCACCTGTCTCTGTCTCCCGAGTGCTAGGATTAAAGGCGTGTGCCACTAAGCCTGGCGACATGGCTTCATTTTGAAAACAGAATTTCTCGCCAGTTACCTTTATCCTGTAAGTCCCTGCTTCTGGAAGCTTCTTCTCCCTTCTTTTCCATTCTAGGCCTGTCATGGTATTACCCTGGCTTCTTTGCACACTTTGGTGGATGGAGATTATGAGAATACAAATTCAGGATATTCTCATTTGTTTGATGGTAACATGGAATTGTTGGTGACTTATTTGATGCCCCAAGGACTACAGGCTAGGGGTATCAGCCTACAGATAGAGAGGCTGGGGAGTGGTGTTCCAGCATCTGCTTTCAGTTTGCTCACACAAGCCTTCTGAAGACATTCTCGTATCTTGATAATAAATTATGCTTTGGACTGAAACTTGTTTGTTAGTCACTTGCAGTCCCTACCCCCCAAGCCTTAACTTCCATTGCCTGCTGATCTTCATCTGGGTTGACAGTAGCTGGCACATAAGGGTTTCATGTAAAGGCTGATGTATAATACCAAATGGTATTTGTTTAATTCCTTTCTTCCTGATCTTGAATACATCTGGAAAATCATCTTACTGATTAGAAATAATTGCATTAAAACAACCAAATTTACTTTTAAACAAAATAATTCTAAAATTAACATAAAAATACAAAAAAAGGAAAAAAAAGAAAAAATACAAAAGAAATGAGAAGGGAATAAAAGCAGGAGGTATCATGCTGACTTCAACATGCAAAGCTACTGTAATTAAAACTTTGGAGTACTGGCATAAGACAGGTACATTGGCCAATGGGGAGCAACAATGAGTCCAGGAATAAATTCACATGTATTGGCCTACTCATCTTGAACAAGGGTGCTAGGAACACACTGTGAGCGGACACATGGTGTTGGAAATGCACGATGCTGGGAAAGGGAGACATCCACACGCACAAAAAATGAAATCAAGCCTTATCTTATATCATTCACAGAACAAACTCAAAGTGGATTAAAGACTTAAACAGAAGACCTTAAACTATAAAACTACTACAAAAATGTGCGTGTGATCTTTTTGTAACAAAAGCAAAAATAGGCCATGCCTACTACACCAAACTGTAAAGCTTCTGCACAGCAAAGGAATCAGTCAAATCAGTGAAAAACTAAACTATGGGGCCAGAGAGATGGCTCAGCAGTTAAGAGTGCTGACTGCTCTTGCAGAGGACCCGGGTTCGATTCCCAGCACCCACATGGCAGCTGAGAACTGTCTTTAACTCCAGTTCCAGGGGAATCTGACGCCCTCTTCTGACCTCCGTGGCATTGCATGACACGGGTGCACCAGACAGTACACTCATACACATAAAACATAATAAATAAGCTGGGCGTGGTGGTGCATGCCTTTAATCCTAGCACTTGGGAGGCAGAGGCTGGTGGATCTTTGTGAGTTCAAGGCCAGCCTGGTCTACAGAGTGAGTTCCAGGACAGCCGGGGCTATAGGGAGACCCTGTCTCCAAATGACCAAAAAAAAAAAAAAATAATAATAATAATAAATAAAAAAATTATAAAGAAAAACTAAACTATGAATGACAGAAGATACCTATAATCTCTCTTTATGGTAATGCATTCATATGTAAAAATATAAGAATTCTATAATGGCACAACAACAACAAAAACCAAGAACCCAATACCTTGACTCTACAGTCGGCTAAGGAATTGAACAGTGATTTCTCCAAAGAAGATATATAAATGTTTTTGACAAGATGCTCAACATCATTGTCAAGGGAAAGCAAATAAAAATCATGGTGAGCTATGTTCTCACACCTGTTGAGATGGCTATTAATAAAAAAGGGAGGAAAACACATTGTATCACAGATGAACTTTGAGGGCATTAGACTAAATGAACCAGCCACAGATCAACAAATAATGCAAAATTCTTTTGTATTTTATTTTATTTTGGTCTTTTTGAGACAGGGTGTCCCTTTAGCTCCAGCTGGCCTGGAACTCACTATGTACACCAGGCTGGCCTTGAACTCAAAGCAATCTGCCTGCCTCTGCCTCCCAAGTGCTAAGATTGAAGGTGTGCACCACCACACCCAGCTTTGTTTTTTTTTGTGTGTGTGTGTGTTTGTGTGTGTGTTTTTTTTTCTTTTTTTGGTCTTTTTGAGACAGGGTCTCCCTGTAGCCCCAGCTGTCCTGGAACTCACTCTGTAGACCAGGCTGTCCTTGAACTCACAAAGATCCACCTGCCTCTGCCTCCCAAATGCTAGTATTAAAGGCATGCGCCACCATGCCCGGCATTGTTTTGTTTTTAAGACAGCTTCTTGCTATGTAGTCCAAGCTGGCCTGGAACTCACTGTGATCCTCTTTAATCAGCCTCCATGGTGCTGAGGATTCTGCTTTACATGAAATATCTAAAATTGCCAGTTCTTAGCAGCAGAGTAGAACAATGGCCACTAGAGGCCAAGGATGGGGTAGAAGTTGTTAGTCTATGCAGGTAGAGTAGCTATGCAGCATGAATGATCTCCAGAGGTCTTCTGTGCCGCACTGTGGCCACTGTCAAGTGTGCTGTGTTCTGTGTTGAATGCCTGCTAAGAAAATAGACCTTATGTTATTTTCTTAACACAATAAAATAAAAGTAACAGCCAATTCAAACAAGACATTTTGAAAGCAAGGGAAAATTGTTTTGTTGGTTTTCACTATGGCTGAGTTTTATTCAGTATTCTTCCTCCTCCTCCTTCTGTTGATTGATTTGATGATTGATTGTGTATGTGTGCATGTGTGCACATACATGCAAGGCATGCTCATGTACCATAGCATGCATGCAGAGGTCAGAGGATGGTTTATAGGAGTTGTTTCTTCTATTACGTGGGTTAAAGGATCGTACTCAAGTCACCAGGTTAGTGACCAGCACCTTGACTGGATGAGACAAGTCCTCACCTTTATTTCTTCTTCTTAGATAACTTTCTTATTGATATCAGGATTTTATACAATGTATTTTGATCACATTCAGATCCCCTCCCCTGACAACTCCCTCCGTCATACTCCATTTCATGTCCTCCATTATTATCTATATTATTATTATTATTATTATTATTATTATTATCATTTTGTCTTTTTGAGACAGGGTCTCCCTGTAGCCCCAGCTGGTTTGTAATTTGCTATGTAGACCAGGTTGGCCTTGAACTCAGAGATTTGCTGCCTCTACCTCTCGAGTGCTGGGACTAAAGGTATGTGCCACTATGCCCAGCTATTATCATTGCTTCCAGTTTGTGCCTCCCAAATGCTCCTGGGTGTGAGTCCATGTCCTGGAGTCTGGTCAACTTACCAGGCTTGACACAGGTAAGGAAAACTGACTCTCTCTCTCTAAGCATCTATTGCCAATAAATTCTGAGCCAGAGCTGGGACTTTCTGATCACCCCTCCATCCATGCTGCTCTCTGTCTGGCTTGGGTTTGCACAGGTCTTGTGCATACTTGTCAGAAGGGCTATGAGTTCCTATGTGCAACTACGCCATGGTTTCCAGACAACACAATTTCCTTGTATTCACCTACCTCCTCTGGCTCTTACGATCTTTCCACCATATCTTCTGCAATGATCCCTGAGCTTTAGGAGGAGAAGGTGCAATATAGATGTCCTGTTTAGGTCTGAGCACTCTATGCTCTCTTATTTTCTGCATGTTGACTATTTGTGGGTCTCTGTGTTAATCGAAATCTTCTCCAAGAGACTTTTCTGGAGAGAATAGAAAGACGCACTATTCTATGGATAGAAGAATAAGTCATGCTGGGCGTGGTGGCACATGCCTTGAAGCCCAGCACTCAGGAGGCAGAGGCAGGCAGATCTCTGGGAGTTCAAGGCTAGCCTGGTCTACATAGTGAGCTCCAGGCCAGCTGGGATTAAAGGAAGACCCTGTCTCAAAAAGACCAAAAAAATAAAAAAAGTCATTATAAGTCAGTTTGATATTGTGTCTATTTGGCAAAATGTAGTATTAGGTTCTTCTTGATGGCCTGGGATTTGTCTGCAGGGTCTTGCCCTGGTAATAGTGTCAGGAATGGGACTCCCTATTGTGAGGCAGGCCTTAAGTCCAGTGAGAAGGTAATTGGTTATTCCCATGTTATCCATACCTCTACTACGTCATTGGGCATGTTTTGCCAAGTTAGCTGTCACTGTAGCTCACAGAGTTCCCACCTGGATAAGGTTGATGATTACCTTTCTCTGCCAGTAACATGCAGAGTACCTTCTGGTACTATGAAAGCTAACTAGCAGAGATGCAGCTTCAAGGCCAATACCTCGAAGCTTGATTTCTTCTAATTTGTTCCATGACTCAGATATGTAGGGTCTTCAGCAATAGAGTCTTACCATCCAGTTCTGGAAGGTACCCAGTGCAATGGTAGTCCCTAGTATTGTTTGAGGATATATGGGAACCCTCTGTTAACAATTCCAAAAGAGCAAGTCCATTCCTGGCATTGGGGTTTTCATTTGCTAGTCTATTAAGACCACTGAACCCCTGTTATAATGTACACTGGGATTTATAGGCACAAGAAAGAACTTTATGAACAGGATCCCAATAGCACAGGCATTGAGACCAACTATTGACAGATTGGACATCATGAAACTGAAAAGCTATTTTACATCAAAGAACAACAACATTCAATTGAAGAGGCAAACTACAGAATGGGAAAAAATCTTTACCAGCTACACTTCTGAGAGAGAGAGTTAGATCTAGAATACACCAAGAACTCAAAAAGCTAAATATAAAACAAATAGCTCAATTAAAAAAATGGGGCAAGGACCTGAATAGGGAATTTTCTAAAAATGAAAAGCAAATGGCTGAGAATTACTTTTTTTTTTTTTTTTTTTTTTTTTTTTATATTTTTGAGACAGGGTCTCCTGCAGCCCCAGCTGTCCTGGAACTCACTTTGTAGACCAAGCTGGCCTTGAACTCACAGAGATCTGCCTGCCTCTGCCTCCTGAGTGCTGGGATTAAAGCTGTGTGCCACCACACCTGGCCTGAGAATTACTTTTTTAAAAATGTTCAAAATCTTGGGGCTGGAGAGATGGATCAGTGGTTAAGAGTGCTGACTGGTCTTGCAGAGGACCTAGGTTTGATTCCCAGCACCCACATGGCAGCTAACAACACTCCGTAAGTCCAGTTCCACAACACAGGTGCACTTACATGCAGGCAATACACTCATACACATCATGGAAATGCAAATTAAAACTACTTTGAGATTTCATCTTACCCCTGTCAGAATGGCTAAGATCCTAAAGACAAGTGATGACAAGTGCCAGTGAGGATGTGGGGATATATATATATCCCATATACATATATATATATATATGGTATTTTGAGATAGAGTCTCCCTGTAGCTCTAGCTGGCCTGGAACTCACTCTGTAGACCAAGCTGGCCTTGAACTCACAGAGGTCCATCTGCCTCTGCCTCCCAAGTGCTAGGATTAAAGGCATGTGCCATGTGCCACCACACCTAGTCTCAATTTTTTATCTTTTTCTTTCTTTTTATTTATTTATTTTTGAGATGGGGTCTCCCTATAGCCCCAGCTGTCCTGGAACTCACTCTGTAGACCAGGCTGGCCTTGAACTCACAGAGATTTGCCTGCCTCTGCCTCCTGAGTGCTGGGATTAAAGGTGTGTGTCACCACACCCCACTTAAAGACTGTTCTTAGCTGCCATTTGGGTGGTGGGAATGGAACCCAGGTCCTCTGCAAGAGCAGTTGGTGCTCTTAACAGCTGAGCCATCTCTCCAGTCCCTCCCCTTTATTTCTTAAAGAACTCAATCACATGCCCCGTTTTCCAATATTACAACCAATTAAGAAAGGAACAAGGAAGTCCCTCTGATGCACATATTGATATGTTACTCTTCAAAGTGATAAACAGAAGAAAAAATAGTATTCCAGGTAGGCTACATTTAATGGATTCATGAGATCCTAAAACAGAGAGATTTGAGACTAAGGAGTTGCATTTGCTGTTTCTGATACCCCAGTGCACAAGCATGGCAGACTGACTATCATAGTCACATCTTAGGTGTTTCCAGGGTGACCACAAGATCGCTCTTCATGCTAGAGGGTGTCAAAGGTGTCTGTGTGCACCTCATCGGTCTTAGAACAATATTACACCTGCCCTTCTCACTCACCATATTCATGGGTAGAAAATGAACTTGGTGCTGTGAGGCCAAACTTAACTTCCAGGTGACAATTTATTCTGACACTTTATGAAAGGACAAATGTTTAACTCTAACACAAGGAAAACATTCACTCGGCCCAATAATAGCTGAATGACTTGAAAAACACGGACGACTTAAAAAAAACACCTATCAGGGGACTGGAGAAATGGCTCAATGGTTAAGAGTACTGGCTGCTCTTGCAGAAGACTCAGGTTTGATTCCCAGCACCAACGTGATGGCTAACAACTGTCTGTAACTCCAATTCCTGGGGAATCTGATGCCTTCTTATGACCTCAGTGGGCATTGCATGGCACAGGTGCACTTACACCCATGCAGGGGATACACTTTTACACAAAAAATAAAAATAATAAATAAAATATCAAAAACCGACTATAAGAGTTGGGGCTCTTAATTGCTGAGCCATCTCTCCAACCAGGTCCTCCAATTTTTATTTAATTGAATTAATGTATTTACTTTCCAGTGCTAAGGACTGAACCCAGTACTTTGTACATTCTAGGCAAGCATTCTTTCACTGAGCTGTTTCCCCAGCCCTGACCTCCAACTTTGTGTTCTTAGTTTTTCTCCAATGGCTTTAGTTTTTAACCTTCTAATTACTCAAAAAAAATTTTTTTTTTAAACTTTCCACTGGCCTAGATGTTCACCAAATTGGTGAAAATGACATTTTGCTTTCCTGCACAGGATTTGGTGAAAAGAAAGCTCGTCTTGTATTATAATTTGTGGATTACTACGAACTACTGCTTGTTCCTTTTTTATTTTTTTTTTAAAGATTTTTTTTTATTAATTTTATTTATTTCTGTATGTGTATGAATGTACTGTCTGCATGCAGGTCTGTGCACCCGTGTCGTGCAATGCCGCGGAGGTCAGAAGAGGGTCTCGGATTCCCCTGGAACTGGAGTTCTCCTGGAATTGGAGCTTCAGACGGTTCTCAGCCGCCATGTGGGTGCTGGGGATCGAACCCGGGTCCTCTGTAAGAGCGGTCGGCGCTCTTAACCGCTAGGCCATCTCTCCAGCCCTGCTTGTTCCTTTTAAGTCACTGTTTGCTCTCACACACCTACTCCTGCTGTATGTATGCATGTGGCTTATGAAAAAAAGAACATTATGAGAACATTGTGGTCCATTTGCTGGTATGTGTGTGCACACGCGCGTGAAGGGGTGGGTTAAAGAACAACATCTCTTGGTGATGCTAATGAGTGGCACTGAGCTAGAGTGACACAGGTGCCAAACTCCCAGCATGAGAAAGACAGAGGTCCTCTTCTAAGTGTTGGGCTGAACCCTAGGTATGCCAAGCCTGAGTCTACATCAATGGGAGAAAGAGGCAGGGTATGGCATGCTAGGACAGTGTGCCTGAGGCTCCCTCTAAGGCACAAACAAGGTAGGTGAGGGACCTGAAGATGTCCTGGTCCCCTTAAGGCCAAGCAGGTGGGGTTAAGCTGTTTTAAGATATAGAGACAGGAAGAAAGCCTGCAGTTGCATTACCGCAATGTCCTGTAAAATCAGGCTCTGTTAAAGTTTTGAAGCTGAAAACGCCTCATGTTTCTTTCATTTCCAGGAGGCATGACAATGGCCATTTCCAGCAAGGTCCCCTCCAAGGTTATATGACAAGGCCACATCATGAGGTCACATGTTTATGCGCATATGTAACTTTTTTTTTCAAAATTGAAAATTCCTTGAATATTCCTGAGGACAGAATACTGTAGTGTCTGACAGGACAAGGAAAATGTCCTCCCTCAGCCTGTCCCTCCCTCGTCCTTTCTCCCACATGTTCAGGTCACGAAATTGTAGTGATTGAAGTCATTCTTGGTGAATAATGCTGGGCCGTGTTGAAAAATTTGTGGTTGATAGCTGGACCCTCGTCATTGCCACGCATTTTCTCACAGAGAGAGGGTAACCCATGGTAACTAAGCTCGGATCAGTTAAGGGGCAGAGAACCTCCCCTCTCTGCTGCTCTATAAAAGAGACCCAGCAAAAGGACCCTGCTGGCTTCGAGCTCTCAGCGCGGGCGGCGAAGGTGTGTGAAGAAAAGCCCAAGATCCCTGGAGCAGAGGGCACTAGCTGCAGGGGCAAGATCAGCATGTCAGCTAACTTCAAACTCCAGTGTCTCTTCATGGTGATCTTCCTCACGGCTCTGAGGGGCGAGAGCCGCTACCTAGAGGTGAGCCATCCTTCACCGACCCTTGACTCCTTTCTGGTAAGTATTCAGCCAGGGGCGGCAGGCAGGTTTTTCCGGGAAGGGAATTCTTCCCTCTCTCGGGTGTTCTTTTCCCGGGATTTGCCTAGACTTGCTTTCTCCCTGCCTCTGAGCATCCCAACTGCCTGCCTTCCTCTGGCCGCTGGGGATGCCCCGGGTGCCCTGATCTGGTGGAAGAGTCCGAAGACTCACCCCGTGGTGAGTCTCAGGACTCGGGGACACAGGGACTGGCTCTCCATTCTCTGCCCTGAGCTGTAAGGGGGTGTCTCCAGCTCCGAGTCCAGTTTCTTTCCCTCCCTCTAAATTTTTTCCGGATGGATCCATTTTCCTTGCCAGTTGCAAGAAGCCGCAGACTACGACCCTTTCCAGCTCTTAAGCGCCAACCTGAAGCGGGACTTGAATGAGGGGCAGCGGTACCGCCGGGCTCTGCGTGAGTCCGACTGCTCTGCTTGCTGGAGCCTGGGCGGCTGTTCACCTAGGGCGAGAGGCTCTCAGGATCGCAGGCCGGCCGGGCCCGCGCGGGGGGCGAGCGGGGTGGGTGTTGGTTGGGTTGATCAGGACCGCCCGGAAGCGACTCGCATTGCTAATGAGACTTCCTAGCCCGCGGGCGCTCAAACCCGGTGTAGCCTAAGCTGGGACCCCCAACTTGGGGCGCTGCGCACTGCAGGGCCCGGGAGGGGATGGAGAGCGCGGGGGAGGGGGTGGGGGAGCGGCTGCCTTAGGCAGCTGGGGATCCCTGGCTCGGCGCTCTCTCCCAGGGTGCCTGGACATGCTGAGCCTCCCTGGCCAGTTCACCTTCACTGCCAACCACGAGCAGCTGCACTGTACCGCCTTCTTCATTGGCCAACCTGAGGACTTCATCACCATCTACTATGACCGGGTCAACATTAACTGCCAGGCCGGGGACTCCCTAAAGGTGAGGGATTCCCGCCTCGCGGTTCCAGTCGGCGGGCATCAGAGGGTTGGAAAGGGCTAGAGAGCTGAGCCCAGGGTGTCGAGCTGGGGACAACTCTGAACCAGACACGCCTCTGGTATCCGGGTCGCAGAAGCAAGCTGCAGGAGACACAGGCAGCCAGAACCTCGCCCCAACCAAGGAAGGGTCTCACCCAGCACTGTGCAGGTGGCGTGTCCCTCCAGGGTGCTGGAGAGGTGTCCCTGCAGGGGACACCTTGTCCCTGGAGAGGTGTCCCTGCAGAGGTGTCCCTGCAGAGGTCTAAATTCCTTTCTTACACTCCTGAGGCCATGGGAACTTCGCAGCACTTGAACTTGCATCATTAGACACTTTGATGCAATCTGGGGCAGACAAAATATGGCAAAAGTAACTCATGTCTACCACCAGAGCCTGGCTAGGTGAGCAGGTTAGTCCCCCAGGCCGGCAATCCCTCCAGGAATACACGAGCTCCTCAGAGTCGGGGTCACAGTTGTGGAGCAGTAGGGCACTGGCTGCTGGGGAGACACTTAGGGGCCGTCTAGTTTGAGACAGGTAGGAGGAGAAGACAGGCCCCTAGTCTCACAGCATCCCCTCTCCCACTCTCCATAGCCACGCAGGTCAGCCTGGGATAACTTCCCTGTGAAAACAGTCACTGTGAAACCTCCAAACCAGAACCAGTTTGGAACCTGTCAAAATACGTTAGAAATAATTTGCAACTGCGTTGTTGCCAGTTTTGGTAATGATGGCTATGGCGGATTAAAAAAAAAAAAAAGACTGAGAGAAAGATGCAGGACAGTTATGGCAGAATGCATGACCTGGGGTGGGGGGGGGGAGGGAAAGGGGAATATGCTTGAATTGAATTGAAAAATGATGTCTGAAATTAAAAAAAAAAGCAGACCTGTGACGTTACCTGACTTTAACCTTTGTCCCAATGTTAAACTAGGACATAAAAAAATCTTAATTGACTTACAGGGCATGTCCTGACTACAGCATTCTGGATATTTTTAAAAGTAACATGGGATGATGGTTTTAAAAGAATGAGCCACCTGTAAATAAAAAGTTGCTGCTGGAGTTTCTTTTCTTTCCTCCCTCCATTCCATCACTTTGACAGAATTTTACTATGTTCCCCCCAGGTTGGCCTCAAACTTGCCATCCTTCCATCTCATCCTCCCTAGTGGTGAGGTTACAAACAAGCACCATAATACCCACATCTGCTTCTTTTCATTTCTTAGGTTGCTGTTCACATCTCACTGACTAGAGGAAAGATAGAAGCTAGACTTAAATGAAATCTAAATAATGTTCTAGAATGGAACTTAAAGTGAGATGCAGAAAACACAAGACGAAAATGAATATGGTTGATAACTTAAAAAAAAGAGGCTGTAATTTTATTTTATGTGTATGAGTTTTCCCTGCATGTATGTAAGTGTACCACATGAATCCAAACCCAGGGGGCCAAAGAGGGTGTCAGGCTGGGCATGGTAGTGCATGCTTTTGATCCCAGCACTCAGGAGGCAGAGGCAGGTGGATCTCTGTGAGTTCGAGGCCAGCCTGGTCTACATAGTGAATTCCAGAACAGCTGGGACTACCTACAGAGAACCTGTCTCAAAAAAAGACCAAAAAAAAAAAAAAAAAAAAAAAAAAAAAAAGAGGGTGTTAGATACAGGGGAACTGGAGTTAACAATGGCTGTTAGTGCTCTCAATCTCTGATCCAGCTCCCCAGCCCCAGTTTACAACTTTTAGTCAAAATAGCTGATAAATTAATCCCAGCCCTCAGGAGGCAGAGGCAGAGGCAGAGTCAGAGGCAGACAGATCTCTGTGAGACAGAGGCCAGCTTGGTCCACATAGGCAGGGGTGAGACTACGGAGACTCTGTCAAAAAAAGTTGATAAAGTATAAAAAACTGTGCTTCCTTATCAGCTTTAAGGCTTATGAAAAAAGAGTATTAGTTAATTGATGTTACTTGGTGCCATCGCTCACAGTCAGAACATGCAAATGAAAAGCAGGCTATGAGTGCGGCTTGTGCATTCCTCCTTCCAACTGAAGGTTCATTGCTGGGTAACTTTTCTCTGCTTTTCAACATACGATTACAGGAGTTGATGAAAGTGACCAGCTGTATCTGCATTATTATTATTATTATTATTTTATCATTTGAAGGTATTTGATGGTTGGATCTTCAGGGGAGAGAAATTCCCGAGTTCCCAGGATCATCGTCTCTCCACCAAGGAGCGGTTCGTGGACTTTTGTGAGACTGGCCTTAGCAGAAGGAGCATCACATCTTCCCAGAATGTGGCCATGGTCTTCTTTGGGATCCATGACATAGGAAGTGGATTCACAATAACCATAAAGACAGAGCCCAATCTCTTCCGTAAGTGAGGTCCCTGTCTGCTCAAGTTTGGGACTTGGTGGGAGATGGTTATACCTGTTTTGTAAAGGTTATATTACGTTACAGTCTTGGGAGACTTGAGCAGAGGAAATATTTGAATGGAAATTAATTTATTATTAAAAATAGCTTAAAGAGGGGCTGGAGAGATTGCTCAGTGGTTAAGAACATTGGCTGCTCTTGTAGAGGACTCCCAGCACCCACATAGCAGGTAACAACCATCCATAACTCCAGTTCCAGGGTATCAGACACCGTCTTCTGGCCTCCATACACATTATATGACATGGGTGCACTTACCTGCATGCAGGCAATACACTCATACACATAAAATAACTTAAAGAACTCTTTATTCATTGCTTTGAAAATCAAATCACAGTTTAAAATTTTTATTTCCCAGGCTAGGTAATACCCTAATTTATAGTTCATACAGTTCTATTTTTTTTTTCTCCAAAGTCTTGTTCTGACTTAAGGTATTATTACAATGGATTCTGTGACAACTTTAATCCCCACATCATTCCATAGATTCAGGATAAATGTGAAGGATCTGATGTGAAGCTGTGTTGTTAATACTTTGTAGAAAAAGGTTAACTCCTGTTGTGCATCTGAGCTGAGGTGGGCAGATGTCCTGCCTAAAGAGAGGAGTGGGCCAAAGTACCTTTGTACTACCTTCTGTTGTGTTAATCTTTTGATTCTGAGCCTGATACCCTGACTTTTCTGATAGAAAAACACATAGATTATGCTGTAAAACTACACAGCCCAGCCCTTAAGCATGTTGTTTTAATCAAAATGAGTTTACTTACTCAGCTTACTTTCCTCAATATGTGAAAGATCTGGGAGCTATGGAGATAGCTCAGTGGTAACACATTTGCCTCAGTGTGTGCAAAGCCTTAGGTTCGTTTGATTCCCAGCACTAGGGAGGGCCAGGGAGCCCACTGAAGGGCTGAGGCTATTTGTAAGAAGTGGGATAATTCTGAAACAGTCTCGAAATGTTTCTCCTGTATTTTGCTCAGTAAGAAATCAGAAGTCTTTGGGCTGGAGAGACGGCCTAGCGGTTAAGAGCGCCGACTCCTCTTGCAGAGGACCCGGGTTCAATCCCCAGGACTCACATGGCTGCTGAGAACCATCTTTAACTCCAGTTCCAGGGGAATCCGATGCTCTCTTCCGACATCCGAGGCATTGCACGACACGGGTGCACAGACCTACATGCAGACAGTACATTCATACACATTATAAAAATAAATAAAAATTAAAAAAAAGAAATCAGAAGTCTTTTAGAATCATTAGAGAACTTTGGTTCTTTCTGCAATTTAGTCTAATTAAAAATATAAGAAAAAGGCAGGAGATAAATTAGGCCAGTTCTGTCATTCCATAATCAGTGAAAGTATAAATTCCACCCTTCTGTTTCATAGATAGAGAAAACAAATATGTTGCAAGGTTAGATATGAAATAAAAAGCAAAATTTTTAGAAATCTTTGAGAGTGCCAAGATTTAAAAGTTTGATATTTAGTCCATATCACTCAACACCCAGCAAATATTTACCAGATGTAAACTACTATCTTTCTATTTTATTCTCATCCTATTTTTTCTCAATCAAGAAATCTTTAAAATAAAATAATTTATGGCTTTACTATTTAAAAATAGCATCATGGCTCCAAATTCTATGAGTGATGATTTCAGGCAGAATTGGGGTTCCGGCACACCTTTAAGCTTTGACTCTCCCAGATTCTCAGCTTGAACCTAGACCCAAGTTAACAGTAGTTCCTAGAACTACTTCCAGCTGTGCTGTTTGAAGGTTTTTGTAGGTTATGGTTGTTATAAACCCAGGATGAAGGTTAGAAGCCTTCCTACAGCCCAGGGCTTCCCAACAATGTGCACATGTGGCTGATGAGTTTTATTCCCCAACTCCTTTCTGTAAATTGTCACTGTGATACACTCTCTCCCTGGCACAAAACCCTACCAGGGAGGTCCAACCAATTGACATTGAGATATGACATTGTAGCCTATAAATGTGTTTGGCCCCATTCATAACTCTCTTGGTACACATGTGGTCGGGGGTGCTGCAGGTTGAACACACCTGCTAAATCATGAACTCAAACCTAGAATAAGGATAAAGTAAATTAAAAAAAAATTTTTTTATTAATTTTATTTATTACTGTATGTGTGAGTGTACTGTCTGCATGCAAGTTTGTGCACCCGTGTCGTGCAATGCCGCGGAGGTCAGAAGAGGGTCTTGGATTCCCCTGGAACTGGAGTTCTCCTGGAATTGGAGTTTCAGACAGTTCTCGTCCGCCATGTGGGTGCTGGGGATCGAACCCGGGTCCTCTGTAAGAGCAGTCGGTGCTCTTAACCGCTAGGCCATCTCTCCAGTCCCAGTAAATTTCTATAAAGACACAGCACTGCAAATAACTCAAATGTAACTTGCTTTTCCCTACCAAGCTTGTAATGTCATGTCCCAGACCCCGAATGGAAGGTTTACCATGGTGGTTCCACAGCAGCGCCAGAACTGCAGCTTCTCCATCATTTATCCGGTGGTGATCAAAATCACTGATATCATCCTAGGACACTTGCGTGGTCTTCGGTTAAAGGTGAGTGTCTTGAGCCAGGCGTGGTGGTGCACGCCTTTAATCCCAGCACTCGGGAGGCAGAAGCAGGAGGATCTTTGTGAGTTTAAGACCAGCCTGGTCTACATAGTGAGTTCTAGGACAGTTTGAATTACAGGGACACCCTGTCTCAAAAAGACCAAAAGACAAAAAAAAAAAAAAAAAAAAAAAGAGTGACTTGCTGGCTTCGTAGTCATTTGGGAAGGCTGTTGCTTTATCAGAGCCAAAGCAAGTCTGGCGTCAGGAAGTTGCAACAGTCAGGCCCCCTAGCTTCCTTAACTTCTATTTTAGTCTAAGCTACAAGTCACATACTCAGGTGCCTGTGCTGACGACTTCAGTACTTCTCTTGTGACATAGGAAATGCTTTCAGTTGGTAAAGTTGTGGTATGTAATTACAATTGAACGCTCTTGTACTTGCCGCTTTTACAAAAAGTCTATCCTAACCGAGCCTCCAGTGAGTCATCGACACAGCTGTTTTCCTGATTATTGGGATTTTCTTTTGACATGAAGGAAGTCTCTCATTGACAGCGCTGAGCTGTGGAAGGAATGCTAACGGTAGCATAAAATACAAAATTGGATTTTATATTGCAAAAGGCAAGAAAGATTTGAAGAGCATGTTGCATTACATTTTACTTCAAAAATATTAGCTAACTTGCTTTTAAATGAGCTTCTGTATGGACATTAAAATGAGTGCTGGCTTGACTGATAGAGACGTCCCCATGAGTCATACTCATTTCCTTTCTCTTGTTCATAGGCCTAAGTTAAGATAACACTTGCATTTGCTGGTATCAAGGTTTCTAATCAGACCGGGCTTAGAGAAAGCTAAATAAATAGGACCAGCCTGAGAGAAAGAACATAAATCCAACTTATTCCAGCCCCAAATTCATGGGCTGCTGCCCCCATTTTTTTGTTGCTATTGTTGGATTCTGGTGGATCCTTTGATAAGGATGTCTGACTGTTTTTTGTTTAAACACTACTTTTTGTACTTTTGGGTACAGAGGCACATACATGTAATCTCTACACTGGGAGACTGGGGCAGGAGAATCTCTTGTGTCAAGCTAGCCTGGGCCACATAATATGACCTTGCCTCAAATAATAATAATAATAAATAATAATTTTAATGCATCTTCTGTATAAAGGACTGTTATAGATGCTGTAAATTTTGAGTGAACAAGGTGGGCTCTGCCACAGGGAGCCTGTATTCTAGTGGAAAGACACAGGCAAAACTGACAGATTTCAGGTAGAGGTAAGTCTGTATGGAAAGGAAGCAGAAAGATTTGATAGCTACAAACTGGGAATGGGTGAGTAGACTGAGAGGAGGACTGCCTGAGATGATGTGGTCAGGAACGTGAGGCCCAAAGAATAGCTCAGAAGTAGCCAGCAGCCATGGAAGGAATGAAGGACAGGGGTCTAGTACTGTCCAGGCTCCTGAGCAGAAACAGGCTTGCTGAATTCCAGAACTGGAAAGAAACAAGGTAGAGGGAGAGTAGGGCAAGGCAGCTTAGGGAGTACGCAGCATCAGAGAATGCTGTCTATCTTAGGAAACTTGCGTGCAGTAAGCACAGTAGGAAAGCTGAAGGGGTTCAGGTGGGAAAGCGGCCTACGTGCTGTCTGCAGGTCACTGGTGAAGGGGATCATGCTGCCCTTTTCATGGCCCGTGAGATGACTCTGGTTGTTGTTAGTGCAATGAATAAGATTATTCCTGTGTATCTAAGGTCAGACTTCACATTTTTGTATTCAGCCGAAAGGCTTTATATTCAGTGCAAGAGGCCTGGGTTCTCCTTTGACATAGTATTATAATCTAGCAAGAGATGGTAGTGGTTTAGATGCTCAGTCAAGACCTCCAGGGGTTGCTGATGAGACCTGGAACCCCAGAGAAGTCTGTATGCAGCTTATTTTCTGCCACTGTTGATAAGAAAGCCTGAGAACTACAAAGAGGAGAGAGATATCATTAAGTGGAAACTTCAGTCAGTATAGAAGCTCCTCTTGGGCATCCTCTACTCCAGGGAGCAGCAACTATGTTCTTTCCCTTCACCCCTAAATAGCTTATTTGACTCTAGTTCACAAACATGAGGCTTTGTGCACAATGGGCCTAATTAAATCTCTATTTCATCATGTGATGAAATTATGTGTGAAGCACCTAAGCATAGAATCCTCCACATGGTAGGTCCTTAAAACTAGACATCCCCTGCTGCCTCCACTCCTTAGCCAAATAGTTGCCATTATATTTTAATTTTCATTTATTTTGTTATATTTCAATGACTTTTTTTTTTTGGTGTTTTTGAGACAGGGTCTTCCTATAGCTCCACCTGTCCTGGAACTGTGTAGGCCAGGCTGGCCTTGAACTCACAGAGATCCACCTGCCTCTGCCTCCTGAGTGCTGAGATTACAGATATGTGTCACCGTGTTCAGCCCAATGTCCCTTTAAATGTCTGATGAGTGTGCTTCCCCATGGATGGTTTAAAGTTCTCTTGATTTTGACTTGTGTGAGACAGAGTTTATCTGGTTAACCCCTGGCCATCTGTCACATTCTGCTAGATCTCTTAATGAGTTTAGTTCAGTGAGGAACAGGATTATAAGGCAAATAAGCTATACAGATTGTGGGAGAGTACATGTGGGACCTTGATTAAAAAATTCATTAAGAAAGATTTCTAGCTGCAATAGTTCGTTTGTGTAATCCCAGTATTTGGAAGGTTGAGGCAAGAAAATTGCCAGGAATTCAAGGCCAGCCTGGGCACATGAAGGGGGGGGGTGTCAAAGGCAATATTTGGGGACTGAGAATGGATGTTTTCAATGTGTTGAGAGAGTGAGACACAGCAATTACTGTGGTTCACATTGTGAAAGGGTGCAGGGAAGCAGGAAAAGGTGCTTTTGGTGGGTCACACAAAGGCTTAGTGTAAAATCTTACCTTGGGGGTAGGAGAGATGGCTCAATGTTTGAAAGCACTGGCTGCTCTGCCCTTGCAGAAGACCCAGGTTCAATTCCCAGTACCCACATGGCGGCTAAGAATCATCTCAAGCGGGGCGTGGTGGTGCAGGCCTTTAATCCCAGCACTCAGGAGGCAGAGGCAGGAGGATCTCTGTGAGTTCAAGGCCAGCCTGGTCTGTAGAGCGAGCTCCAGGCCAGCTGGGACTAAAGGGAGACCCTGTCTCAAAAAGACCAAAAAAAAAAATTATTTTGAAAAAAAATATTATTTTGAGTAGCTTGAAATGAATTTGTTTTTACTGAAAGGAAAAAGTTAATGGTAAATTTAGCTAGCTTGTTCCCCCAGTTGCACTTCTTTCCTTAATAGACGCAAGTAATCTAACTCTTTATTGATAAAAATGATATGTTCCTTTATTAACAAAAAAGGAATTAAGCTGAAGGGAAACATAGAATTTTAATTTACAAACTCTAATTATAAGATGGAGATAATTTGACTTCATTTTCTGTGGCCGCTGCATGGAAAGCCCCCAGGGGCTTGGTATGTATGTCGAAGAGACTTGAGAAGCCAAGTATTTTCAGGTTCTATTTTCACACATTTTACTCAGAACTTACAGATTCTTCTTTCATCATTCTGGTCATCGAGTTTAACATTTCAAAAGTGGATATACACTTAAAAAATGATTAGTCAACTGATTTAGAAAAGTGATGCTTGGGATATTTTCCCCCTTCAAACAGTTAATTTTGGCCAGGCGTGGTGGTGCACGCCTTTAATCCTAGCACTTGGGAGGCAGAGGCAGGCGGATCTTTGTGAGCTCAAGGCCAGCCTGGTCTACAGAGCGAGTTCCAGGACAGCTGGGGCTACAGGGAGACCCTGTCTCAAAAAGACAAAAGACAAAAAANCCACCAAAAAACTATTATTTATTTATTTATTTATTTATTTATTTATTTATTTATTTTTCGTGGAGTCTCTGAGGTTGAATTCAAAGTCACAGCCAGATTTTAAGGGCTGAGAGAATGAATTTACTCATCCATTCTCTGCCAGTGGTTTTATCTCTGTAACAAGCTGAATTGTGTCTTCCTCTGCTGCTATGCTCTCTTAGAAACCCTCACCAGGTTGTGCGGGAACTTCAGACTTTGTGGAGCTGCTGGGAGGAACCGGACTGGACCCATCCAAGATGGCGCCTTTAGCTGACTTGTGCTACCCTTTTCACGGCCCTGGTGAGATAGTTTTTAATTATCATTTACGTGCCTGCTGAGATTATTTCCTTAAGTAAAACATTCCTCACTTTTTTATAGATAACAAGGCAAGTTCTACCCCCAAATTTCCATTTTGCATGTTGAGCCAATTTGAGAATTTTGCATCTGAGCCCATGTACAGTACCAAAACCATGAGCAAGACTTCAAGGGGGAAGCTCATGAAGCAGTTAGAAAAATGCGAGAAAGACAGTGTTTTTCCACTTTGGGAAGGTTCTCTACTTTCATCCTCTGGAGGCTAAAGTGTTTGTTGAATGATAGTTCACGTGATGAAAGTATCAATAACTGAAGCTTACCACATGTATGCTACATATATCCAATATATATGTATATGTATGTAAAATATATAGGGTGTGTATATAATATATATATGGAGGTAAATTACTTATAGCACATAAACAAAAAAGGAGTAAGTTTTATTTCTCTGTAGGGGTTCAGTGTCCACAACTATCAGTTAACCTAGCCTCTCAAAGGCCGCTGTGCCACAGGAAAATTCTGAAATCGTAAAGTGTCAAGCAGTAATAAAAGGCTGCTTTAGGGGAGCTGTCAAACAGGACAGATCTTCTTTGTCAAGGACCCCAAGGCTTTCCATGTGACCATGCTAAGGCAGTGAGGACAGGGTGGGAAGTCATGCCCAAGCTAATCAACTTGGGCGGGAGGCATTATAAAACAATTCTACAAAGATCATCCCCATGCCTGCACTTCAGGTTACAGGAATCTTTGGTAATCTGGAAAGAGACAAAAGTAAAGCTGAAGGCAAAGAGCATCAGTGCTGAGTCTCACTGAGCATCCCTGCCGCAGCCCCTTTCTCTCCTACCACTGTCCCTTACCCAGCCAGGGAGTGAAGTTGTCAACCAGACAGTCACTTTCATCAGCCGTGCCCTGGTGTTCAAACCAGGTAAGCCCACTAGGATTTTCTCTCTCTGAGCTAATGCTGGGACCACAATAAACAAAACAACTCTGAAAGAGGATCCTCCATGCAGGGAGCACTAAGGCCTGCTGTGTCTTCCCCATCCTCAGATTCACAGGCATGAAAAAGGCTCCAGATGAGACTTAAGGCAGGACTGGGCTCAAGGCGAGTTTTCTTACCATGGTAAAGCCTGATTTTGAAAGATGTCTAAAAACTCACTTTGCTAAAGACTAGATTTTTGTTTTGTTGAGACAAAGTCTCACTATGTAGCCCAGGCTGGCCCTGAAGTCTTGATTTTCCTGCCACACGCTCTAGCGCCTGGGATAACAGGTGCACACTACCATGCCCACCCTGGAAGAGTCTTTTATGCTAACTGATCCTTCGCCCCAGTGTAAACATCACTGCATGTGACCCTGCTGGCCTCTCGAATCCACTTTCCCAGGCACTACACGACTCTAGACTCTAATGCTGTTGTGGGAGGGAGGCAGCCCTTGGGGAGAGAAGAATAGAAAGAGAAAGAGACGATTGGACTGAAGGACACTTGCCACTTAAAATTTAGATAACTGAAGCCAGGGTTTTATTTCTGCTTGAGTTATATGACTTGAATTAGGTGAAAGAGTGCCAGCCAGGACAGAAAAGCTTTGCCTAAATTATACACATAACTGAGACCAATTTTAAATGAGTTTAAGGCTTGAATTATACAACTATTTGGTTTGTTTTAGATAGTTTGGATTTCTTTCTTTTTTATTTTCTACTTTTTCATTTATTCATGCTTTAACAAGTAGTGTATATACCTGGGACCTTGCACATAAAATACCAATTGCTCTACCACTGAACTGTATCTCCAGCCCCTTCCTTCTTCTATCCATCCTGTCTCCTTCCACCCACCCTAAGTTTGATGTGTGGGATCATTAGCGACCCTTCCCTTTGCATTAAATTTTATTAAAAATTATGTCAAGCTGGGCGTGGTGGCTCACAACTTTAAGCCCAGCACTCGGAAGGCAGAGGCAGATGGATCTCTGAGAGTTCAAGGCCAGCCTGGTCTGCATAGCGAGCTCCAGTTCAGCTGGGACTAAAGGGAGACCCTGTCTCAAAAAGACCAAAAAAAATTATGCCAAAACAAATAATATGAACATTAACCAAAGGAAATAGAACTTATTATATACATTAACATTCAGAGCAACTTCAGAAAGAAAAGTAACCTAATTTATCTAAATAAAGGTAAATTTTGGGGCTGGAAAAATGGCCCAGCACTTAGAGCACTTGTTGGTTTTGCAGAGCACTTGGGTTGGTTTCCAGCATCTACATTGCAGCTCACAACCATTCACAACTCCAGTTCCAGGGAATCTGCTGCCCTCTTCATGGGCCCTGTATATACATGGTACCCTTACATACATGAAGTGAAAATATTCATATACACAAATAACTAAAATTCTTTTAAAAACATAAATTTAGTCCTCTAAATTTAGTCTATTCTAAGTAGAAGTTGTTTTAAACTCTCTCATACTTGTATTAAAAAAATTATGAAGTTTCCAGGTGTGATGGCACATGCCTGTAATCCCAGCACTTGGGAGGCAGAGGCAGGAGGATCTCTGTGAGTTCAAGGCCAGCCTGGTCTACATAGTGAGTTCCAGGACAGCTCGGGCTACAGGGAGACCCTGACTCAAAAAGACCAAAAAAATTATGAAGTTGATACTTGTTTTTCCAAATTGACTTTTGTGCTTTATTTGGAACATGTTGGGGAGGCACCTGTCACTAACAACAACGGTATTTTGTCTCAGAATTTAGAATCGCCCTGTAGACACAAAGTGTGAGGGAGGAGATTGGAAAAATTAAAACAATAGAATTATTGTTGCCTCAGGAATCATATTGAAGCTAGAGAAATGAATGGAAAGTAATTTTAATAAAAATACCATGACTTTCAATATATAACTGCTTGGGCACCCCTGCAGGAAAAGGGATACAAAAGTTGTCAGTTACATGAATGGATAGTGAAAATATTAGATGTAAGACAAGTAAGAATATTAGAAGTGATTCCATATGAGGACAGGAAAAAAATGAAAGAGAAACCTATGGGCAGGCTCTAGAACACAAACATCTATTTAGTGTTCAAATGATTCTTTATGTATAAAGCATAGTTATTACTTAGACTCAGACTGTAACAAACAGGGTTCTCTGGTCTATGTGAACATCTAGCAGTGTGTTCTCTCCTCTACTTGCTAAATATCACTTGTAACCTCAGATACTGCTCTTACTCCAAACTGCCCCTGCAAACTTCCATGTTCCCCCTACAGGGTAGTGCTGTCCCCACAAAGGAGGAGCACAGAGCCGAGTTCACTAGTTATCTTTTTTCCCTCTCAATACAGAACTGTTACAGGCAGGAGTACAGGCCAAAGGCCAAAGACACATCATCTTGTGCTTTCCAGCCAGCTTTATTTATTATATGGTGTTCTAGCACATGCAGAGAAAGGCTGGGTCCAATTTCAAGATTCTGTAATTCTGGGGCTGGAGAGATAGCCTAGCGGTTAGGAGCACCGACGCTCTTGCAGAGGACCCGGGTTCGATCCCCAGCACCCACATGGCGGCTGAGAACCATCTGTAACTCCAATTCCAGGAGAACTCCAGTTCCAGGGGAATCCGAGACCCTCTTCTGACCTCCGCGGCATTGCACGACACGGGTGCACAGACCTGCATGCAGACAATACATTCATACACATAC
>VZQC01014413.1:3819264-3862866 GCA_009823505.1 Rhizomys pruinosus | reverse complement strand
TTTTTGTCTTTTTGAGACAGGGTCTCCCTTTAGTCCCAGCTGGCCTGGAGCTCACTTTGTAGACCAGGCAGGCCTTGAACTCACAGAGATCCACCTGCCTCTGCCTTCCAAGTGCTAGGATTAAAAGCATGTGCCACCACACCTGGCATTGTCTTGTAGTCTTCTTGATTGTCTACTCGGTTGCCCTATTTCCTTCTCTGTAGTGTCCCTACATCTGGCTGTTTCATCCTACTCTTGCCTGGCCTTGGTCTTACCTCCATGTCTACCCTTAGTCTTTGCAAATACTAGTTCAGTGCCTAGGGCTTCACTGCTGATAACAGATTGCCAAAGTCCCTCCTGCACTCATACCTTGCTCATAGGTTTTGTGTCTTCTCCATGACCATCCCACTGTCTAGACAACTTCCTACTTCCTACAAACCAACCTCTTCTGCCTATCATCTGTGGAGTACCTTGTCTGCCCATGACATTAGGCTGCCTTCTAGTTCTGAACCAGTTTGTTTTCTTCACTCCCAGATGCTTTGTGGTACTATTTAAGCAGGTAGGGTAGAAATACTATGGGCTCACCAAAACTCACTTTTTTCAATCTCCTAAGTATAAAGTTAGAGTACATTTTCCAACCATATGACTGAATTCTTATGACTGAAGGGATGTGGGTGGAAGTAATACTCTCCTCAGACAGTCCTCCAAACCTTTCTTTTCCTCTATCTAGTTATAAATGTTCGAATAGAGGACTCCAAGGCCATCATGAAGACAGAGCCATAGGACTCAAGAAGCCTGGTCCCCACATGACCACAGGCAAAATGACTAGGAATGTCTGCATTGCACTTTATGTGAAATAAACTGTTTCGCTAAGCTTCTGAGGTTCTTCATTCTTCATACAAGAGATTGTCTAAATCAAATTCTCAGCCATTCTTCAATTTCCTTCTCTAGTTTTGCCATTAGCTTACTACACTGGCCTGACCTGTCAAAGAGAAATACTTCAAATGCCCATCTTTTTTAAAAATTTATTTATTTTATTTATTTTTTTTTCCGTATGTGTATGAATGTATTGTCTGCATGCAAGTCTGTGCACCCGTGACGTGCAATGCCGCGGAGGTCAGAAGAGGGCGTCGGACTCCCCTGGAACTGGAGTTCTCCTGGAATTGGAGTTTCAGACGGCTCTCGGCCGCCATGTGGGTGCTGGGGATCGAACCCGGGTCCTCTGCAAGAGNGGGTGTCAGATTCCCCTGGAACTGGAGTTAAAGACGGTTCTCAACCGCTATGTGGGTGCTGGGGATCGAACCCGGGTCCTCTGCAAGAGCAGTCAGCACTCTTAACCGCTAGGCCATCTCTCCAGCCCCTCAAATGCCCATCTTTGAGCTCATACAAACTTCCATTGATGTAGCCATATCCAACATGTCCATTTCCCAAAGAGAATCTTCTTGTGACAGTGATTCCTTTGACAGGATCTTGGGCCAGGAAAGAAATCTCCCTATCTCCCCCAAATACCTCCAAATTGGCTGATAGTATAGCCACCCAGGGCCTGAGGATTAAGACCCCATCTAAGTCATGATAGGAGTAGCTCCCTGTCAGTCCCTTCAGCTTGGCTTGCTTTCTCTTCAGATTACCAACAAGCATTCATTAAGCTGGCTCTGAATGGGGCCTTAATAGCAGCCCGATGCATCTACTTCTCTATTTAACCATTTAATTTTACCTTTTAGTAGATGAGTTTTTCTTTATCTATTGCACAGTTGCTCCTCAGGAAGGAAATACATTTGACTCAGGACAAAGTTTCAGTGACAAAGATTTTTCTAGATCTGTCTCAACTGCAAATTTCCCTTTCTTGCCATTTTAACAGGGAGACAATGTTTGCCTGAGAAGTAGAATCTTCAAGGGAGAAAGGTTTGATGGACAGGATTTGCTTGTAGGCAGTTTGTTTATGTGCTCACAACACCAACAGAGAGTTAGGGAAAGGGGCTCCAATTACAGAGTAATCATGGGAAATTATATCTGAGTAAGCTCTTCTCTATGCAGTGGAATACTGCATAAAAGAGACATCTTTGTATGTTCAAATAGCCTCTAACAGGTCACTTATAATAATTAACGTTCATCTTTCTTTTTGCATTTAAAAGATTTTTTTCTTTGTGTGTGAGGACAAGCAGTACAGAGAGAAGAATCAGAGCTAAGAGAGGAAATCTGGGCGAGAGAAAAAATGCTTAGAGGGCTGGTCCACTACTGAAAATCAAAGTCTCTGAGCTGGTGCTGGGCTTCTCTCCTGGTGACAGTGCTCACGTTCCCTCTGAAGCTTGAGAAAGGAAAAGTACCCTGT
The DNA here is from genome assembly GCA_009823505.1 of Rhizomys pruinosus. NCBI lineage: Eukaryota > Metazoa > Chordata > Mammalia > Rodentia > Spalacidae > Rhizomys > Rhizomys pruinosus. Next base: position 3,860,558 of record VZQC01014413.1, on the reverse strand, counting down.
GCTTTAGGGGGAAGACTCAGTGTCAACACTAAGACACAAAGCTAGACAAACAGAACAGAAACATGAACCTCACAGTTAGAAAGGTGAACAGATACTGGGGTTCTTAGTAAAAGTTGTCACAGTTACAATCTTTTCCTTCTTTTCTTTAAAATACATATTGAGCCAGGTATGGTGGCACATGCCTTTAATCTCAGCACTTGGGAGGTAGAGGCAGGTGGATCTCTGTGGGTTCAAGGCCAGCTGGTCTACATAGATCCAGACAGATGTGTGTGTGTGTGTGTGTGTGTGTGTGTGTGTGTGTGTGTGTTTGAAATTGTGAGGAGGATGTGTTGGGGAGATCCAGGTGGATTTGAAGGGGGAAAATGGGAGTTGGGTATTGTGCTGGATAGCTTTAGTGCCAACTTGACACACCTGGGCTGAGGGAGCCTCAACTGGGGCTCCAATGGGAATTGGCTCCATTGGACTGGCCTGTGGCCATGTCTGTGGAGCACTGTCTTGATTGTTGAGCAATGTGGGAGGGCCCAGCCCATATAGGTAGCACCACCCCTAGGCAGGTTGTTCTGTATTGTATAAGAGGGCAGGCTGAGTATGGGCCAGGGGAGCAAGCCAGTAAGCAGCATTCCTCCATGGCCTATGCTTCAGCTCTTGCCTCCAGGTTCCTACCCTGAGTTTCTACCTTGGGCTCCCTGAGTGATGAACTGTGACTTGGGAGATGTAAGACAAATTCTTTCCTCCCCGAATTGGCTTTGGTGAGAGTGTTTTGTCTCAGCAATTGAAGAGAAACTAGAACAGACATGTTCAATAAACATTATTATTATTATTATTTTATTATTTTATTATTATTTTGGTCTTTTTGAGGCAGGGTCTCCCATTAGCTCCAGCTGTCCAGGCCATCCTTAAACCCACAGAGATCTACCTGCCTCTGCCTCCCAAGTGCTGGGATTAAAGGTGCGCAACACCATGCCTGGCTCAAAATACATTATAAACATATATGAAATTCTCAACAAATAAATGCAAAAGAACATATAAGATGCTCAAAAAGGATATGTTCCAGGTAAATGTTCCCTAAAAACTCCTCAGACAAGCAGGAAGTCAGTAATGAAGCCTAGAGCTGGCTGAAAGCTTATAGGATGCAGAAAGAAAGCTTGCTATGCAACTGGGGGCATCGTCCAAAACAAACTTTAGGGTCTGGGAATGAGCTTCAATTGGTAGAGCGCTTGTCTAACATGCCTGAGACCCCAGGATCAATCAATCCGTAGCTCCACATAACTCAGGCATGGCAATGCACACTTTTAATCCCAGCACTCAGAAGGTGGAGACAAGAGGAATGAAATTCAAAGTCATCCTCAGCTACAGAGTGAGTTCTAGTCCAGCCTGGATTACATGAGACCCTGTCTCAACCCCCAACCCACCGAACACACACCTCAAGATAAACATTGTATACTGGCTTAGTTTTATCTTGAACCAGTATGGAGTGGAGCCTTGCCTGTGTAGAATGGATGGGAGCCCTGAATGGACAAGTCCAGTTCCCACAGCAAGACCTGGCCTGTAAATACAGATGTTGGAGTGGAGGGGAAAGAACCCAGGCTTGGAGAAGCTGATGCAGGACTGGGTTCTGGTTTAACCTCAGCTGCCCCTCTGCCCTTGGGCAAGTTGCTGCATCACCAGACCACCTGCTTCCTCACATGGGAGGGGGGCAGGGTCCACTGTCCCACAGTTTATAAGAACTGCTACATGTGAGTCTTGATACATGGCAGATGCAGTAACTATGAGTGCCCCTTTCCTGTGAAATTTATTTTACAAAAAGAAAATAGCTTGTTTACTTTATAACAAAAAATGACAAAATATTCCTTTCTTGAAATGCCCTCACCTCTGGAGGGAGTCACTCATCAAGTCATTGAAATAGGGTGGTCCATTTGCAAAGCTGATAAAACGGTAGCTTTACCCTGCCATATGCTCAGGAAAGCTAGTCCCTTCAGGGGACTCCAGGCTGACAGCAGGGGTCCCCAGTGCTTCCCTCTCCTGGTCTTTCCTGTGATAAACAGCCTGGGACATTAAGAACCCTTAAGGGACATAGGAAAACCAATCCCAGGGAGATGGAAGGAAGGAATGAGGCTGCTGTAACTATCTGTAAGTCTTCAGATTTAACAAGCAAAAAGCCTTAGACAAGATGGAGAGATGGAGAAAGTGTGTAGCTTTGTTCTTTTTTAAAAAATTTTATTTATTTATTTAAAAAAATTTTTTTTTGTATGTGTATGAATGTACTGTCTGCATGCAAGTCTGTGCACCCGTGTCGTGCAATGCCGCGGAGATCAGAAGAGGGTGTCGGATTCCCCTGGAACTGGAGTTCTCCTGGAATTGGAGTTTCAGACGGTTCTCGGCTGCCATGTGGGTGCTGGGGATCGAACCCAGGTCCTCTGTAAGAGCGGTCGGCGCTCTTAACCGCTAGGCCATCTCTCCAGCCCAATTTTTATTTATTTTTGATGTGTGAGTGTACTGTCTGCATGTAGGTTTGTGCACCCGTGTCGTGCAATGCCGCGGAGGTCAGAAGAGGGCATCAGAATCCCCTGGAACTGGAGTTAAAGATGGTTCTCAACCACCATGTGGATGCTGGGGATTGAACCCTGGTCCTCTGCAAGAGCAGTCGGCACGGTGCTCTTAACCACTAGGCCATCTCTCTGGCTCCGGCTTTGTTCTTTTAAATGATAACAAAAGCTAATGCTCAACTAATTCTTTGGGATGTTCCTTCTGCTGTCAAGGTTCCCATAAACTTTCATGCCCAGGCCCACTATATAGACACATACTAGGACAGCAAGGCCTATGGATGTATGAGCCACCATTAGGGAGCAGTGGGCTTAGGAGTCTGCTGTCAAGAGTCTGTGCACCCCATCATTGCTGTGCAGCCCTGCTAGAGAGTGTCCCCAGAGTAGAGCAGAGAGTACTCTGTGTGTCTCCTCAGCAGGGCTGTGGCAGTGAAACCGCTGGTCCTTTGTCAAATCACATCATTCAGCATGTTTTCCATCATGTGATGGAATTGTTACAACAAATTAATCCTGACCCAGCTCCCAGAATAGCTAAATATGATGGCTCATTTTATGTGCCCATTTGGCCAGGTCACGGTACCCTGATATTCAGTTAAATATTACAATAAAGGTGTTTTTCTAAATGAGTTTAAATGTCTCAATCAACAGACTTTGAATAAAGCATATTATGTGTCATAAGGTAGGAGGGCTTCATTTTATCCGATGAAGGACTCAACAATTTCCTGTGGAAGATGGGAGTATCCTTGTGCTAGATCTCGCTGGAGAACCCTGACTAACATACCAAATACTACCTACCCATAGTATATATTTCTGTCTGAGCAGCTTTCCAGTGCTATGCAGAGTTATTGTGAAATCCTTGCTGAGAATATGAGGTGAGGACATCCGTGTTTTCTTTCTGCACTGTCTTGAGTGTCCTTGGCTGCAAACTGCTCCCCCCACACAGGAACAGAGCAGGACAAGTTAATGGATGCCCTCATGTTCCTAACCACCTTCCCCACAGTTCCTCCACCCACCTGAGAACTGGTTCTCGAAGACTGCAAGAGCTAGAATGAAAACCATTTCTCAGCCAAATGAAATATCTCCGGAAAGAGAGTTCAAAAACGTTGTCCTGTTTTAAGAGAAATTTCCAAAAGAACCCTGGCTGGTTACACAGAAACTTGAGTCTGTGCCTGCACAAATTCCAGACAATGCTCTATTTATACGTCATGCTAATTAAATGCTATCACTTAACACTTCCCTGTTAACAAAGGTTTTCTAGCTCCTGTCAAAGCGCCAGTGAAAAGCTTCCTCAGATTTTTTTTTTTCAATGAAACGAATTTGGAGGTCTCTCAGTGATAGTCTGTAATTGGAAGTTCTCTCTCACACATGAGTGAATAATGTGTCATCTCAGGTCATTGATAAGATGTACTTAAAATGAGTAAGAGTCCCCAAGCGGGTGCTCTGTCCAGCATTGTGGAAACATCTGGAATACAGCTCTATAGGATGCACTAATGAACATTGGGGAAGAGAAAATGATGCAGACAACCTTTTAAATGTAAAGAATACAGAATCATTAAAATGTGAAGCACGTGACTATGAGAAAAATCAGTTCTGAAAGAAAAGATAGGAGCTAAGGAGGACAGGATGAAGTGCACTCAGGCACACACAGTGGGCTACTAGTCTAGGATATGGAAACTGAAGTTCCCAGAAAAAACACGTTGATTCTGCAAGGCTGTTTGCCTGATTGGAACTTTGTGATTGTGGAGACTTGGAATGTTCATATACAGTTGTTGATCTTCAAAATGTTTCTCTTAGGGCTGGAGCAATGGCTCAGAAGTTAAGAGCACTTGCTGCTCAATCCCAAGGACTAGAGTTCATGTTCCATGATCCATCCATGTTGGGAGGCACACAAACACCTGTAACCCCAGCTCTGAGGAACCTGATACCTTCTTCTGGTCTCTGTGGACTAGGTTGGCCAAGCAGCAAGCCCGAGGGAGTTAGGATTATACGGGAGTGCCCCCATGCCCAGCTTGAGGGTGCTGAGCATCATGTGATGCCTGTGGAGGGCAAAGAGGGCATCAGATCCCCTGGAACTAGAGCTACAGATGGTTGTTGGCCACCATGTGGGTGCTGGGAACTGAACCCAGTTCCTCTGAAAGAGGAACCAGTGCTCTTAACTGCTGTGTCATCTCTCCAGGCCCAACTTCAATTTTCTTTATAGTTGAATAATATTCCATTTTTATATATTTACCAGAAGTAGAGTTACCCTATGACTCAGCTATTTAACTCCTGGGCATTTTACCCAAAGAACTACATACCTTACCATAGAGATGTTGGCACATTCATGTTTACTGCTGCTCTATTCACTGGAGCAAGGAAATGGAACCAAACTTGTTGTTCATTAACAGATGCATGGATGATAAAAATCTGATACATGTATACAACAGAACATCATTCAGCTCTACAGTGTTATTTTCAATTCATTCGCATGAAAACTGTTGTTTCCCCATATACCAACTATCATTAATGACAGAAAGGCCAGGCTTGTGAGAAATCACAAGTCCAGATATTTTTGTGGGAATAAACAAGACCCACATTGATCTTATCATTTAAGAATACATACCAAGGCAAAGTTCAAATACTTCAACAATTTTCAAAAGATTTAAATATAAAATGACTTATGAAATATGCTCTGAAATAGTGGGAGTTAGTAGAAATGTTGTCAGAGGGGATTTGAGTGCTGTTATTAGGGTTCTGAATTGTCAGTGTCGTTGGCTATGAACGTCACCCATTTCTTCTCAAGTCCTAAGCATGTTCTCTGGAGGAGCTGGTGCATGTTTAAGGCAAGAACTATGACTCTCAGAGTTTGTCTCCTGAGGTTTTGCAGCATGAGTGTGGTGAGGAGTGTCTGATGGGGTCCTTCCTGCTGAGGCTGAAGAGATGTTTTGATGGAGTACATTTTCTAGTTGGCAAAACCACTTTGATTAGTTCTCATTTACTTAGTTTTTCTTCTCTTGAGAGCTCTTTGCAACAAATTCTGAATTGTAGTTACTATTTTTAAATTTTTCTTGTATCACTGTGTAATATGTATCCCATTGGCAGAGATAGCTCATACATCTTCTTTGCTCATTTTTACAGATTATTTCTCTTCTTCTTCTTCTTCTTCTTCTTCTTCTTCTTCTTCTTCTTCTTCTTCTTCTTCTTCTTCTTCTTCTAGACCAGGCTGGCCTTGAACTCACAGAGATCCACTTGCCTCTGCCTCCCAAGTGCTGGGATTAAAGGCATGAGTCACCACACCTAGCTAATTATTTTTAAGGAGATAATCTATGTTTTCCAACAGAGGCAGATCTTCTTCTTCTTCTTCTTCTTCTTCTTCTTCTTCTTCTTCTTCTTCTTCTTCTTCTTCCTTCTTCTTCTTATTGTTATTATTATTATTATTATTATTATTTGCCTTCTTGAGACTGGGTCTCCCTTTAGTCCCAGCTGGCCTAGAGCTCACTATGTAGACCAGGCTGGCCTTGAACTCACAGAGATCCACCTGCCTCTGCCTCCCAAGTGCTGGAATTAAAGCCATGTGTCACCACACCTAGCTAATTATTTTTAAGGAGATAATCTATGTTTTCCAACAGAGGTAGATCTTAGATTAAAGAGAACTAACGGGAACATCTTCAGCTAAGTAAGCTGAAAGCATTAGTTATTTTGATAATGTGTGTGTGTGTGTGTGTGTGTGTGTGTGTGTGTGTGTAATGTGGATGCATGTGTGTCAGTGCGGGTGTGCATGGGCATCTGGGTCTGGAAGTCAGAGGTTAATGCTTGATGTTCTTCTCAATGGCTCTCTAGTTTTTTGGGTTTTTTTTGACAGGGTCTCTCACTGAACCCAGAGTTCACTGATTTGGCCAGGTTGGCTAGTAAATAAGCCCCTGGGATCCTCCTAGCTCCACCTCCCCAATGTTAAGATTTCAGGTGCATGCCAGACACCCAGCTTTTTATTTTATTTATTTTCAAAGCCAATTCTTTTTGAAGCTTTGTGCATTTCATACAAAATTTCAAATCAAATCTAGACCCGTGCTGCCTTCCTCCTCCCACCCCACCAGAACTCATGCATTCTGTCAAACATGTTTTTCAACACCCATCTTTTCATGTGGGTGATAGGAATCCAAACTGAGCTCCTCATGTTGCATGGCCATCTGCCCAGACCCACCTCTCTTTATTTTGATAAAATTTCCAAACTCATTAATTAGAAATATCATTATTTCTTATGTTTAGCTGCTTTTAATTTTTTCTTTATTTTTAATATTTTATTATTATTATTTTTTGTCTTTTCAAGACAGGGTCTCCCTCTAGCACTAGCTGTCCTGGAACTCACTCTGTAGACTAGGCTGGCCTTGAACTCACGAAGATCCACTTGCCTCTGCCTCCCAAGTGCTAAGGATTAAAGGCATGTGCCACCACGCCCAGCTAATGTTTTATTATTTTTATTTTATGTATATGAATGTATTGTCTGCATGTGTGGAAGGGCACCCATGTCATGCAATGCCCATGGAAATTAGAAGAGGCCATCATATCTCCCGGATGTGGAGTTATGGACAGTTGTTATTTGTCATGTAGGTGCTGGGAATTGAACCTGGGTCCTCTGAAAGAGGAGACAGTGCTCTTAACTGATGAGTCATTTCTCTAGCCCCTGATTTATTTATTTTTATTGTTTTTTATGTGCATGAGTGTTTTGCCTGTATGTATGTCAGTGCATCACATATGTGCAATGCCTGCAGAAGTCAGAAGATGGCATCCAATACCCTGGAACTGGAGTTACCAATGGTCATTGGCTGCCATATGGGTACTGAAATGAAACCTAGTTTCTCTTCAGGAGCAGCAAGTGCAGTTAACCCTTGAGCCATCTCTCCCATCCCACTAGTTGCTTTTTGATTCCAATTAAAGTAGGCTTTCCATTTATCATCTTTAGTTTTATTGCCTAACCCTTCTAGTTTAACATTCCAAAGAAAATTAGGAATGTAAGATGTTCCCAATCTTTCCAAATACAAATTGAATTATCATAATCACCACATTAAACCATCTGGAGTACCAAATGCCAAACATTTCTTCCTTCTTTGAATTTGTTTCCCATTGTAGTGTGTTTCTGTTTGTTTGTTTGTTTTTCCTTTACTGAAAATTGCAAACTTTTATGCTGGCTGCAGAGATTTGTATCTTTTAGATTTACTTATGGGAGTGGCTCCCTTGAGTTTCACCCCAAGGTCAGTCCCCCAGTTGTCCATCAGGTTAATACCACATGTTTTGGATAATGTGAGGGCTGAAGACATGGTTATTCATTTGCTATGTGTATCTTCCCAGCTCAGCCAGCAAGGGTCTTTCTAACTGGGAAGAGGCTAAGCTGTCTTGGGTCTCCCTATGACGCCACTGCTCATCCTGAGGAGTAACCCCTCACTTCTCCACTCTGTCAAGCTGGAAAGGGCAAGTACCTTTTATTTTTGGCATCTCTATGCTCAAGTATTCAATGTATTTCTAAACCAAGAGGGATAACTTTGCATTAAGCAAGAGAGAAGACAGAAAAGCATAGGGTTAGACATTGGAAGAGAGTCAAGAGAAAAAAAGGATAGCAAACAAATGCACCAAGGTGAATAGTCGGAAGCAAATTCTCTGAAACCAATACAGAGCACCAGCTCAGAATAGACCAACAGATTGTCACCCAAACCAAAGGGAAGCCGGGCCCCCAGAAAGAACTCACCAACACCTACCCAAGAAGGAAACATGGATAGCTGGGCACACAGAACTGGTCCTGATGTCTGGCACCAGTCCTGCCGACTACTCTGGTGAGAGTGGATCATCCTGGGGGCTCCACATTTGGTGTCAAATATGATGATGTAAAACACAGTTCTCACCAATAAGGGAGAGCCAACTATAACTGATGATAGCCCAGGAACATGGGTTTAGGTTATCTTGTGTCTTAGTTACTTTTCTGTTCCTGTGATAAAATATCATGACCTGAGGCAGGCAGATCTCTGTGAGTTCAAGGCCAGCCTGGACTACATAGTGAGTTCCATAATAGCCAGGGCTATAGGGAGACCCTGTCTCAAAAAGACCAAAAACAAAACAAAACAAAACATCATGACCAAGGCAACTTACAGAAGGAAGAGTTTATTCGGCCTACAGATTCAGAGGGGTAAGAGTTCACAAAGGTGGAGGAGGCATGGTGACAGGATGTAACTGGAGCGGAAAGCTGAACAGGAAGCAGAGAGCCAGACTAGAAGTGGGCGTGGCCACACTCTCAAAGTTGGCTCCCCATTATGTGCTTCTTCTAGCGTGGCCACAACACCTAAAGGTTCCATGACTTTCCCCAAACAGCACCAAGAACTGGGGACCAAATGTTGAAATACTTGGAGCTTGTAAGGAACATCCATTCAAACCACCATACTCTGAATGACATATTGTAATGTGGCGGTAGTTAAATGAAAGTTTAATTGGCACAGAACAAAAGAAAGTCATAAATCAAGACATTTACCAAATACCTTGGTGGGGACTGCAGCAAAGTGGGGGAAATTTCTGATGCACTGTAGATGTTGTCTTATGCTAAGAATACATCCCAAGGTTTAGCTGATAATCAAAAAAATTTGAGGTTTGACATAGAGGAGGGCAATGAAAGGCTGTTAAGGAGATCAAAGAGAGTCCAAGATAATTTTCTGTGGGTCTGGAATGTTCTGGCTCTCTATAACCAAAAAGTTCAAATCAAGCAATCGCACAGTAGACTCTGCAACATAGCTAAGTTTTATTTTTGGTTTTGTTTTCTAGCTATGTCAGTTCACAGGTAGAGAGAGAGGCCCAAGGTCACACAGTTACTCATCCATAATGGGAAAATAATTATGTTGTGAAAGCTAATTCATTGAAAGAATGATTCATCTTGTTTGTCCCTATAAATGGTTCCTTTATATTACCTGCTTTACAATTCCTCTCCTCCCATTACCACCATCCTGTCTATCCTACTTCCCCCAAACAAAAATGCCTGTACTCTGGGACAAATATCATGATCCAACAAGGTTACTTTCATAATTTTAAAATAGAAATATGTGGGTGATTTCCATCTTTTTCTCTTTTTCTCTTTCCCTCTCTTTCTTTCTTCTTTCTTTCTTTCTTTTCTCTTTCTTCCTTCCTTCCTTCCTTCCTTTCTTTCTTCTTTTTCTTTCTCTTTCTTTCTTCCTTCCTTCCTTCCTTCCTTCCTTCCTTCCTTCCTTCCTTCCTTCCTTCTTTCTTTCTTTCTTTCTTTCTTTCTTTCTTTCTTTCTTTCTTGTTTTCGTTTCATTTTGTTTTGTTTAGTGGATTTTTTTAGATGGAGTGTTTCATATTCTAGGCTGGCCTTGAATTTACTGTGGTGGCCTTGAACCCATGGTCAGCCTCTTCTTCCTCCCAAGTGATAGCATCACAAATGTGTGCCACCATTCCTGATGGGTTGGTTATTTTTCAACATGAGCAATGTAAATAAAGGAAGTAAAGCCAGCAATAAAGAGAAAATATCAGTGAACAAATATTTATCTGGTACTTGCTTATAATCAGGGCACTATAATAGAGGCTGAGGAACCAGGATTGGAGTTTGAGGCTATCCTGGACTGTGTAGTGAGTTTCAGATACTGTCTCAGAAAGTCGGAAAAATGAGAGGAGAGGAGAGGGGAGAGAGAGAGAGAGNTTCTTTCTTTCTTTCTTTCTTTCTTTCTTTCGAGTCAGGACCTCCCTGTAGCCTCAATTTACCTGGAACTCACTATGTAAACCAGGCTGCCTCTGCCTCCTGAGTACAGGGATTAAAGAAGTGAGCCCCCATGCCTGGCTGATTCCCATAAATTTTTATTTCAGTATAATTGTACAGACTTGACTAGGGGCGTGTCATATCTGCTAGGAATGATGGAAGGTCCTTCAGACTTGGCATTCTGGCATAGTGTGCATTTTGATAATGATCAGATTCAGACAAATTCATTGCTGTGATGGATCACAGGCCACGGCATCTTCCCGTGCCCTGGCTACAACAGGCAGAATTGCTTTTGTTTGAAAGTTTCTAGGTGGTATTTCCTCTGATATTCTGGAACATGGTGCTGGATCCATAGACTAGATTCTCAGGAGTGACTGGGTGGATTAAGTTACCATGGCTTCTCCCCACTGGATAGGCAGAGGCTGCCTTATCAACTTTTAACTTCCTGTTGAAATCTTAAACCACCATGGGAATGGAAAGAAAAAAAAAAGTGGTGTTTCCTACAAGGAGGCCTCTATAGGCTACCACCGAAGGCAAAGCTCTGAGGGAAGTCTATATTTGGTAGTGCTTCCTGAGTTTCATGAGATTGCAGATCCCCTGGGCATCCTTCTAGACCCTCAGGTCTGACGCTGGGTAGTTCCCAAGATTCTGAATTTCTTACAAGCTCCAGGCTACGCTCCTGCTAAGAGCTACCAGAATATATGTGGAGGAGAAAGATGCCTATGAATGCAGCTGGCTGCTAGGCCAGCTTTTGCTTTCCTTGAAGGCTTATGCTAAGTAATAAAATCAACCTCACTTTCCTTCCATCTTGTCAATTGCGTAGGGACCAAGCCATTGGAAGGAGCAAGCTACAACTTGTAAACAGGAGACACATTAATAAAAGGAAGCTCCAGGGAGAGACTCCCAAGGCCAGCCTGTTGCCATGACACCAGATTAACAACACTAAATTGAAAGAGCCATTCTCCCTGGAGTACTTATCTAGTGACACAATCTTAATTACCCATAGAAAAAAGTGCTTGTTCCAGCAAACAATTATTTCCTGATCAATACCCCTGTCTTGTTAAGCATGCTTTCTCCTCCGCCACCTCTTCTTGTCAGCATCCCCAACTGTGTGACTAGCAGAAGCTTCTTGTGTCTCATTCGGAGCCATCTCCTTATTTGTTATACCTGGGGACTTTTGATTGCAGATAAGAAGGGCATATAACCTACCTTCTAGCAAATCGTTTTATGTCCCTTTTAGAGCTCAACTTGGGGAAGAGAAGAAGCATGTTTCAAGAGGAGGTCTTGACCGTGGCTTCCTGGAGGATGCCTGTCCCATGAGACCATGGGTGATGGTCAAGGCGTGTGGGAAGATCCAGTTTGAGTTAGGGGCTAGTTCTCAGCTAGCACCCCTCAGGGAACCATGTGGGAGTCATGAGATTTCTCTGACCCCACCCCAACAGGGAGCAAGCAACGTGGCCTAAGCACATGATGCTAGGCAGAGCAGCAGTATACCGTGGCTGTAACTGGGGGTCTGTGATTGGCTCTGGGAGCTGACGTCATTTTGTTTATAAAAGTGAGTTGCAGAAAGCAATAAAGCGAATTCTCCATTACCACTGTTACACAGAATTCTCGGCTGTTATTTCTGTGTGCATCCAGGCCAAAGCAGGCCTGAATTTCAAGTGTCGTGGCCAGTGGGTTGGACGGTGGTCCATCAGACCACCAATCTGGTAATCTGGTGCAGGGCTGGATGGAGACCTATCAGGTCACCAGCTGTGAAGTGAACTGTGAGTGGGTGTAGGCTGAAGATAGGCCATCAGCCTGAACTTCCTGTCCAGAAACCAGTAGTCTTTGGGCAGGTGAGAAAGCACAGCAGATGGAAAACTCTCAGGTCGGGTTATGAAAGTAACCAACTGACCTCTGCGCTGAGGGTCAGTTCCCTACAGTGGCCGCAGGTGGGCTCTTTGCTCCCCTTCCCTCAGCAGAACTGTGCTGTACCTGCCCTTAGCAAGAGAAGCTCCCACCAAGGAGGGGGTGCCACCCTCACTGCTCCCACCAAGGAGGGGGTGCCACCCTCACTGCTCCCACCAAGGAGGGGGTGCCACCCTCACTGCTCCCACCAAGGAGGGGGTGCCACCCTCACTGCTCCCACCAAGGAGGGGGTGCCACCCTCACTGCTCCCACCAAGGAGGGGGTGCCACCCTCACTGCTCCCACCAAGGAGGGGTGCCACCCTCACTTCCCCCTTGCTTCTCCCTCTCTTCCATGACACTCAGTTGAAAAATGTCATTGATAAGTGCAGAGATTCAATCCTGCCCCCCTCAGAATATGGCCTTGTGTGGAAAAAGAATCTTTGCAGATGTGCCCGGTTAAGATAAGCTCATGTTCAGGTGAGATGAGCCCCAAATCCAATCTCTGGTGGGGAAAGGGAGACAGGGGGATGCACTGTGGGAGGAGAATGAACTCGGGCACTTGTTGAGCTGCAGCAGCTGCAGCCCTTGATGTCCTCCATCTTCTTCCCGATCCTCCTGCTCTTGAGCTCTTGTCCTTCATGCAGATGAGGACTCACCTTCCACTCGTCCCAGGAAGCAGAACCCAGCACTGGCTTCCTTCCTTTCTCGAGCTGAAGCTTGTTTGTGTTCTCCACATAGCTGACTGGGTCTCAGTTCTTTTGCTTCTGAGCATAAAGATTTTTCTGAATGATGGAAAACACACTTAGAGATGGAGGCAGCAGAGAGAAGGCATGCTACAATGAGGCAGATGGAAGGACGCAGCTATAGGGAAGGTAAGCCAGGGAGAAAACAAGGACTCTTCCTAGTGCCCTCAGGGGAAGCGCTGCTCTTGATTTTGATTTCTGGCTTCTAGGACTATGAGAGAACATGCTTCCCTTCTATCAAGCCACCCACTGGTTGGTGCTTTGATATGGCAGGGCTAGGAAACAAATACAGTAAGTGAGGGAAATTACAGGAATTGAGAAGTGTGTAGTAAAGAATTCAAACTGTGAAAAAATGACCACATCCTCCGAAGCCAAAAGAAAAGCCCCAAGGATTAAACCCTTCAGAGACTGACCCATTTCTTCTCCTTAAGTCTCAGGACAGTAGCTTTCTGGTAGGACATCTTCAAATCCCCATAGTTCAAATCCCCATCCCCACTCAGAAAATCTTACTTGTTGCTAAATATGAGTCAGTCTAGGACTTCCCTCCCCCACAGTATGTGATGATCAGCCCTAGCTCTACTTGACTCTGATTCTGAATTATCCAGACCAGAACAACAGTCCAGGGGAACACCCCCCAGCAGGGTGAGCCAGCACACTTAAGAGTCCTTCAAGCTTTCCTACCACAGAAGGTATGATCCAGCCCTGATTTTTTAATATCTAGGGGATAAGTAATTCTGGAATCACAAATGTGAATATACACATGGCTGTATACACATACTCAACCCTTACTTAGTACAAACATCTATTCTTGATACGACTAAGTCCAGTGGAAGAACAGGATTATAATTGTTCCGTGGGAATGGAAGATGGCAAGATGGTTCAAGGAGTAAAAGCCCTTACATGCAACCTGGATAACCTGAGTTCAATGTTGGAATCCATACAGAAGTGCAAGGAGAGAACTGACTCCAAAGTTGTCATTTGACCTCCACATGTATGCTGTGGTATGCATGCTTATACACATACATACACAAACACCACACACAAACCCAATCAAAAGCTCTTTAAAAAATGAATGGAAAAGAGAGACTTGAAAAGAAAAAAAATTGAAAGAAGGTCTATTGGCTTTTCTCCTTTTAGAATTCTAGTACTTGAGGATTTCCTTGCTTCAGAAAAAAAAAAAAAACAGAATTACTTCTGTTGTAATTTTATTTCTGTTGCTGTGATGAAATAACCTGGACAAAAGCAACTTTAAATGAGAAATGCTTTAATCAGCTCATAATTCCAGGTTACAGTCCATCACTGTGGGGAAGTCAAGGCAGGAACTTGAAGCAGCTAGTCACATCCACAGTCAGGAGCAGAGAGAATGAAGGCATGGTGCCTACGCTCAGCTTGAGTTCGTGGTATATAATTCAGGACTCAAACCCAGGGAATGGTGCCTCCTACAGTAGGCTGGGTCTCTCCACACCAATTAACGCAATCAAGACAAACCCCATAGACATGCACATATGACAACCTCATTCATTCATTCATTCATTCATTCATTTATTCATTGAGACTCATCCATCGAGACTCACTTCTCAAGTAATTCTACACTATGTCAAAAGCAAAACTAACTATCACAAATTCCAATAATGGGAATAAAAACATTGGTATCGAGGAGAATTGCTTGTCTGAGCTTATAATGAGGGCTGATTTGCATTGGTTGAGCTCAAATAAACTTTCAGAAGTTTCAAATGATTAAAGCGGCTTAGAAAAAAAAATCTTGACTTTCCGTCTTCCTGCTGTGCTCCTTGTAGGCCACCTTAAAGTTCTTTTCTTTGCAAGTGTAAATGCTGAAGGTTGATTTCAGACAGATCTATATATCAGGGTTTGCAGGGGTCCTGCCGCTTGCTGGGATCCTGCTCCCTGGGAAGATGATATCAGCAGAGCACAGTAGACTCTGGGACACATGACAGTTTGCAAGGAGCCATTTATTATCCAATTTTGCAAGCTTATATAGACAGTTTTGTCTATGTGAGAAACTGCATGCTAGGCTACATGCAAGGTTAAAAGGTGCAATCAGACAAACAGGATGTGTGGCTCTCTGTGAGAGCTGAGGGCTGTAAATCAAGACTTTTACCTCAGAACAAGGGACTCTGTAAACTTTTTGTTTGTTTGTTTGTCTTTTTGGGACAAGGTCTCCCTTTAGTTCCAGCTGGCCTGGAGCTCACTCTGTAGACCAGGCTGGCCTTGAACTCACAGAGATCTGCTTGCCTCTGCCTCCCGAGTGCTGGGATTAAAGGCCTGCACCACCATGCCTGGTCTAAGACAGTTCTTAGCTGCCATGTGGGTGCTGGGAATCAAACCCAGGTCTTCTGCAAGAGCAGTCAGTGCTCTTAACCACTGAGTCATCTCTTCAGCCCCAAAATTTTAACCAGGCTAACATCCTTTTGCTTAGCATTGCAGTGTTCTACATAACAGGGTCTTGAGACACTGTGTCCAGCATCTCCCCCAGCAGCAGCAGCAGCCTGTTTTTAAAGTTTCAGATTTGGTTTACCTTAAGAAATGCCATCTTGATCTCCAACAAGTGCTATCCAGAAAAATGGAGCCAATGAGAGAGAGGACGAGAAGATGAGATGAAAGGTGCCAGCTCATACAATATGACAGAAAAAAAAAAGAAGGTTGGATCTCTCCTCCCAATACCTGCCCACCTACACAGGCCCTCTATAGACTGGTCATACAGGGATGTCATATGGGAAAATTTTTTTTACAGAGTCCACTAATTCAAGTGCTAATCTCATTTGAAAGCACTCACCCAGACACACTCAGAAACAATGTTTAACCTGGGTACTCCATGACCCAGTCAAGTTAATGTATAATGACCATTAAAACAGATAAAAATACAAAGAAAGAAAGGCTTATATCAACATCTAGACCCAAAACCCAAATATCTTTTTTTTTTTTTTTGTATTTTTGAGGCAGGGTCTCCCTTTTAGTATCAGCTGTCCTGGAGCTCGCTCTGTAGACCAGGCTGGCCTTGAACTCAGAGATCTGCCTACCTCTACCTCCTGAGTGCTGGGATTAAAGGCGTGTGCCACCACGCCCAGCCTAACCCAAATATCTTTAATGCTAGACTAGTATTCCTATAGCTTTTTAAGGATTAATTGGGGGAGGCTGTTGGAGAGATGTCTCAGCAGATAAAAGCACTAGCTGCTCTTGCAGAGGACCTGAGTTGGGTTCCCGGGACTCATATGGTGGCTAATTACCACCCATAATTCCAGTTCCAGGGGATCTGAAGCCATCTTCTGACCTCTGCAGGCATTGCACAACATGATTGGACTTACATGCATCCAGGAAGTACACTCATACACATAAAATAAAATAAATAAAATATAGATTTATTTTTAACTCCATGTGTGTGTGTTTGTGTGTGTGTGTGTGTGTGTGTGCACATGCGTGCATGTGTGCATGAGCGTGTACATATGTGAGTGCAGGTTCCCCTGGAGTCTAGAAGAAGAGATCCCCTGGAGCTGGAGTTACAATTGGTTGTGAGCCAGATGTGGTCTTTATCAAGAGTAGTACATGTTCTTAACTGATGAGTCATCTGTCCATCTTTTTTTTTTTTGTATTTTAAAATAGATTTACTTTAATCTCAGGAGGCAGAGGCAGGGGAATCTCTGTGAGTTTGAGGCCAGCTTGAGCTACATAGTGAATTCCAGGCCAGCTATAGATACATATTTTATTTATTTTGTATGTGTGCATGCAAGTGCTACACAATATTCTCATCTCTAAATAAAACAGGTTCAAAAGTGACTTTACCAACTCCAGACTTGTTTCTCAGGGTGCAAATGCCCTCCTGGTCCCTTCCATTTGTTTAACTATTTGCTGATATTCAAGTCCAATTGGAGACCTAGTTTTTTTTTTTTTTTTTTCAAATTAATCTCTTCCTTTTAGGATATTGTCTACATTTAATCATTTCTCCTATATCATTCAAATGTTTAAAGTCTATAGATTTTAGGCTATTGAAGGAGAAAGACATTTCACATATTTTCTGTACTTCTTAGCAATCAGAAAGCTGTACACACATATGATCAGCCTAAAATAAATCTGTGGTTTAATGCAAGGGCAATTTATAAGTAAAAAAATTCAGGGTTTAGGAGAGTGGCTTACTGGTCAAGCACTTGCCAGGCAAGCATAAGGACCTAAGTTCAATCTACAGAACACATGTGAAAAATCCGGGCATGCCAGCATGCACATGTAATCCCAGCAACAGGGAGTAGAGACAAACAAATCCCTGGGGCCTGGTGACCAGCCAGCTAGTCTAATCAGGTGCTAACCTGATTAGTGAGAAACTGTCTCTACAAACAAGATGAGTGGTACTCAAAGAGGAACGACACCAGAGACTGAACTCTGGCTTCCACACACATGTACACACATGCATGCACATCTGCATGCAAAACTATCTGCTCCCCCTCCCAAACTCTGAAGGTGATAGAGGAAAAAGTTGGCAGCAGACTACAAGACATAGGCTTAGGAAAAGACTTCCTAAATCAGACAGCAGCTGCACAAGAATTAAGGTCGACAACTGACTAATGGGACCTCATTAAACTCAAAAGCTTCTGTACATCAAAAGAAATAATCAAGGAAGTGAAGAGAAAACCCACAGAGTGGGAGGAAACCTTCACCGCAGAAACATCTGACAAAGCATTGATTTCCAGAATATATAAACTACTCAAAAAACAAAGAAGAAAGAAAACAAACGACCCACTCAATAGATGGAGCAAAGAGCTGAACAGAGACTTCACAAGTGAGGAATTAGAGATGGCTGAGAAACATCTTAAGAAGTGTTCAACATCACTTATAATTAAGTGCAAGTCAAAACCATTTTCAGACATCTTATCCCAATAAGACTGGCTAGGATCAAGAAAACAAATGATACCAAGTGCTGGAGAGGTTGTGGGGAAAGGGGAACACTCATCCACTGCTGGTGGGAATGTAAACTTGTACAGCCACTATGGAAAGCATTATGGAGAACCCTTGGAAGACTTAGAATGAACTTGCCACCTGACCCAGCCATACCACTCCTGGGCATGTATCCACAAGACTCATCTTACCGCAGAGATACATGCACAGCCATGTTTATTGCAGCTCTCTTCACAATAGCAAGGAGCTGGAACCAACCCAAGTGCCCCTCAACTGACGAGTGGATAGAGAAAATGTGGTACATTTACACAATGGAGTTCTATGCAGCAGTAAGGAAAGATGACGTCATGAGCTTTGCAGGTAAATGGCTGGAGCTAGAAAATATGCCGAGTGAAGTAACACAGTCCCAGAAAAACAAACGACGAATGGTAACCCTCATCTGTGGATGCTAGCACCAATTACCTAATTATATGGCAAACTGAGCAATGTCAATGTGATCTGAAAACAACTGTGCTCTTATATTGTGAATCCCTTAAAATATAATAAATAAAATAAAATAAAAAATGCACAGAAAAAAAAACCCTATCCCCCAAACACATACACAGTAAAGTAAAAAAATTGAAAACCAAGACAAAGGTGTACTTGCAGAAGGCCCTGGGTCTGATCCCCAGCACTGCAAGCATAAATAAATAAATAATTTCCATTTGAAAAATAATCAATGAATCACTGATGAAATTATAATGCAATTCAGCAAGCAATCAATCCAATTTTCATGTTATCTTCTTAAGAATTCATCAGTCCACAAAGAATGGCAATTTTTTTGCACCTCACAGGAGCAAGTTAACCATAACTGAAACAGACAAGCTGTCTCCAATTACAAAAAAGTAAGATCAGGCATAGGATGAACAGCAATGCATCATTCACTTACCTTTCCTTTGTTCATGGTGTGTGTGTGTGTGTGTGTGTGTGTGTGTGTGTGTGTGTGTGTGGTGTGCAGCCAGGTGCCTGTTCAGGCCAGAACTTTACATCAGTTGTCTTCCTCTATCAGTCTCCACCTTTTTTTTTTAGGCAAGCCTCTCACTGAACCCAGAGCTCACTGCCTGAGTGAGCTGACTGACCAGCAAACTTCAGGGATCTCCCTGTCTCTGCCCCACCAGCCCTGGTTTATAGATGTGCACCATTATGCCCAGCTTTTTTAAATAAAATATTTTTATTGGTGTTTTGTGTATTTCATACATCATTTCTCAGCCCAATTTAAACACACTGCCTTTTCCATACCCCCCACCCCACCCCAGTTCATGCATTCTGCCATACATGTCTTGCATCTTTTTCTAAGTCTTTCAAAAGTTTTTCTCTGCTGAGGTTTATTGTTTGGGCAGAAGTTAACTGTTTCAGTCAGTTCTTTGATCCAGTCCTTTTGTTGTTGTTCCCTCCCATTTTTATTGCTCCAAAGTATGCCCATATATATGTCACATATATAACAAAATTATGACATTTGAAAATAAACTGTATGCTAATTCCAAAATATACTTAGGAGTTCACATTTTTCCCTTAAATTTTATATTACTGTAATATATGAATACATATCTTCCATACATATACCACAATTACAAAGTCTGAAAATAAGTGGTCAGTTAATTCTGGATACCATTAAGGAATTCACATTATAACAACATAGTTGCCTTCAGATAAAAAGAAATATAACATTAACTTTTCTCTGCTTGTTTTTCAACTAGGGATTTTGGTGCTACCATCCACAAATGAGGGATACCATTCATCTGTTTTTCTGGGACTGTGTTATTCCAGTTAGCATAATGGTTTCAAGTTCCATCCATTTTCCTGCAAAGTTCATGATGTCATCTTTCTTTACTGCTGCATAGAATTCCATTGTGTAGATGTACCACATTTTCTCTATCCACATCAGTTGAGGGACATTTGGGTTGCTTCCAGCTCTTTGCTATTGTGAAGAGAGCTGCAATAAACATAGCTGTGCATGTATCTTTGCAATAGGATGAGTCTTGTGGGTATATACCCAGGAGTTGTATGACTGGGTCAGGTGGTAGGCTCATTTTCAGTTTCTTGAGAGTTCTCCACACTGCTTTCCACAGGGGTTGTGTGAGTTTGCATTCCCACCAGCGGTGGATGAGTGTTCCCCTTTTCCTTTCCCCACAACCTTTCCAGCATTTGGTGTCCTTTCTTTTCTGGATAATAGCTAGTCTTACTGGAGTAAGATGAAATCTAAGGTGGTTTTAATTTGCATTTCCTTAATTATTAGTGATGTTGAACATTTTTTTTTTTTGGTATTTTTGAGACAGGGTCTCCCTGTAGCTCTGACTGTCCTGGAACTCACTCTGTAGACCAGGCTGATCTTGAACTCACAGAGATCCACCTGTCTCTGCCTCCCAAGTGCTAGGATTAAAGGTGTGCACCACCACGCCTGGTTGTTGAACATTTGTTAAGATGTTTCTCTGTTGGTTGTTTCTGTCATCTGTTAGTCCTTTAATCATACGTGGCCACAACCTACTTGATATTCTTCCCTCCTAGAACCAGGCTGGCAGTTCTAGAACACTGCAGGTTTTGGAGATGTTTCCTGCTGGCAGGCTAACAGTTCCTAAGCTGAGCTTCTGGCAAGGAGGGGGGAGGGGACCATTGGAAATTACCCAAGGAATAAGAGAAAGAAGAAACGGACTCAGAGAAAAAAGGCCCGGGAGGAAGACTCAAGTTTAATGTTGTAACTCAAGGCTTTTAGGGGAACCTTAGGCTATATTCCAGATCAAAGTTCTTTCCTAAGAGATCAAAGCCCAGGCTTCATAGGTCTGTGAGAATAACAGCAGGAGTCAAGGCATTGGCTGTTAGCTAACTGCTTTTAAGTGCTTCTGCCAAAAGAATGCCTAAATCTCCCCATTTTTACTTATTTAAAAAAGCTCAGATGTCACCAACTGTTAATATTTTATCTATTGGGGATACCCTGGAATAATGTGGCTCAATGAGGCTCCCACTGGGAACAACAGAACCTGAGTGTGTATATAGTAGGCATCTTGGCTTTTACCAGGGGCAGTAGAGCTCCCATTTGTGTAAAAAAGCAAGCTAGAGGTATGATATCTTTGCTCAATACATCAAAGGAAGAGGCCATCAGGGTCTGGAACTTTGCAGAGATAGGCAAAGCAGGAAATATTGCCTACCCTGACCTCACAGAGAAGCCCCAGGGAAAATTCTGCAGTTCCTTACCTCCAGCCAAAGTCTCATTCCTACAGCCCCTCCTTTGTTTTCATGTTGGTTTTTTTTTTTTAAATTAAAATGGAGCAGTAATGTTATAGTCCTCCAACATATTTTTGGAGATGGTCTGATACTGGACTAAAGACATTTGAGCTGTAACCCCAAACTGGCTTTTGACAAACCAGAAAGCTGACCTCCTGAGGTGGGAATTGGTTTTAACAAAAAGGATTATCCTGGTGGCCTAGGGGAACTTAGGTTGCAGGTAACAGGGCTTTTGTTGAAAAGATAACATTTTTCTCTTAAACATAAAGGCATGCAGGGATCCTTTGATCTTCCTCTGAACACAGAGGCAGCAAATGGCCATAGGCCAGTTGCTACAACTCTCAAGTGCATTCACATCTATGATTTAAACACAGAAATGGATGCCAGTGCATTGCAAACCAACCATAAAAGATGCAAAGAGACCCATTGAGCATGTAATTTTGCCCTTAAGTGGTGGAACTCTAAAAAAAATGACAAAGCAAAAGTAATATCTTTCTTCCCATTAAAACATACAGGTATGTGAGTGACATAGTCTCTAAAATAACATTACTTGTCCTACACAGAAAGACATACAAAGACATACAGGTATGTGAATAACATTGTCTCTAAAAATGACATTGCTTGGGGCTGGAGAGATAGCCTAGCGGTTAAGAGCACCGACGCTCTTGCAGAGGACCTGGGTTCGATCCTCAGCACCCACATGGCGGCCGAGAACCGTCTGTAACTCCAATTCCAGGAGAACTCCAGTTCCAGGGGAATCCGAGACCCTCTTCTGACCTCCGCGGCATTGCACGTCATGGGTGCACAGACCTGCATGCAGACAGTACATTCATACACATACAAAAATAAATAAATAAATAAATAAATAATAAAAAAAATTAAAAAAAATGACATTGCTTGTCCTACACAGAAAGACATACAAAGACATACAGGTATGTGAATGACATCATTTCTAAGAGTAACATTCCTTATCTTACACATGAAAACATACAGATATCACTTGATATCCCTTTTAACATAGATTGTGTTTTTTACTTGCACCCCCAAAGTCCCAAGCCTGGCTGGAGAGATCTGTATATGCAACTACATTGATGGAACAAAGTTCAGTCACAATCGTCTCCTGTAGGTTTTTCTTTAGACAGCAGTTTCCAGGCTTTCTGGGGAGGGCAGGTGAGACAAAGGAGTAAACCATTTTTGTTGTTGAAGTTAGCACCCAGGTTGTCTCAGCCTTTTTCCAGCAGGAGGCTGGCAACTCAGCTCTGGCTCCAGTCTCTTTGGAGGCATGGATTGTGAGGCTGCAGATGGCTTCCTGCTTAGCTGGAGTCTTGGCTCTCAGGGATACCCTTTTGTAGTTTACTGATGAAATATGAATGGTAATAGCATAGGCAGTCAAGTAAATATTATTCACTATATTAGGTTGTGCTGCTGGCATAGCACAGGTGGTTAGAGATACCATTTTTTGTTTTACTGTGGGTAGAAAATGCCTCATTTATAATTCCAGTAGATAAATGGATGAAGGCTTGTTAAAATTCTTTTGAGAGTAACACAGATTTGCCCTTTAATTTTAAGTTTGAAAAACAAAATAATGTATTAGTTTAGTACTTGAAATTACCCATGGCACCCCCCCCCTTTTTTTTTTAGCCCTGGTAGATATATTGGGCCTGATTTTTAGCTTGACAAAAGAAAGCTGTTTTGTTTTTTACTGATGTAATTGGCTGTTGGGAGAAATCCCAGCCAGTATAGTACTTGGCCTTGATACATATTTAATAGATGGTTTTGAGAAATAAAATATTCTTTCAAGAGATTTTATGTCTTTTAATGAAGGGAGAAGTTAAGCCATCCTTTGGAGGGCATTACATTAATTTTACCTTATTTTAGGAGAATATATTCTTTCTGAAAACCACAGTACCACATACATACCCATATGGGAACTGATGTGCTGAGGTTCATTGTTGATGAAGAGATGAAATACAGTCTTTTAAAGCTAAACTATCTTGTAGAAAAAATGGGATGTTACAGATAACATTATAAAAGGACATTGGATATACATTAATGTAAAGCTGTTAACTGGAAATTTAGCATGGATTGGAAGTAAAAGTAGCTTGTAGTTTATATACATTCAAGTGTGACAACTTTTTTTATGTTGACAGTATTAGACCAATTTTTTTTTGGTCTTTTTGAGACAGGGTCTCCCTGTAGCCCCAGCTGTCCTGGAACTCACTCTGTAGACCAGGCTGGCCTTGAACTCACAAAGATCCACCTGCCTCTTCCTCTTGAGTGCTAGGATTAAAGGCATGCACCACCACACCTGGCTTTAGACCAATTTTTAAACAACATAAGTAATTTAGTTTACCATTATCCAATGTGTGAATAGATTTTGAACACAAGTAAAAATAAGTTAGAGAAATCTTGATTAAACATACATTGTGATCTTTGAGTTACCCAATTAAGACTGGATTCTGTAGAAATGGTTTACACATATATAATTTTAACCTTTATATATATTACAATCCTTAGATGTATAACTTTAAGGTATAAATTTTATAGAATGGGTTTTATGGATCCTACTGGGTGCTGGTGGGTCACATCCAGTAGATGACAGTACATACTCAACAAAACTTTGAACTACTACCTATGTAAATTTATATCTACCCTCAGCACCTTGTTTTTTTTTTCCTATGTCATTTTGCCTTTGGCTTCATTCTGAATGTTTAGATGTGAGCAGAAATTGCTACTAAGATAAAGAATTTGTTTCTCATATTTAAGTCCCCTTCAGGATATTTTTGGAATATTTGAGTGCATCATGGATCAATGGGTAAGTCTTAGTAAATATTCTCTCTTCTGGGAGAGGAGCATATGCTAACTCAAACACACATTCCAGCAGCCATTTTTGATGCCCCACCTCCTCTCCCACCACCCCTCCGACTTGGGACAAGGACTGTGAACAGAGTCCCAGGAATATTAAGTTTAGGGAGCTTAATGGGTTGTTCCTACAGAGCAAATGGGGGAAGCTTCCACTTACATGGCACTACAAGTACCTGAAGTCACTTCCACTTACGTGGCACTACAAGTACCTGAAGTCACTTCCACTTACGTGGCACTACAGGTACCTGAAGTCACTTCCACTTACGTGGCACTACAAGTACCTGAAGTCACTTCCACTTACGTGGCACTACAAGTACCTGAAGTCACTTCCACTTACGTGGCACTACAAGTACCTGAAGTCACTTCCCTCTGAGCTGCTCCCATTCCAGACCTCTGCCAACATGGCACTGGTGGGAGAGAGCACCACCCCTTCCCAGAGACCACAGCACTTCCCCTACTATCACCACAGCAGTAGCTTTATGAGCCCTCAATCCCTCCCCACTATGAAAACTAGATGGGAGGGGCCACCAGATCTGTAGCTCCTCCCTTCAGCCATTGGCATTTGATATTTCATGAACAGTTCATTCAAAGGTTTAAATTATCCCACAGGTTAACATTCAGATTCCTCTAGCACAAGCTTCTTACAGGACCCTTCTCATTTTTAAATTTATTTCTTTGATGTTTTATTGTAGGATTAATACATTATTTTAAAACCAAGGAGCTTTCTCCAGATAAAATTGAAGAGAAAAAGTACTTGTAATGTTTCAAAAATATATAGTACTGCTTATTTTTCCAAGATATTTTCCATGTACATATTAAACACTTGTAGAAATGGGATTGTGCTGAGGCTTCATGATCTGATTTTTTAAAAACTAAAATATGTAGTCTAAATGCAATTAAATACAACAATATATCTTTACATCACCATTTTGGCAGCTGCAGAGTAGTTTAATATATGGATGTGCCTTATCTTATACTTTTATATTACTTGTCAATTTTTGAACATACAAAACCAGTAAACTCTCTCTCCAGGGTTTCATGTAGTTCAGGCTAGCTTTGAACCCTCTAAGGGTGACCTTGGACTTCTAAGCCTCATGCTTCCCTGTCTCAAGTGCCAGATAGATAGATAGATAGATAGATAGATAGATAGATAGATGATAGATAGATGATAGATAGATAGATGATAGATAGATAGATAGAAAGATAGATAGATGATAGATAGATAGATAGAAAGATAGATAGATGGTAGATAGACAGATGATAGATAGATGATAGATAGATGATAGATATATAGATGATAGATAGATAGAAGATATATATGTAGATAGATGATAGATAGATAGATAGAAGATATATATGTAGATAGATGATAGATAGATAGATGATAGATAGATGATAGATAGAGAGATGATATATAGATGATAGATAGATAGATGATTGATACATGATAGCTAGATGATAGCTAGCTAGATAGATGATATATAGATAGATGATAGATGATAGCTAGATAGCTAGATGATATAGATAGATGATAGATATATGATAGATAGATAGATAGATAGATAGATAGATAGATAGATAGATAGATGCTAAAATATCATTTTGAAAGACCTCCCCACCAAAAAGCAAGAGAAGCATCCTACAGGTGTGCACCACCACTCCTAAGTTTATGCAGTGCTGGGGATGAAGCCCAGTGTTTTGTGCATGCTAGGCAAACAGGTTACCAACTGGGTTCTATCTCAGTCCCTTGGCTTCTGTTCTCTTAGTTTGAGAACCAGTCTTAATAATTCCATCATGGTTTGGAAGGGTTACCTGGTGTGGTGGTTTGAATGAGTGTCCCCCGTAGGCTGTAAGTATTCAGACATTTGTCTCCAGTTGGTGGCACTGTTTTTGGAGGTCTTAGAAGGTGTGGCCGTGCTAGAGGAAGTACGTTATTGGGGGCAGGCTTAGTGAGTTTAACAAGCCTCTTGGTCTACAGTTGCTCTCTCTCCGCTTCCTGCGCTCATTGCGAGATGTGACCCTTGGTTTGCTGCTCCAGTCTCCAGCCGCCATGCCTCCCGCCACAATGGACTCTAATTCCCTGGAACCATCAATCATAATCTCAAATAAACTCTTCCTTTTATAAGTTCCTTGGTCATGGTGTTTTATCACAGCAACAGAAAAGTGACTAATACACCTGGTGATCACTTATTGTGTCTTCAAAAAAAAAATCATGTAAGATATAATAAAACTGTATCAAGTTGACATCGATTTTTACCCTGCTGGGAATCTTGAAAATGCTCTACAGGTGATCTACCATTAAGCTCTACCGCAGGACCTACCTCATTCTTTTTATAAGAATGGTGTATCTGAAAATATATTATAATTGTTTTAAACAACCAAGTAAATCCCAAGATATTTAGTATTTAAGGAGAATTCATAGTCTATAGAAGTCTCTAGCTACCTTTAAACTCTAAGTTCATTGGGGGAAACACTGATGAAATCTTTATCAATCACCATGATTAAGAAAAATGCAGGGGCTGGGGCTGAAGAGATGGCCCAGCGGTTAAGAGTGCCGACTGCTCTTGCAGTGGACCCGGTTTCCATCCCCAGCACCCACATGGCAGCTGAGAACCTTCTTTAACTCCAGTTCCAGGGGATTCTGACACCCTCTTCTGACCTCCAGGGCACTGCACGGCAGGGGTGCACAAACCTATATGCAGACAGGAGAGGTTGTGGGGAAAGGGGAACACTCATCCACTGCTGGTGGGAATGTAAACTGGTACAACCACTGTGGAAAACAGTGTGGAGAATCCTTAAAAAACTCAAAATGAGCCTACCACCTGACCCAGCCATACCACTACTGAGTATACACCCACAAGATGCATCCTACTGCAAAGATACATGCACAGCTATGTTCACTGAAGCGCTCTTCAAATAGCAAAGAGCTGGAACCAACCCAAATGCCCCTCAACTGATGACTGGATAACAAAAAAATGTGGTACATCTACACAATGGAGTTCTATGCAGCAGTAAAGAAAGATGACATCATGAGCTTTGCTGGTAAATGGATGGAACTCGAAGCAATTATACTAAGTGAAGTAACACAGTCCCAGAAAAAAAAAAAAAAGGCAAATGGTTTCCCTCATTTGTGAATGCTAACACCAAATCCCCAGTTGGCAGGCAAACTGAGCAACTTTATTATTATATTTCATTTTATCCGAAAGCAACTGGGCTATTCCAATGTGAATCTCTAAATGGGCTCTAGAATTGTCCTACCATTTATATTCACACATTGTAATTACCATATATGGATGGAAGACATGTAGTCATATTCTAAAAAAAAAAGAATGTAAAGTCACACATCTTTATACCTGCATGCAAATTTACTGTTGAAATGTGAATCTCTAAATGTGTTTAGGAATCAACCTACAGTTTATTTTCAGGATTTGTAATTTTGACTTATGTGTGGAGTATATATATGCGTATTTTGGAATAATATAAAATAAAAAAATATTTAAAAAGATTATATTTAACAGTTAAAAATACTTTGTAAAATAATATTTTCTCTTTTTATTGATACATGCTACAACCATTCATAATTTATCCTTATGTAATCCTATGGTGTGTGCTATCATATAGGAATATTAATAGTCATATTCTAAAAAAAAGAATGTAAAGTTATACTTCTTTTTACCTGCATGCAACTTTACTATTAAAATGTGAATCTATAAATGTGCTTTGGAATTAACCTATAGTTTATTTTCAGATTTTATAATTTTGGTTTATGTGTGGAGTGTATATATGCATATTTTAGAATAATATAAAATCAAATGGGAACAAAAAAGAGAGAGAGAAAATTTTCTTACTCAAAGAACTGACCAAAAACAGTTAAAAACTTTGCCACTATAAAATGTTATAAAATGCTGAGAAAAAGATGCAAGACCAGGACTTGTGTATGACAGAATCCATGAGCTCTGAAGGGGGAGAGGGAGCATGAGGGGTGGACATGGATGGGGGAATGAGTCTAAATTTGATTAAGAAATGTTCTATGAAATGCACTCAATAAAAACTAAATAAAATTAAAAAAATAAAAAATAAAAATTAAACAAAAGAAAAATGCAGGGGCTGGAGAGATGGCTCAGTGGTTAAGAGTGCTGACTACTCTTGCAGGGGACCTAGGTTTGATTCCCAGTGCCCACATGGCTAAGAACCATCTTTAACTCCAGTTCCAGGGGAATCTGACGCCCTCTTCTGACCTCTGTGTTTTTTTTTATTATTATTAAAAATAATAAATAATAAAAAAAGAAAAATGCAGATAAACTTGTTACATAGAGTTCATTAGGATGCTTCTCTTGCTTTTTTGTGGGGAGGTCTTTCAAAATGATATTTTAGCATCTATCTATCTACAGCATTTTACACAGATAAAAGGCCCATTCTAAAAACTATACTTTAAGTCACAGGCCTTTGAAATCCACCTCTGCTGCCTTCGAGGTGACCCTCGGCAGGTCCTTTACCTATCAGCTCACCATTTCTGCCCCATTACAGAAAAGCCTACTCTGTAGCAAAGAGGACACGAGGACTGAGAGCCACATGTTGACTACATTTCATGGTCTCTTCCTGACTTCTCAGACAGAGACTACAGCTCCAAGTCACACAAAAACACAAGCCAGGCCTCCTGGACTATTTGTGCCTATAATACCCAATATCAAAGACTGTGTCATATTAAAAAAATGATCGGGATGGATAAAATTGAGAACATTTGGAAACAACACAAAGCAGTAATAATAGAGATCACTGACTCATTTTTAATGAGTTAAATTCTATAGGCATATAATCAACAAAAGAAAAAGGACTAGATCTCTAATTACCCTGTTTCTGACATTTTATAGTCTTTGCAATCAGATATGAGAACTCAATTGATCCAGCTCTGTGCACCACCGCTGAAATGAAAACTAAATGAAGAAAAGTCACCTCTAACAAGTACATCATGGAAAGTGCTATGATTCATCTACTTACAATGAAATTAGAATTCTGGAAATATGTTGTCAATTTCTTTGCCATTAAAGAGACTGAGATATAGGAAATAAAATGTTTTATCTGTTATTTATGACTCAGTTCTAAGTTTTTTTCTTGGTAGATGAATCAAAACTTTATGGAACAATTAATCTGACATCTGCTATTCTACAATACTAGAAATGAAAGTGTAGAAATGTCCCCAGTTGTGGCTGAAAGAAGTTTATAAAATGGAATGCCATCATGTCATTGTTTCTTGATATCAAACCAGCACAATTCCTAGACTAACTTTGTAGCTATCATTTGTCACACCTATTACTCAGCATGAGTTTCAGATAAAAGTGATTTCTCTTACTCATGGAATAATCTAAGTCATTTCAAAGTAGTGTAAAAATGAATAAATAAGTTCAGTTGTAATTCTTTTTTTTTTTTTTTTTTTTTTTTTGGTCTTATATTGAGACAGGGTCTGCTCTGTTAGCCCCAGCTGTCCTGTGACTCACTCTGGTAGACCAGGCTGGCCTTGAACTCACAAAGATCTGCCTGCCTCTGCCTCCAAAAGTAAAAGGTGTGCGCCACCATGCCCAGCCAGTTGCAATTCTTAGGGCACATTCTGATAAGGGCTGTTATGGTAATCAATGTCCTTTGATATAAGGATCAATTCACTCATGATTGGACTCACCATTCAGAAAAGAAAAATCATTTTGCATTGAAGTTGGCAAAATCGGAAATTGCTGATTTCTTACTTACTTCACTAATCTATCCATTCATCTACTATTTTAATGAGTATTGATAATATTGTCACACACTTGACATGTACTGAAGATCAAAAGTGACCCACAAAGAGATAGTCCTTGCTATAAGGAATTTACATTCTAACTCAGAGCCAGCCATGCGCACGCCACATGAGACTCTTGGAGGCTTTGAGAGGGAGGATTGTGTGCGCCACGGCTTTCCTCCCCTATACCCAACCCCACTGGCTCAGAGACTATCTTCCATAGATAACAGGTATGTCTTATGAGAATAAGTTCAAAAACAATTGTATTAACGAACTCACTCATTTCTCCGGTCATATTGTCAAAAGATCTCAGCCTGCCTAATGTTACCCAGTCTCAAAAAATGTTATTCTAAAGTCAAATGTTCAAGATTAAAAGGACTCTGCTATTCAACCACAGTTTCTCAGTCTCCTGTACTTACCAATCAGCGACTTTCTTTTGAGATATTGAGAATTCAGTTCTTGTTGCAAGGTGCTCTTTGGGTCTAGGGGTATCCCAGTTACTTGGGAGTCTGAGATAGGAAGAGGTTTGAGCCCACAGGTTTATGGCCAGGTGGGGATAAATAGACTTTATCATTTAAAAAAAAAAATATAAATTTTTTTGTGTTTTCTCACCGGGTGTATAGACTTTTCTCCTCATAGAAAAGGAGAATATATATGATGATGAGGTCATCTTCAACTGTAATTGGAGACAAATATTATAGATATGGATTCTTATAAAACCGGTAAATGCCTTTTTTAATTGACTAATAGACATAAGAACGTGAAAAGGATTTATACTCTGTTCAGAACCAAATATATACTAAAGTCCTTAGGCTTTGCACTTAGGCAAAAGTTATTAATGCAGAGCTCTGACATCAGCAATGGATTGTTCTAGCCAGGGGGATGTTGGCAGGGATCCAAGGCCCCACAAATGTAAGGGCTCCTTGCCCTAAGTTGGGATAACTGCAGGAGGAGAGGTGATAAGACCCTGCTGCGCAAGAGACCTGACGTTAACACGGAGAGGAATTGTATGAACCGCACATGCAAGTTGTAAAGATGGCCTCTGGAATGCCAGAGAGTGTTACCAAAGGCCACTAAAACCAATAAAAGCAAACTACGAGTCTCCCCTGAAGATCAGCTCCAAGACTCCACCGTCGACACCAGCTTACCACTCACCTAGCCTCGGAAAATACTGTGCACGGGATGCAGCACATATTGCTCCTGTATATGCCACAATCTAATTGGCTACTATGGCTCTCTCCTTGGAGGAATAACATGGTGATGCCACAAGCTTTCATCCTTTACAGGTTAGGAGTGTTATAAACCACAGTAAGCCCCTGTCATATTTAAGGGGGGAAAAATGTATTAACATGGATTAACATATCATCCAAACTATGATTGTCTATGCCAAAGTAACCTACCATAAACTATAATTGCTGCTTAATATACCACCGATATATAATCTAAGTCTGTTGTGCTTCATTAGTAGGATCGAAAATGTTAGCCCCTGGACAAACTGTCAGCCCGTATGAAAGGAGACAGCCAGCCCAGCAATTGACCAGAGTCCAAGTTCAACAGCTCCGAGAGAGCAGTGGACTGTTTTACTTCTCTCCACCTGTGCCCCCATTTCGAAGCCCTAGGGACAACTGCGGTAAGAGTGGGGCTGTCGGTAGGTTAGGTCATGTAACTGCTCGGCATGGAGTGACATGGTTGATTAATACAGTCATTTGTAGTCTGGACACTCATTTTGGTCAAACTTGATGACAAACACAAACCTGCTCACCCCCCACACTGGAGTGGTTGGCGGGCTGGGGGGTGTGGACACACAGCCTTGATAGATGGGTTTATGCACGGGGAAGGATGCTGTGTACTCATGGATTTTCACTATCTACCAAAAAAAGCTTAAAACACAATACAATAAGAAGTAAGAATGCAAGAGACCAGGTCTATGGCAGAATTACATGATCATTGGGATGGACAGGTGGGGATGCGAGGAGGTGGAAGGGAAAGGGAAAAATGCCTGATCTGAATTGGAAAATGATGTACGAAATGCACAAAGCATCAATAAAAAAAATTAAAAAAAAATAAAGCATTTAATGTGATACTAAAAAAAATAAAAAAATAAAAGAATAGAATAAGGTAAAATTCATCACCTGAACAAACACACATAATCTCTCTTTTTTTTTTTTTTTTTGGTCTTTTCGAGATGGGGTCTCCCTATAGCCCCAGCTAGCCTGGAACTTGCTCTGTAGACCAGGCTGGCCTTGAACTCACAAAGATCCTCTTGCCTCTGCCTCCCAAGTGCTAGGATTAAAGGCGTGCACCACCACGCCCGGCAACACAAATAATCTCAGTATTTCACATCTGTTCAGTCTTTTCTCTGTCACCAAAACTAAAACCACACAACCCCCCTACCCTGACCCCAAGTTCCAGGAATAAATGGAAACCTGGGTTTCCCTCCTGCACTCTGCTGTTAGGGAGCTGTGATGGGAGGTGCCCACTGGCTTCCCAGCAGTTCCTTGAGCAGCTCCAGGGTCTCCCTTCCAGATACAGACTCGTCCAACGATGTCACATCCCGCACCTGTTTCTCCCTCTTGACTCCAGTTATGGAGCATCTCATCTTTCTTTTCTTTCTTTCTTTCTTTCTTTCTTTCTTTCTTTCTTTCTTTCTTTCTTTCTTTCTTTCTTTCTTTCTTTCTTTCTTTCTTTCTTCGGTATTTTTGAGACAGTGTCTCCCTTTAGTCCCAGCTGGCCTGGAGCTTGCTCTGTAGACCAGGCTGGCCCTGAACTCACAGAGATCTGCCTGCCTCTGCCTCCCAGGTGCTGGGGATTAAAGTTGTGTGCCACCACGCCTGGCTTTCATCTTTCTTTACAAAACAAAACAAGCCACTCTCTTAATTTTATTTTGATAATCCCCGAGGGTAGCTAGAACCACTGTAAGGTGAGTTAAGACAGAGATAGAGCCTTCCTTGCAGAGCAGAGCCCTCCCTAGTCCCCGCTTCAGCCAGTCCATCCAGGTCCTGACAAATCCCTTCTCACACCTGCAGTGCCTGGCACTCACATGGGTAAAGAACAAAACACAGTGCAGCTTGAAATTTAGGTACATGATTAGTGTGAGAACAGCTTTGTCTGGGAAAATGAAACTTTTAATAGCTTCTAAATTTGTCATTACAAAACAAATTAATTCTAAATAGTGAACTTACATATCTTTAGGAGGGCCACAAAGTAAAGCTGAAGATCTCCGTAACCTCTGATCTCCACTTACTAAAAGCCTCAAAAGTCAGAATGGAGAGAGATGTATTCATCTAAAACCTCAAACAAGAAAAGCCTCAGTTTCCCAAATCCACAAGACAAGAACCTTGTTTCTCCTTCTACATTGCAGAAGCTTCCTTGGCATGGTGAGCTCAGATGCTGCCTGAATCAAGACCCATTTTATTGAAATTTGAGGAGCCCTTTGTGGTCACCAGATGATACTGGGGAAATTGGGGGTCTCTCTTGGAACTATTAGTCTCATTAATAAAAGAATATAAGAGTGGACTCAAATTGAAGCACCAGGGGAGTTTTATTAGAGTCTTTTAAAAATTTCTTTATTATCTGTGCATGGGTGTATTGCCTGCATGTATGTAAGTATGCCTGTGTCTTGCAGTGCCCATGGAGTCAGAAGACCCTGGAATTGGAGTTAGGGATGGTTGTTAGCCACCATGTGATGCTGGGAATCGAACCCATGTCCACTGCAAGAGCAAACTGTGCTCTCAGGCATTGAGCCATCTCTCCAGTCCCTAGAGTCTTTAAAAAAAAAAAAAAAAAAAAAAAGACGGGCAAGCTGTAAATATCAGTAACTGGAGAAGACAGGAAGAGAGAAGCAGCCACAGGGTACGAAGAGGCACTTTGGAGAGAGTAAGGAAGCCCAAAATGTCGGGGAAGCCCAAAGTGTTACAGAAAGCATGCTTATGACAGAGATTGAAAGAAAAGTTAGAGGACTTCAGAAAGGTGAACAGACTAGAACCAACAAGGCATGCTCCGTAAAAGACTGCATTGGGGGCAGGGATTTGGGAAAGGATATGTATACTATCTCATTAATGGAAAAATTATTGTGCCTATGTCTTCAGTATGGCTTAGGATGAGCTGGTCTTCCTGGACTGGTCTCTTGATCAGGTGACCTGGCCTAACTGAAATGTTAGGTCTCCACCTGGGCCAGAGATTTTGTTCTCTTGACCAGAAGGAATATTTTTTCTTTATAATTTTTATGTGTATGAATGGATTGCCTCCATGCATGTGAGTGCACCCATGTCATGCAGAAGTCAGAAGAGGGCATTGGATTCCCCTGGAACTGGAGCTAAGGACGTTTATTAGCCACCACTTGGGTCCTCTGCAGGAGCAGCCAGTGCTTTTAACCACTGAACCATCTCTGTAGTCCATAGAATATTTTTCTTAATGGGCTTTTATTGCTGCTTTAACACTTGAGTCCATTAAATCACATTTTACTTTTTTCTTGAAAAAAAGTAAAAATAGATGTACACATTGAACCATAGGAATGTTTATGATTTGTCAAGAGACTGAGAACAGGCTTGTCTACATTGTTCTATGCAAGAACAGTAAAAGATGAGGGGCTGGAGATATGGCTCAGGAGTTAGGTGCACTGGCTGCTCTTGCAGAAGGCCCAGGTTTGGTTCCCAGTACCCACATGGTGGCTCATAACCACCTATAACTCCAGTTCCAGGGAATCCAACACCCTCTCCTGGCCTCCATAGGTACTTCATGCACAGGTGCACTTACATACATGCAGACTTCTTGGATTGGATGGTTTCTTCTCTTTACTTTCTTGGGGTTTTTTTGGCTGTTTGTTTGTTTGTTTGTTTTTGTCTTTTTGAGACAGAGTCTCCCTGTCTCCGACTGTCCTGGAACTTGCTATGTAGACCAGGTTGGTCTTGAACTCACAAAGATCCACCTGCCTTTGCCTCCCAAGTACTAGGATTAAAGGCGTGCACCACCACATCTGGCTCTTGTTTTATTATTATTATTTTTTTTGTTTTTGTATCCTGGTGCAGTTGTGGTCCTTACCTCATTTTTCTTGGGAAAACTTATCCTCTTTTATCTTAATCCAACAGCTTTTCCCTCACTATTTTTAGCAATCCTTTGTGCTTATATCCTGCAATTATCATTTTACTAGTAGTTGTAAAATGATACTTAATTATCATTATGTCTTTATTAGTTGGAGATATTTTCCAAAAAAGAACTTTCCTATACCACCTAGTTCATCTCAGTAGTTCCATTTATAAAGAAAAGCAGAAGCTGGGTGTCTTGGCATATGCTTTTAATTCCAGCACTTGGGAGGTAGGTAGATCTCTGTTGAGTTCAAGGCCAGCCTGGTCTACATAGGGAGTTCCAGGTCAGCTGGGGCTACAGGGAGATCCTGTCTCAAAAAGAAAAGCAGAATAAACTATGTTTCTAGTTTTTAAGATTAACTAGCTCTTTTGCTAGTAGTCCCTAAAGGTAATCACTGAACTTCTTTTGTAAATCATATCTAACTTATCCTTGTGAGCTCATGGCTATTAAAGTACTTGATGAGCCTTGTTATGTGTTGTATTACATGTGTTCTGTTTTGAGCTACTCAATCCTTAGCCAACAGAAGCTTCTCCAAATTTATGCCCATTCTGTTGAATACTCATGCAATGGAAATTCCCTTAAGGATAAAGACTGATGTCACACCTTAGTAAAAATTAGTGGAATGGTCTTTTGAAGACTTCTAAGTGTCTGGATTGGAATGGAAATGTCATGTTTCTAAGCTACTTTACAGTTGTGCCTGAATAAAGAAACAGCTTGGCTCCGCATTCATTGTAAGGGCAATAGTGGATCAGAGCTCTGAGAAGCTGTTTCTTCAGATATCTCATGGAACTGTGCTCTCAAGCCAGCCTTCATTCATTCTTTGAAACAGTATCTCCAATACAATTTGGGGAAGTAGAAGCTAGGATCCACCTTTCTCTTATTAGAGACTCTTGCCCTTTGACCCTTAGGCTTAGAATATTGCACACAATTACAAAGAGACTTCTCTATTCTTCTCATTATTTGCTCAAAGAAAAACACCTTGCTTCCAGTGCTTTGATGTGTTACTCATCCACACTCACATTCATTCACTATCTTTGGTAGAGGGCAAAACCCTAAGGGATTAAGATTAGGTGCCCAGGCCACAAGAGGAGTGTGTCACTTAGTGAGCTTGTTTACATTATAAACAGTAACTTTTTGTTTGCAAGACTAGGTAAAAGTCATCAATCCAGATTATGCCATGCTGTAAAAGTTATTCCTACATGGAAACATTCCATGAGAATCTAGGAATCTGGAGTCAGAGCCATGAGATGTGGGGCCTATTGCAGCAAGGTGGCATAGCTCAGTGTTGGCTTAGCACATATGCCCACTGCCTTCACTGAAATTCTGTTTCCAATCATCTGGGTGAGGTCCTTTGCTCTACCCAGAGAGAAATGGCACATATGCCACGAGAAGCTTCTTAGGAGCTGGCCTTTGACAGCTTTTGTGTCTCTAGGCTTCTGACTGCAGCAAACAGCAGCACCAGGCATCTGGGACTCCAAGCTCTGTGTTATAGTTCTTTTGCAGGCCTATGAATTTAGGATTCCTCAGACCTTGACAGCAGCCAGTGTTACAGCGCCCATGCCTAGGAGACTCTTGGCCCTAAAAAGCTCTTCCAGCAGAGTCCAGGGCCAGTAGTTTCTCCTCTGTGGCTATTCACAGCCTTCTGTCTTTCTTCAGCTTCAACTGTCCCCTTCTCTCACCTTCTCACAACTTCTACAATCTATTTGGCTCCATCCCAGTCATTTCTTGACTGCCTAGCTGCCTCTTATTGTGATTTATTTCACAGCTTCTGCAGCACAGGAGACAGCTACCATCATCCTGTTGTGGCAGCACAGGAGACAGCTACCATCATCCTGTTGTGGCAGCACAGGAGACAGCTACCATCATCCTGTTGCTGCAGCACAGGAGACAGCTACCATCATCCTGTTGCTGCAGCACAGGAGACAGCTACCATCATCCTGTTGCGTCAGCACAGGAGACAGCTACCATCATCCTGTTGCTGCTGAGGTTACCAATTAGTGTTGTATCTGCTTCTTTTGCAGCTGTCAGTACAATCCTCTGCTTCAGTGCCTTTCCAGTTGGGCCTGCCACCTCCGTGGGGGGC
This sequence comes from Rhizomys pruinosus, assembly GCA_009823505.1. Classification (NCBI taxonomy): domain Eukaryota; kingdom Metazoa; phylum Chordata; class Mammalia; order Rodentia; family Spalacidae; genus Rhizomys; species Rhizomys pruinosus. Next base: position 3,823,692 of record VZQC01014413.1, on the reverse strand, counting down.
TGGCATAAGGGCAGTCTGGCTGGGTACTTGGCTGACAGTCCTTTTGCTCAAGGGAGCCAGGACAGTAAGAAGGAGTCACAGCTCCCATCTCTCAACATTCTGCTTATTTCCAAGAAAATTAATGTCTTGAATGTTTACAATTAGAACTTATTAAATAACAAATATTAGTTTTAAAAGTGCTTTAACATAACTTTTATTGCATTTTATCTTATGGGCACATGCAGAGGTAAGAGCAACTTGGTGGGAGTTGCTTGTTTCCTTGTACCCTGTGGTCTCAGAGACTGAATTCAGCTTATTCGGATGGCAACACATGTCTTTACCTACTGAGCTGTCTAGCCAGCCCCCACAGTACTTTTATCAACACTTACCTCCTGCCTGTTTGCCACCCACAGAGAGAGACCAGTCCCCTCCATTTATTGCAATGTTTCTTGTGTTAAAAACTTCAGGCAACTAAGGAGTAAGTTGTTTTTAGATTTCCCATCTGAATTAAATGTGATAGGGCTAAGCTTCCAGTCTTAGTGGGAAATGCAAAAGAAATGTACTATCTTTTCTATCAAAGAGCTAAATAAAACAAAACTTCATGTAAAAACTCTGCAAAGAAGCCACTTGGAAGAAACTCAAGTTCCTCCAAGGTCCCTCCTCCTCCTCCTCCCCCTCCTCCTCCTCCTCTTCCTTCTTCTTCTTGTCTTTTTGAGATAGGGTCTCCCTTTAGTCCCATCTGGCCTGGAGCTCACTATGTAGACCAGGCTGGTCTTGAACTCACAGAGATCCATCTGCCTCTGCCTCCCAAGTGCTAGGACTAAAAGTGTGCACCACAACACCTGGCATCACTTCTTTTGTTATTTTTTTATTAAAAATTTAATAAAAAATAGTTTAAGTGTTTGAGTATATTGCCTGCGTGTGTCTAAGTGCACCAGGGTTGGGCAATGCCCAGAAGAGGCCACAAGAAGGTGTTGGATTCCTCTGTAGCTGGAGTTATAGACAGTTATGAGTCACCACGTGGGTGCTGGGAAGAATCCAGGTCCTCTGTAAGAGCAACCAGTAGCCTTAACCACTGAACCATCTCTCCAGCCCCTAAAAAATTATTTTGATTTTATGTGTATGAGTGTTTTGGCTGGTTGAATGTTAAGTACATCCATGTGGTACAATGTCCTTGGAGGCTAGAAGAGGGTATATGTCCCCTGAAACTGGAGTTGGGTCCCTTAGAACTAGAATTCTGGATGTTTATTATCTGCCATTTGGGTGCTGAGAATTGAACTGGGTCCTCTGAAAGAGTAGCCAGTTCTCTTAACCACTGAGCCATTTTTCTAGCCCCTAAGGTCAATATTTCTTTTACTTTTTTTTTTTTTTTTTTTTTTTTTTTTTTTTTTTTTTTTTTTTTTTTTTTTTTTTTTTGTTTTTTTTTGTCTTTTTTTGTCTTTTTGAGATAGGATCTCCCTTTAGTCCTAGCTGGCCTGGAGCTCACTATGTAGACGAGACTGACCTTGAACTCCTCCCAAAGATCCACCTCCCTTTGCCTCCTGGGTGCTGGGATTAAAAGGTATGTGCCACCATGCCCGGCCAGCATTTCTTAAAATCAAAGTACATGCTCAAGGTTGCACTCAGTGCTGAAATTGCTTTTGCTTACCAATTGTGTCTCTTTAAGCCAGCTAATCATCTAAGACTGTGAGGACAAGTTTTGATCACTCAAAATGAGGCGCAGGACCCCTCTGTGTTAGGAATAAAAACCCAGAAGAACCTCTGCTGCGGGTGCTTGCCCAGCAGAGGTTTGATTTGGCATAGCTAAGCACCCTTACGCAGAACTAAAACTTTTCACCACGTCAAAATACTTTGGATTGAGTGTTTATTTTCTTGAGACCATCCCCTGGCCCCCTGACCCATTTCTAGCACCCTTCATTCTTGTAAAAGTCACCTTTTCTGGTTTCTGTGATGCTGGGAATCAAACACGGGCTTCAGACATGTAGCCACTGGACTGCCCACCTTAGTTCATAAAAATCATTACCACATTTACATCTATATTCTGTCAGACTGAAAAATGTTGTAGTCTTCCTGTTTGTCACTGATAACTCTCCATTGGGAGTAAATAATGGAGAACTTGGAATTCACATCTTTATTCCATGTCAGCTGTGAGAGTCATGAGGTTCCAAATCTTTTTGTTTCATGTGATGAGTGGGTGTCACCTGCATTGCTCTGATGCGTGATGATTTGTGTTCTGTAACCCTCATTATAACTGCATGACCAAGGCCAATGGATGAAAGGCTGTTGATGTGACCTGTTGGCTTTTGTGGTTGTTAATGAGAAAATTATGTCTTCTGGCCTGTGGTGCCTGTAATGTAGTTGTGAGAACAAGTATAAAAGCTTGGTAAACACAGCCTGATGCCATGTATTTACTGAATGCGTCCACTAGCCAGGATGAGTTGCAGAGAGACTCCGAAAAAGACTACGGTGAATGACTAGCTCAGTGCCTCACATCACTCTCATAGCACTCTGCCTCCTACAAGGAATGGAGTTTCCTGAGATTGGAGCACAGAAGACAGTATGGAAAGGAATTTGTGGGCCTCCACTGGACGCTGGCTTATAACCTGTGTTTAAAGGATGTCAAGACTCTTTGACTGGCTGTGATGTCTACTATTCTAGTCCAATTGGTTGATCATTAAAATGTGCTGCCTACTGTAATTACCTTGAGAGTAGGAGCTGAAGGAATGGGGTTAAGCCCTATTATCTGTCTTAAAGCTACTATCTTCCATAGTAGGCTTATCCTGAGCTAGACCAGCTAGACCAGATTCCAATATAACAGGCTATAGTTATAATTTAGCACAGTGCTACCAACAACGTAGTATCTGAGTCATAGGAAGAGTGAGGTCCTTTCAGTGACCTTCATCTCTAAGATATAGTTCCAATCAAACTGACCATGTAAACACAGAGACTCCTTATTAGACCTACCACTTTCCAAAGGGATAACCAAAGAAAGTAGCCTACTGCCATTAAAAAGGGCAGGTCAGGGACCTGAGAGTCTATATGTCACTCACTTTAAAGACAGAAAGTCAGGCCCTGCCTTGTCAACTTCCTTTTGGGTGTGCTTGAACACATGGCTGTGGAGACAATAATCTATTTCTCCTCCACAAGGCTCTGTGATGAGAAAGTACCTCTAGGGAGAAGTTCTCTAAAGTGTGAACTAGTACTGTGCCAGCAGCTGATCCCTAGCAACATGGCCAGGTGGCAGGTGGAAGCAGCACTTTGACTGTTGTCCTTTTCTAGCCATTGTCTTCTGCCCACCCAAAAACCTTTACTGTCCTTGGCTCACTCTTGCCCCTTGTGATGGTTAACCTTCATTGTCAACTTGACTGAATTTGAAATCAGTTAGGGAGCACGGCTGTGCGTTTCCAAAGAGGGTTAATGAGGAGGACAGACCCACCCTGAACATCAGAGCATCTTCCCAGAGGCTAAAAAGGAAAGCAGAGCACTGGTAATCTGCTTCCTGACTGCAGTGTGACCCACTGGGCCACATTTCTGCCATCGTCACTTCTGCACCATGATGGGCTATATCTCCTCAAACCATGAATCAAATTAACTCCTTCCTTATGTTGCTTTTACCAAGTATTTTGTCACAACAGCAAGAGAAGTAACTAGCACAACCCCCAAAAGGACAAATAAGGTGAAGCCTATGAAAACTGTTAACTTGAACCAGCCTTCCTTTTTCAAATTTTCTATTATATTTTGATTATTTAGTATATGTGTGTGGCAAGGGGAGGGGCCGCAGGGAGGGGCGCACTCACGGACCACGGCATGCGTGTGGAAGTCAGAGGACACCTTAGGAAGTTGGTTCTCTTCTATATCACATGGATGCTATGGAATCCAGTCAGGTCGTCAGGGGTGGCAGCACGAAACTTTACCTGCTGAGCCATCTCGCCAGCCCAGATCCAGGTTTAAAAGAAGAGCGATTATCAATAAACATCATCAAACATATAAATGGACTGAAGGACAAAAACCACACCATCATCTCAATTGACGCAGAGAAAGCCTTTGACAAAATCTAGCATCCCTTCATGTTTAAAGTCCTGGAGGGAATTGGTCTGGAGGGATCATTCCTCAATGTAATCAAAGCCACATACAGGAAACCCACAGCCAATATCATCTTAAATGGGGAAATGACAGAAGCATTCCCCTTAAAGGTAGGAACTCAGCAAGGCTGCCCCCTGTCACCACTCCTTTTCAATATAGTGCTGGAAACCCTTGCTAGGACAATAAGGCAAGAAAAGGAAATTAAAGGAGTTCTAATTGGAAAAGAGGAAGTCAAGCTATCCGTTTTTGCTGATGATATGATTGTCTACCTAAGGGATGCTAAGAACTCCACCAGAAAACTCCTAGAAATGATTAAGAGCTTTGGTAAAGTGGCAGGATACAAAATAAATCTAGAAAAATCAGTAG